>JAPSES010000144.1:9824132-9843971 GCA_029822895.1 Maxillicosta whitleyi
ATAAACCCAATTTGGTCTGAATTTAACCAATATATATATATATATATATATATATATATTTTTTTTTTTTTTTTTATTCATTGTTTTTTTATGCAGGTACATGTTGAGATTTTCAAGTGTAACCTGTTCAATACCAAATATAGTGTTAGCGTTATAGTGGATAGATCAGTGGTTTACTTTGGTGTGGGAAGGTTGCTGGTTTGAATCCCAGGTGGGCCCTTGGGCAAGACACTTTACGCTATACATGCCTATACCTTGTAAGTCGCTTTGGATAAAAGCATCAGCCAAATGTAATGTAACACAGAAACAAACTGACCCCAGAAACAATACCCCTTGGGGGGGGGGTTGAGTGTGCAAAAGTTGTTGGTTATTAAGGGTTAAATCATGCGTTCCATTCTGGCCTTTGAGGGTTAACCGGATGAATGTATTATACTACTCCAGCTCCTGCCAGGGGAGTGTTTTATCAACATGCTTATGCTTTCTGTGTCATTCCAGCGATGTTACGTAACTAAGAGTTGATCCAGTCAAATAACTCCTCCAGGGATTGATAAGGATAAGGTCTGTTTATGGTACCAGGCGACAGGGAGTAAAGGAGGACGCCATGTGACCGGTCGGTGCAGTTATTGCAAACGCTGACTCCGTTCCAGCGCCCCTTATTAGTTCAGTGCTGCATCTTATTTTGGAAAGAGTGAGACTGTTGTCCAAACAAACAACACTTCTGTTTTTTTTGTCGAATCACATCCTGGTAAATGATTATTTAACGTGATGTTCCGTCTGCTGCATTGTGCGTTTTTATTGCCTCGACCTTCCCAGATAGGAAAGTTTTCATGGAAGCAGTAAATACGCACGCCCCCCAAGAGAGTGACAATTTTTCTTTTATAGAGAAAATACCTGTTTACACGCAAATTAAAGTGGGACTGTAAATACCAGAGCTGTGGACTGTGATTGTGGGAAGGCAGTGCAGATATCTAAATAAGGGTTGTTGTTGTGTCAGGGTAATAACAGCCATTTCCTTCTGAATATATCCTGTGAGCCATGTGAGGAAGATGTGTGATTATCTGATGCACAGACCCCCTTCCCCCAGACCTATTTAATGGTGTCTCTCATGTCATGTGATCCGGAGACGTGTGGAGAGAATGTGAGGACAACGACCTCACCTCCGTTGAGCCTCGTCCCATTTAATTTCTACTCAGTACCTAGCGACGTATAGGTCTTTCCTGTTAGAAATTGTGTTTTCTGTTCCCGTTTTCCCTCATATTTTCCCTTAAATGAGCCACATACTTAGAACAAATGCCTTAAAGGTGCAATATGTAAGATTTTAAGCTATTTTTTTTTGTTGGTGTATCAAGAACTTGTGTTGCTATGGAGGACAGATGTTAAAGAATTGCGATGAGTGGAAATATTTTTGCAGGAAATCGCAGTGTACAGGCTCCTTAACATGTTCGTATCTGTACGTTTGGTTTGATTTTACAAGTGGAAGTGATTTTATTTTATTTCGAGCAACTTCCTTAAGGCAAATAAGACATTCATCAGCATAGAAATGGAATGAAATGAACAAAATAAACTTCACGTAATCACTGAAGCAGGAATTGGATTTAGATTAAATATTTAATAATAATAATAATAGTAGTACATCAAACTTATATAGCGCTTTTTTGGACACTCAAAGACGCTTCACATTAGAAAGAACAAAGAGAACAGAAAACAATTACAATTACAATTTAAGCAAAAGCCAGTTTAACCAATTTAGTCATTCTTTATCTTTAACCATTAAAGACCTACAGCTATTTTTGGACTGACTTCTTTCTGCATTTTTGACCTTTTCTAAGCAAGAAATTAAATTGGTGTGGCCTAAGTAAAAACAAACTGGAACATTTTGGAGGTTTTTTTACATGAAAAAGTAAATGCGTTGTTTCTGTTTTGTCTCCTTTCATCCTTATCCTGTTTTTCTATAGGTTTGTGAGGAGGCGTGGCTAAACTTCACTTGTTTTACCTGCTGTATTCAATCATGTCCTCACTACAAACGCCTGGTTTCACCACCATGTCACCAGCTGATTTGTCCGTGTGCAGACCTCTTATTTCCTGTCAGTGACCCCCACTTGTGTCCGTCTGAATCCCCTTTGACCTCCAGTCCACCTCGTCAGTGCTGACTCTTTCCCACATCCGCTTAGCGTTACCTTTTCATTGAAAACCAACCTGTTGACTTTAGTTTGTCTCTAATGTCTGCTTTCAGGGTCCAGTTTCACTTAAGCTCCTGCTTTAACACTAAACAAATGGACTTTGAAGATAAAATAACTATGTTTATTCAGTGCTTTTTTTCACAATATAAAATGAAATTACGATATTTATCATTATTTTTTTGCAGTTCAGCCTCCTGTTACCAATTAAACGCCTCATTTTAAGTTTTTATTTCCAAATGTTTTTCATCCTCCTGAGACCCAACAATACATTTGTGTCGTCTATAGGGGACAAAAGTTTTAATTTAAAAATGCTGTCCACTGCAAAGGACATAAATGAACAACTAAAAATTATTTTAAAAATATATATATAATGGAAAAAAACATTGCATTATGCAGTTTCTGACAGTTGTTTAATGCAAAAAAGCTAAAACTTTGACTTTGTTGGGTGTCAGGAGGATATGAAATCTAAACCAACAAAGTAAAAGTGCTGCTGGGTATTCTTTTTGATTATCCATGGGTGTTCTTTGGAAACATGTGGGGTTTCTTACAATTTGAATTCAAGAGAAAAAAATCACAATATCATTAACATGCAAGATTTTGTAAAACAAAAGCCTAACTTTGACTGTCGGCTCTAGGAGCATCTGCCCCTGTCAATCAAAGCTCCAGACTCATTGACGCTGTTTGTTGTCATTTTGAATTTGCAACTGTCTCTTGTCAGTCAAGAGGACTTGCTTAAATCTGGGAAAAAAACTAGTATCAGGTGAAATATCAAATGCATACCTCATTTTGTATGGAAAATGTAAGAAGGCTAGGATAGGGTATTTAAAGTGGAACATGGGCCGACTCAGACTGTAAACTTTTATTGTCTCATTTTTCCTTAATGTTGAATATTAATGAAACTATGAATGTCCTTCCTCAAATTGGAATATTGTGTCTTCTTCAGTCCAGAACGCTAATTACAATTTCAAAAACTTTTACAAGACACACTGTAGGATTCATGTAAACATAAAATACCTTTATTTCTCTATGGCAATTATTATTATTATTATTATTATTATATTGTTGATATTATCATAATAATTAATACTACTACTACTAATAATAATAATAACAATAATAATAATGTTTTGATGGGGTTTTTTTGTTGATTTTTTTTTTTTACAGAAATTCAACAGTGTGTATTGGAATATTTTTTGAAATCTCACACATTAATGTGGATTTTTCTTGAGTTCAAAAAGTTTATATAAAATGATGTGATAAAACCTCAAAACACTTTAATTCTGCGAAAGACTAGATTATACTGTAATATTTAAGTCATTATAGCTTGTGTTTTACTACAGGTTTTTGTTTGTTTGTTTTCTGTCTGACCTCAACATGGTTAAATTAAGACCATTTTCAGGATTTGACCGTTTTTTTCTACAGGAATTCAGCTGTGCTAAAGTGTAGTCAAGCCTTTTCAGCATTTTTCAGTATGATCTTACTCTTAAAGTTCTGCCTTGTTACAATATTTTATCAAGAAACTTCATGCATTCAAGTAATTTCTAAAACATATCTGACATAGGTCTAAACAGTCTGTTAAACTGAAGCTGCATCACCGGAAAAATGCTGATAAGATTTATCAACTCAAGATTTTCTACCCTGTTATGGAGCGAAACAGGGTGAAGTTGCTGGAATACTTACAACAGGGTGGAACATGTTTTTTCTTCTTTTTAAAACTTTATATATTGTAATTGTCTGGCGTCTCTGAACTTGACCTGTATGTATTTGTAAAAGTTAAACATGTCACTAGTCTGACAGAGCGGTAAAAACATGAAAAACACTTTTACTTCCAACAGAGTGTTACCAGAACACAGGAATGACCAAAACTCCCAGCAGAACTGACTCCTGACGTGAGTTCATAACACACCAGAGGATCATCCGTCAGTTCAGAAACAGTGAACTTCAAAGACAAGACGATGCAGAGGGTTAAACTGCAAAAAAAGGTCTGTAGAAAAATAAAAAAATGAAACTCATTATTGGATTCACAACGTAAAATGACCTGACAGTGCAGCAGATAGATAGATAGATAGATAGATAGATAGATAGATAGATAGATAGATAGATAGATAGATAGATAGATAGATAGATAGGGCTGTAAAAATCAAGGGATTAACACAGATTAATCCGTCATCATGATTAATCTAATTATAATTTTTTATACAATGAACTCATCCGAACATCTTTGCGTTGCGTTCTTAGAGTTATCATAGTGCATGAACTAATGGACAGCTCATCCGGTACTGACAGGCAGCAGAACCATCCCATAAAGATGGAAGACACTGAACAGTATGTTGGTCCTCTGGATGTTGAAGGTGTTTAATAAACACATGTATATATATTCCCTTCTTTCCTCAGACTGAATGATGATTTCTTTCAGCTTTTCCCTTCCTAGGTCGCCACAGCGAATCACCTTTGCATGTTGATTTGGCAGAGGTTTTTACGTCAGATGCCCTTCCTGACACAACCGGGCATGGGACCGGCACAATGAGGCTTGCGCCCCCTTGTGGCTGCATTGGGATATATAGCGTATAGAATCTTTCCCAAGGGATCACCTGGGTCTCAAACTGGCCATCTTCCGCACCCAAGTCAGTGGCGTTAACCACTGAGCTACCCTATACATTAAAAATCAATGATATTTAACAGTGATTAATCTGATTAATCCATAGCAACCCTGCGATTAATCTGATTAAAAGTTTGATCATTTGACAGCACAAACATATGTATATCAAGTACACATTTCTTGAAGGTGAACAGTTACTATGTCTTTTCAGTAGCTTGTTTTACTTCAAATTAAAATGGCGTAGCTCAACCTTTCTGACCTTTCCACATAAATGTTCCTAATTCAAATCACTTCATCTAAGTCAGATATTTCTATTTTTGCGGTGCATAAATTTCACCCTCACATCTGAATATGAATAATGCCTAAAGTGACGACCCGGATGGAGTCAGCTTCCGAGCCAAAAGCAGCGGACACAAACTGCTGCTGACCTACGCAAAAAGCCAATAAACTGCAGGATGTGAAAACTCACTCCACTTGTGCGAGTAAAAAAATGTGTGAATTTGGAATATTTTCTTTGCGCCACTGACATAATAAATTCCTCTGCGCATCTCGAAATGTACGGGAACGCTTTACTTCGCCGTGTTCAGTTACTGTAGAAATGCACGGGCAGAATGTATGCGATGACAAGCGGTGCACGCCTGTGTTTTCTCACACCGTTGCCTGCTGGGAAGGAGAGGTCAGGCTGATTAGATAACTGGTATATACGCCGAGGAGCCTGCTGGGCTCACGTGAGGGGGTCCGATACCCAGAGCTTATACAACCCATATGAGTTTACATACACCGTGTCCATTCTGAGACAAACACTGTTAAGCAACAATGAAGAAACACTTGAGGTTTCATCAGACTTTTTTTTTTTTTCAAGGAACACAGATGTGGAAATATTCACTATAAACTGATTTTACTTCCCCTGTGTAGTCACGTATGGAACTGCTGAAGTGTCTAACCAATCAGGATATTTACATGATTATATGATTATCTTTGTTTTCCCTCTGTGTACTCGCCCTGACCTTTGGCCCAGTCGACAACAGCAGAATGAGCATGGTTGGATTAACCCTCGAAGACCCAGAAGCATCTGCTGAGCTAAAATATTTAATTACTTTTCAACCGCTAATCCTATCAATACGCTGAAATAATTCAAGTAAAATGCATTTCCTTGGCTTTTCGACAGGATTGGATGTTGTTTTTGGATGTGTCTTTGTAGTGATGGTGGCATTTTCCCACTAAAATGTATGACATTTTAGTGGGAAAATGTATGTTTTTTTCTGTCTTGATATAAAAAAACCTTTAAATTTACAGAGTTTTTGTGAACATCTACATCAAGCATGTCAAACTCATTTCAGTTCAAGGGCCACATTCAGCCCAATTTGACGTCAAGTTTGTCAAACCAGGAAAATAACAGTGTAATATCTTGTAAATGTGTCCTTTCTTTTAGTCCAATAATAAAAAAAACACATTTACAAACTATCCTTTCTCAAAGAAAGATGTGAACAACCTGAAAAAAACTTGCTTTTTGTCAGAAAAATAAGTGCAATTGTAACAAAATTATGCTTCAGCTCATCATTGTGTTACAAATGTTACACAAACATTTGGTAATAGGCAGAATATCGCTAAAATATAGTAACTTTTACAGTATGTACATCTCAGGTTATTAGTAATAAAACTCACAGATCCCAGTGGATCAAAAAAGACACAAACCATTTAGTAAAAGGCAGAACACTGTTAAAATTTCACATGATTTTCTTTAGACATTTCAGGTTATTCACATTTTATTGTTATATAAATATTTTCATCATGCAATGTTATTTTTTTCACATTAGACCAAAAAGTAAAAATTTGAACTTGTCATTATTTATAGATTATTATATTATTATTTTACTTGAGATCACATTGGTCTGTATGCGGCTCCTCAACTAAAAAGAGTTAATTCATAAATTCATCCAGTGGGCCACATTGGACCCTTAGGAGGGCTGTTTCTGGCCCCCGGGCCGCATGTTTGACACCCCTGATCTACATGGTCAGTAGGTTAAATATTATAAAATACCTGACTTTAAAAACAAAACCAAAAAAATTTATAAAATTAAAAAAAAAAAATAAATAATAATAATAAAATACTTGACTTTCACAGCAAAAATACTAGGGTTATTATTATAATATATGTTAATAAATCACTTAGTAATGATTAAATATAGAGTCACCACAAAAAATAGTTCTGGGTTTTTATGGGTTAAGTTTTTATCTGCACAAATACACAACCAACTGATTATCCGCGCTATTAATACACATATATTCAACAACTCATCAATGATTAATGAAGTTTTGTGAAGCATTAGGATGTTTGCAGTCTTTAACCAGACACGATGTTCAGTTACAGTATGAGCATGTCACTTTAAGACGTCTCCTTCCACAAAATGACGCCTCACCTCAGTGTCAATTCACACTTGTTTGTTTTCACAACAGCCCGGGTCTTTAACCTCGTCCTTGACTCGCTCAGATCTAGAGTTATAGGCGGAGTATGAATAAAGCGCCGCCGACTGACCTTAAGGCTATGTCAATAAAGTTAAAGCGCCATGTGCTTTGTGTTATTCACTCTCACGCTGCGTCGACTCCTCGCTGATGCCGTATCACAAGAAAAAAAAAAAAAAAACCCTCCACAACAGGATACATACTTCACATACATTGGTTTTTCCAGTCAACGATGAACAATAATGATGGTTTCCTTTTACACGTGAGGTTTCAGTTGAACTGTGATGTTTGTACGGTGCAGTTTTTAATGGCGCCATGTGACTTTTCTTAGCGATCAAAGCCTTCTGCCCTACTGTAGCGGTACACACTGTTCTGTCAGAGGCCTAACACTGACAGAAACACCGAGTCCTTGGGGAGGAGGATATCACAGGATGATAAATTGGAATTCCTGTCTGGGTTAAGTTAAACATAAAACAAGGCAATCGCTTCTCGCTGTTTTCTACCTCATGATCCACTCAGTTGAAGCTGACATCCATAACGCATATGGCGTTTTGTCATAAATTAGTGTCAGTCTTCTTCCACTTTTATAAACGTATTAATTCGTGGAAATATTTGTTCCAGACAGCTACAATTAATAAAGACGCCTCCACCACTGATGGCAGTTACCACACAGGAAGCTGATACTCCCCAGTGGAAGTCAGACGTGTCTCTTCCACATTGTTACCCTCTCATTTGGGTAGAGCACAAACATGACAGTGTAATTTACCACCATTTGTGAGTGAGGAGTCGAGATGTTTCCTGTAGCGTATTATTAGTCTATATACCAGGGGTGTCAAACTCATTATATAGTTCAGGGGCCACATACAGCCCAGACAATAAAGGAGTGGTATTTAGCTTTTTTTAAATGGAATTCTTCATTTTAAATCATGTCCCTGTGTTCTACATAAACTGTAAATGCTCTGTTTGGGTCTGAATTCTACATTAATTCAACTCCACAGCTTTATCTTCAACACTATGTCTGAGTAATGACACCAGAAAGGTGGTTTTTATGAGCACTGGCCCTTTAAATGCACATGAGCCACTTCAGGCTCCGCCCCCTCCAGGTTGTTGACTGTGTTGTTCTGTTCTGTTCAACCAACAACTGAATATTTTAGGTAATTGGCTCAAAGTTTGGACATATTTTCAGTTTTTACTACAACTGCTGCTGCTGATAAACAATTATGTCATACTCGGAGAAATGTTTGTTAGAAGTCTGGCCCTTATATGTGATGTAACTAGTTATAAAACTTAAAAAAAATAAGCAGGAATTAAAACAGGTTGTAGAAATCTACTCTATTTTTGCCAAAATTAATATAAAGATAATTTTGCAGCAGCTGGAGGGTTCACATTCACACTGTATGAACTATTAAGGTCCAAATATGCAAATAAATGAATTAAAGACTAATAAAAAAAAAAAAGTGGGTTTAGCTAAATAAGTGAGCTGGGTCAGTAATAACATAATAACCTATAAATAATAACTACACATTTTGGTTGTTTTATTACAAAAAATAAAATAAAACTGCAATTTTAACAATATTATGCTTCAGCATCATTTACATATGAGCATTATTACAACTTATAGAACATAACACAAAACATTAGCGAAAAGGCACAATATTGTTAGAATTGCACTTAAGACATTTCACAGAATATTTGTTTGGGATACTCATATTTTTTTGAGATCATTTGTAAATCCTTTCTTCACACTACAACTAAGAGAACATTTTGGAGAGCTCCTCATTTATAGGTTATAATGTTATTATCTTACCAGTTTGATCCACCTCATAACCTCCTGAGACAAGAGTTTCACAGCTTTACTTAAAAAAAAAAGTCCATATTATATTAAAAATAAATATTTTTTTTTAACAAAAGTATCTGAAAAAACTGTTCCATCATCCTGATTCCGATTAAGGCAATTATTTAATGTAAAATGGAGAAAATATTTGCTTTCTGGACCTCAGGAGGATATGAAATGAAACTGTTTAAGGCACCTACAAAACTACACCTGATATTTTCAGTATCATTTTCACACCTCCAAAATGCTTCCTGTGGGCCAGATTTGACACTTTGGCAGGCCAGTTTTGGGCTATGACCTGCATATTTGTCACGCCTGCTATAAATAGCACTGTGCAAAAGGATTAGGCCAACCCCAGCTATGTTGTTTTGAGACAGTTGTAATGAGCATAAGATCTTTTTCTCAATAACAGCAATAAATGCACAAAAAAATAACCAGAATCTATATGGCTTCTATGGGAAACTGTCAGTATTTAGGGTTAGCTCTGTTCCTATGACAAAAAGTTGCCCAAAGAATAAGACGTGTTTAAAACTAGAACATTACTTCAGTAAATCTCATAATGTCTCCACAGAAAAGTTCAAGAACGACTTAGAAATCTCTTCATATGTTATAATATATCTTTAAAACTCCTACTAAAACAACACATTTACTTATGGCCTAGAACCTTTGCACATATGACAGGGCTGCTGACATGTGGAAACATATTTACAGCCCAGACATAACAATGTTTTGCTGAAATAACAAGTTTCAGATGCAGCTGATTTGTTTAAGACAGTACATGACTTTTATTCATTACTGTGGCTTGAGTGCAGAGTCTGAAGTTCTGTGTCAGTGCATTAAATGACAAATAATGACCACAAGGAAATACCGTGAGAACAAAACAGGCACTTCTGTGACTTATTTGTAATTGACATTTCACAATAAAAAAAAAAGCCCTGTACAATTTATAGCTTGATATAACTTTATGTTAATTAAATAGATACTATTCTATAGTTAGCACCACAACTTACCACAGCAATGTACAGACATGCATGCACACGTAGCATTCAGTATAATAACTGTCCATCTGTTCAGTGATTACATTCCCTTCCAGGTCATCGGCTGCGTAATTGTGCGAAACACAATTACATTATATTCCACAGGAAAGAGACATTATTAAGTAGTAACTGAAATAAATCCACAGATTAATTTATGTTTCAGTGGCAGGCTTGAACATTTGCCCTGAGATAAAGGCTCCTTCAGCAGGTGCTTCACCATTGTCTCACAGAGGTTTGCATTTCAATATGGGCGTGGATCTTAACACCTTTCATGCTGTGCATAGCCGGGATGCCGTCATACCGACGACTCATTGTGGAAAACTTTATCTTTGAGATTCCGTAGGCTGCACTGCAGGTTGGAGCTGGTTTCTGACTGCAGGGCTTCGGAGAACTTTACATCACGACCCACCACAGATTTTTTCTTGATAGAGTTCTGGATGGTCTCCGAGGTGAAGTAATAAACGATGGGGTCAAAGCAGCAGTTAGACACTGCAATGCAAAGCGTAATCGGGTAGAACGTTCTGACCACTGACTCCACGAAGCAACCGTCTAAGGTTTTAGTGCGAACCAGAGAGTAGAAGATCAAGTTTACGTTATAGGGGATGAAGCAGATACAAAAAACAGAAAGGTGCACGATTATCATGCGTAGAATTTTTGTTTTGTTGAGTTTCCCCCCACGGCTGATGGTTTGGGGGCGACGCAGAGTTTGGAGAACCATGATGGAGCAACAGAAATTAAGCAGCAGGGGAATGATGAAACCCACTGTCTCTATGAAGATCACAACTTTGGACAGATGAGATTTCCACTGGTTGGAGGAAAAGTTCTCAAAACAGAATGTAGCGTTAGTCTGATTGTCCTTGTGCGAAGTCTTGTCGAGCAAAAACCCAGTGGGGAGGCTCCCTGAAAGCACCAGCACCCAAACAGTGGTACAAACTATCTTTGCGTTCCGTTTGGTCCTGAGTGTCCGTGAGCGAAACGGGTGCACGATAGCCAAAAACCGGTCCACGCTGATGCAGGTGAGGAAGAGGATGCTGCCGTACATGTTGGTGTAAAACAACGAGACGGAGACCTTGCAGAGCGTCCCGCCAAAAGGCCAATGCCGGTTGATGAAGTAGAAGACCCTCAAAGGCAGCGTGAAGACGAACAGCAGGTCAGACACCACCAGGTTTATCATGTACGTCGTGGTTTCGTTTCTCAGTTTGAGCGAACAGGTGAATATATAAATTGCCACAACATTGGTGATGAGTCCTATCACAAACACGATGCTGAAGACCGTGCTGTACAGTGGGTACTTGAATCCATCATTCTTAGTGCAGATGGAACTGTTTGACGAGTTCACAGGCCAGTGCTGGGCTACGGTTGTGCCCGTGAGAGTCGTGTTGTACATTTTGACAAAGCTGGACCGGAGTGATGAGGGGAGACTGTTATGTAATAGCTATATAATGAAGGGGCGTCCCAGCACAATGAATCCACCATGAATGACAAGTAAAGTACTGAACAGTCTACCACAAGGCGTTTACACACTCATCCACCCTCCGACAGTTCAGGCCATTAGCATAAATTAGCATAAATATCCAACATGTTAAAGTGGACGGCTGCACATGGTCAACATGATCCCCCCTTGCTAATGCTCCGGTAGTTATTTTGGGGGGTACCTCATGTTTTAAAGACCCCTCCCAAGGGAGACAGAGCCAGGCTGGAGTGTCCTCCCCTCCCCCTTGCCCTCTGTCTTGACCGGACTTCTCAACCACAACTTGCAGGTTTGAGCTTTACTTACTCTATCAAATCAGTGTCTTTATTTGAGCAGGACGTGTCCAAGTAAAAGCCTCATGTTGCTGCGTCCAAAGCAACGGTGATGGCATATCGACAGGGTCATCCAGGTCCGTTAGGAAGACGTCCACATGGCAGTTTGGTCCTTTGGGCAAAACTCAGTCCTGTGTTTTTTTTGTCGCTTAAATGCAGAAAAGAAGTTGCATTCAGCTCTACAGCCTCCACCAAGGTCTTGACCACAAACTGAAGAAGTGAAGGTTGAATGAAGCTGCTGCTCCGTCTGAGTGTGTGACAATGTGAGTGTGCTTCAGCGCTGTTTGTCCTCAGGGTTTTGTTTCCTGTCCCGCCCCCCCCTCACCTCCCTCTGACTCACTCAGTATCCACTTCTCTCTGTCTTTTCCTGAGTCGGTCTCTGCTGCCGGCGGCCTAAGGGGATTCGCTGGGCGCTCTCAGCTCCTACTTCTCCTTTGTGCCAGTATCACAGACAGTTTTTGTACTTTTGAGTGGAGGAGAGAGCAGCTGTAGTAACTCCTCCCACTCCCCCCCCCCCACCACTCCAACTCCTCCCACTCCTTTGTCTGCTGTTACAGTTACTGAAGATCAACCAAAACAACACTATTATTCAAGGGAATCCATTAGCACTTTGCTCATTTAGACCATAATTGTCACAAATAATTTCAGACAGTTCATCTTATTTTAATAGTTTTCAATGTTACACTTATGATAATTACATAAATCCACTATTAGATTTTTTTTTTTTTTTACATTTTTAATTTGTTATTTAATTTAATGATTCACTTTTCTTTTTGATTTTACTTTAGGTTCAACCCGTAAAGACCCAGCCGGTGCTATTTTTGTGGCAGTTCCCAAATAAAGTGATCCTCTATATTTAATCTTCAGTTTTTCAGCAAATGTATCATAAACCAAGTGTTTCCATCCACTGTCAGTTATGAAACTCTGTGGGTTTTTCCGGCGAATCAATGTTGTAGAAGATGACGGTGTTTCCACGTTCACTACGGAGCCTCTGAACTTAGATTAGTCGATCAAGAGTCCGTCCGTTTAGATCAGGAGATGCTTTTGGTCCACAGTGAATGTTTGGGTCTTTATGGGTTAATAACGTGTACCAGAGTGAGTTTTACCTTCACTTTGAACAACTCCATTTAGTTTATTGTTTTATTCAGTTTTAGCATTAGTTCATGAATGAAAGACATGCAAAACCAACTCCAACGTCAGTTCGCTTTTTGATTTCAACTTCAGTTCATTAATGTGTGAAAGTGTAAGTTTTACTTTCACTTCAAGCAACATTTAGTTTAATTTTAATGCAGTCAGTGTTAGTTTAAGGGTGAAAATAAGTGCAAAAACCAACTCCATTTAGTTTAGTTTTTTTTAATTCAGTTTTAGTGTTTGTTCAAGGATGGAAGAAGTTCAAAACTGTTTGTTTTTCTTCAGTTTTAGCTTTAATTTATTAAGGATGAAAGATGTGCAAAATCAACTACATTTAATTAGACTTTTAGTCAGTTTTACTGTTTAGTTTAAGGATGGAAGATGTGCAAAACCAACTACATTTAGTGTAGATTTTATTCTGTTTAATATTAGTTTAAGGATGAAAGATGTCCAAAACTAACTCCATTGAGTTTAGTGTTTATTCAGTTTTAGTGTTAGTTCAAGAATGAAAGACATGCAAAACCAACTCCCACTTCAGTTTGCTTTTTGATTTCAACTTAGGTTTATTAAGGTATGTAAGTGTAAGTTTTATTTTCACTTCAAGCAACATTTAGTTTAGTTTTAATGCAGAGTCAGTGTTAGTTTAAGGATGGAAGGTGTGTAAAACACACTACATTTAGTTTAGTTTTTATTCAGTTTTAGTGTTTGTTCAAGGATGGAAGAAGTTCAAAACTGTTTGTTTTTCTTCAGTTTTAGCTTTAATTTAATAAGGATGAAAGATGTGCAAAATCAACTACATTTAATTAGACTTTTAATCAGTTTTACTGTTTAGTTTAAGGATGGAAGATGTACAAAATGCACTACACTGAGTGTAAATTTTATTCTGTTTAATATTAGTTTAAGGATGAAAGATGTCCAAAACTAACTCCATTGAGTTTAGTTTTTATTCAGTTTTAGTGTTAGTTCAAGAATGAAAGACATGCAAAACCAACTCCCACTTCAGTTTGCTTTTTGATTTCAACTTAGGTTTATTAAGGTATGTAAGTGCAAGTTTTATTTTCACTTCATGCAACATTTAGTTTAGTTTTTATTCAGTTTTAGTGTCTAGTTTCAGGATGGAAGATGTGCAAAACCAACTTCAACATCAGTTTGTTTTTTGATTTCAGGTTCAGCTCATTAATGTGTACAAGTGCACATTTTACTTTCACTTAAATCGACATTACTTTAGTTTTAATGCCACACATCAAAAGGGGAAACAAAAGTAGATTTAGAGATAAACTCATGTTACCGTGTTCATGTCAGGTTAAAATTTTCACTGCTTGTTTTTCAACCACAGCTATAATAACCCTGTTCAAGGACCAACTTTTATCAAAGTTCGTTTACACGTTATACGTTTACAGCATAAATGAAATTTCAGTCCTCCCGGAAACCACAGGGCAAAAAGGCAATAAGACAATAATAAAGAGCATAATGTAATAAAGCAACAATAAAGAGCATAAGGATTAAGCATTCAACACATTCATTTAATCAAGGCACTGTTGCTATTTACAGTTGCATAGAAAAAAAGGAAAGGTCCATTTTTATTATATATATATATATACAGTATAAAACATCCAGGCTAGTCATGCGTGTCTTTTTATGGCAATACAGTCATGTGATCATGTGATGAGTTAAGATCAAAGGTCAGAAGGGCCTGAGAGTCCTACTAAACGTCCAAAAAAGACCAATTCATAAATGCATAAGGTAACTGCCTCCAGATCTGAGAGGAGGTGTAGAAAATTGAACTGTCTCCTTGTTGTTGTTGACAACCTGTGTGGGCAGTAGCTCTGCTCCAGAAGAACACTGTTTCATTCTGCAAGGGACATTGGAAACGAGTCAGAACAGAAAGCTTTCTCTATTCAGTGGCTTTTCTGCTTCCCTTGTCCATTCGTGCCCACAGCTTTCTCTTTTTTTTCGCTCTGTGAAACTAGCATTCAACTGGTTCCTCAGTAAAAACTCTCCAGTTGGCAGTCGGTAAAAAAAACATTGGAGCCTTTGTCACAAGTGAAGTAGCTTAGCACGGAGGAATGTGAAGTTTATAAATAATTAGTCTCAGACAACTTGAAGGACCTCTGAGCTTCTTGATCAGCAGCGCGGTGAGTGAATACTGTAAACTCTATTGGGGTTCGGTGGTTGTTAATGTGTCGCACAGGAAGCACACTACCTACTCCAACTCCTTATCACAAACAAAAGCTTCTTTAGCAGCTCCAACAAGAACATTTCAATCAAAATCCAAGCTTTGTAGTGTGAATAAAACCATGAAAACATAAGCTAACTTTTCCAGCCGCTTTTAATTGGACATAATAACATTATATAATCGTGCGCTTTAGTAACGTGACACTAATCCAACATCGTTTGCATTTCACAGAGTTACCAACAACGGCCAAACATAGGAAAATCCAGCAGGGAATCAAAGAGACGTTGCATGTTTTATAACCGGTGTCTTTGTCATTCCACCACAAGGTAAACACCATCAAGGCTAGAGTCAAATGTTCAGGAAAATAGAATAAAAAAAACACTACTATTGTCTTTACGCTCACAAAATAGCACCATCCAGCACATAAAAACAAGCTCTTCACATGCAAGTATGCGGTCGATAAACAAAAACATGTGGTTGAAATATCTGGACTGTTAAATTTCTCACAATGCCAGGAAACCGTCTGGCACCCCCAAGGCCGAGACTGAAGGCTTTCAAAGACGGGGGGAGCGCAGCGCATGAGAAAGACGGCATCAGTGACATAACGCTGTTGTGTAATGATGATCGATGGCACTCGGTCTTAGGTTATGAATACGACGATTACCTCCGATGTCACATAGTGAGAACAAAAGGGTTTGGAATCACATAAACCTGATGACTTTGTGAACCCCACCCCCACCCCCCCACCCAGGAGAGGAGAAAAGACAATGAAATGGTGCCTGAAAACAACAGAATGTACAGAACGCAGAGACCGTCCTCAAATAGTGGCTGAAGACTTGTAAAGGATGTACAGCAGAGGTGTCGAACTCATTTTAGTTATGTGCAGTGGGCTGAACCAGTAAAATAATGACAGAATAATATATAAATAATGTCAACTCTAAACTTTTAAAAAATATTTTACAGTGAAAAAAGTAAAAATGCTAATATCTACAAATTATCCTTTCAAACAATGTGAATAATATGAACACTGTCATCACTATTATGCTTTAGTTGATCATTTGCACATGTACATTATAACTTACAGATCACAGTGGATCAACAGATACACAAAATATTTTGTAACAGGTGGAATATTAGTAAAATTGCACACACTTCTCTCAAGACATTTCAGGTTATTTGGATTTTTTGTGAAATTATACTTTATAAATGTAAATGTTTTCATGTATTTAGACTAAAACAAAGACAAAAATTTGGATTTGTGAGTATCTATAGGTTATTATGACATTGAAATGGTCTCATTGTGGAACCTGAACTAAAATTATTGTTAATTTCTTAGTGTAATTTTAGCATTTCACAAATTCATCTCAGGGGCCGAATAGCGCCCCATGGCCCATGGACTGTACTACACTGATGACAGGGATGTCATACAGATTCATGTCAAAAATCCCAAACTATCCTTTTAATTCGCTCACACATTCAAACTCTGGTGGTGGTAAACTATGTTTGTATCCAGACTGATGGAACACTGACATACTGATACTGAGATTTTATCAATATCTTCATGATCAGTGAATAAAATAAATATACCTAAAAATTTGTGCTGTTGAACGATTAAAAGTTTCAGTCACAGGGTTACTGTGGATTAATTTTGATTAATCACAATTAAATATCCATTTTTAATCAATATTAATCACATTTCATTTTGTATGAACAGACTCAGACTCAAGAAAGAAGGGAATATTTACACACTTCACGTGTTTGTCACAAGCTAGCAAAAGTGTTAGCAGAACCCTGGCTAATGTATGCTTCGCTTTAATGTGGTATTTGAACCTGGAAGTGCTTCAGTGAAAAGAAAACTCCTTCCTGTAGAGTGTGTATAATACTTTATGTTGGTCGACTGTTCCGTCTTGGTTTTTTTCTCCTCATATTTCCATCCAGAGGGAAAATGTGCTGTTTAGTGTCTTCCATTTTTATGGGATGTTGCATATGTGATGGGAATTTTACTTTCTTTAAACTGGCCAAAATGACATTTAGAGTCATTCTGTGCTGCAGATGGATTAATTGCATTACAATTTTTAATCAGATTAATCACGATGATGGATTAATTTGCATTCATTTTGACAACCTAAAAAAAAAAAAATCTACTTTACACTGAAAAAATCCAAAATGCACTTGATAATTTTATAATAAATAACAATAACTCCCTTCTGAAAGGTTATATGTGGAATAAAATGTAGATGTCATCGCTAACAGTGAAACCTGTTACCTCAGACTTTTTTTTTTTTTTTTTAAAGTTCAACTTCTCCTCATTATATTTTGGTTGTAGCTGTTGTTACATAACATATAGTAAGAGACCGATATTATATAAGATAGCTATAAAAAGAACTGAATAGTAGCCCTGACCTTTGAAAAACATCAAAATGCATGTGTGGAGGGCTTTTAAAGGCCAGTGTTCTCCCCCACACTGTCTTATCAACTTAAAGCCTTTGACTGCTTTGTTAAACAAATACTCCCCACCCTCAACTACTCCGACCTCCCTCTCTGCAACTACAGATTGATATACAGTAGTTTATCTTCACTAGTTTTTCACTTGTCTGCTCCAACAACCTCTTGAATCAGTTGCTACAACTTTAAATGTTATTCTCAGAAGTAGCTGTGTTAATACCATTCATTTCTGAGTTCCGTTACATTACCATCTCCAGGAAACGGACTTGTTTCACTTACATCTCACCAGAAAGGTGAAGTCTGCATCATATTTTAATTAATTGAGATGTTTGTGGAGTTAAGATGAATAAGTAGAATTTGTTAATAGATACTTCTTCAGCTCGAGGCCTAAAACAATAAACATGGTGACTCTTCTTTTTTGCTTTCACTATTAACACTCTTATACTTAACACCGTTTTATTTTGACACTTCAGTCTAATGGACAGCCTTATTTCTTTATTTTATTTTATTGAACTGATTAAGAAAATTAATTTGTCCCTGAGGATCAATCAAGTTCATTTTTTTTTCCTGTATTTGTCAGTGGGACGAAATTTAGGGGAAAAAAAATCAGTTTTGGATTATTGAAGAAAAAGTGTCAATAATCACATCTAACACTGACAAATGCAAAAGTTCTAGTCCAACATTAGGTTTGTTGGTTCAGTAACGTTCTAATGTTCACACTCATGCGTTTGTCGGTCTTATTATTAGTATTAAGATTCAATGTGGATATATGGGAAGGATGGACAGAAGTAAAAAACGAAGGTTTCAGGGTTAAAACAGCTTCTATAAAACACAGTGGTCAAAGTTATTTGTGTTGTCCCCCCCTACACACACACACACACACACACACACACACACACACACACACACACACACTATAAAAACAACCACTCCATGGTTCCTTTTAGGCCTCAACCCCATGTTTGGGAAACACTGAACACATTTTTCTCCCTTCCTGATTTATCATCTTTAACCCATAAAGGCCCAGTGGTACTTTTATGGAAACATTTTTCTTCATATTTAACCTTTCTTAAGTGATTTATCACTGTTTATTTGAATATTATCCTCTTTAGTTTGAGGTTTTTCAGTGTAAATCATATATTTCCCTATGGTTTAATTCACTAATCATTGAAATGTTCATAAAAGTTCAGAATAAATTCAAACGTTACTATATCAAAAATAGAGAAATAGTGACTTTTTCAGTAACATTCATCATTAACTGAACATAAACCCAGTTTGTCCATCCACTGTCATTAACAAACTCCATGGGTTTTACCGGTGAATCAACGCTGTAGAAGATGACGTTGTTTCTACCTTCACTAGAGCCTCTGAACGTCCACATGGGTCATATCTGATGACCATGAAAAGACGAAAAACTGTATTTTACACCAATTGTTTATATGTATTGATATGATTAGTGGAAAAAACAGGTATTAAATAGTTTATACCAGTAGCTACAGTGGCAGTTAAGCTCTTTATGGGCTACTATAAATATTACCTAGCTATGTATTTTGTATTTTTCAGTTAAAATCGCTTTTCTTTCCTACATGTGATTTAATGATTATGTCGATGTTGATAAAAGCTTAGAGTAAATTCAAAGGTAATTATATCAGAACAGAGAAAACTTAAGTAAAATATACTTTTTTTCAGCAAAATATATCATTAAATGAACATAAAAATAACCGCTATCATTGGTCAAATTATATAGGATAATGTTATAGATGATGGTGTTTCCATGGTAACTACATAGCCTCTGAACATCCAAATGGGTCATATCTGATGACCATTAAAAGCTGACAAACTTGTATTATTACCGCCACCATGGAGGTTATGTTTTTTTTCAGCGTTTGTTTGTTTGTCTGTCTGTTAGCAACATAACTCAAAAAGTTATGGATGGATTTAGATGAAATTTTCAGAATTTGTTGTCAATGGCACAAGGAAGAAATGATTAAGTTTTAAGGGTGATCCAGAAGAAATCCTGGATTCTGGATCACTTTGAAATTTCCGTTAACATTGGGGTCAATGGAGCCAAAAATGTTGTTTCTCAGTATCTGTGTTAATTATTGACCAAACCTAATGAAATTTTCAGGAAATGTTCACTCTGAGACAAGGAACAGATGATTAAATTTTGG
>JAPSES010000144.1:9849059-9863101 GCA_029822895.1 Maxillicosta whitleyi
AATGTTGCAGATACATTTTTCACACTATGAAATGGATCATCCCAGCTAACACTCAGTTAATTACATCATCAGTGGCTGGTGTGAGTATATTGTGCTACAAAGTGTATCTTTTTTCATTATTATTGGGCTATGGTTGACCTATTATCACAAAGGGCAGGTTTATTTATAGGTGTTCTCCTGGTAAATCCTGCCTCTATAGCCTGTGCTTTCTATGTTTACAAGAAGTGACATTAAATCCTTGAAACAATAGAAACTGCTACAGGAACTGCTTTAGCTGGTGAATAAATACTATTCAAAATAGGAAAAGTTGATTTTTTTTTAACATCTCAAATGACATGAACATCTTAAAGCTGTAGTCATGATGTGTCCCAATATTTCTGTCCATATAGTTGATAAACATTAGTAATTGCTTAAAGTTTAATAGGAGATTTTCCTTTCAAAGTGAGATATTAAGAATGTAGAAGGTTAGTCAGAGCACGAAAAATGTTTTAGAAGTTTAGAGGCAGAACATTTAAAATCAGGTCAGGGATTAAAAAAAAAAAAAATTCAGTGTTGAGAGAAATTAAATCAAAACAATTTCTGAGGCATTTTGGAACCAAACCAAACAATTTAAACCAAACAAACCAATGCAACGCAGTGCTATTTATCCCAATATAAAACTATATTATGATATTTGTCATTATTGTTTTACATCCCAGACCCCTGTTAGAAAAAACCCCCACTAAAATTCAACACGTCCCAATACTTTTGTCCATATAGTGCAGAAGTGTGTCTTTGTGGAAATATGCCATTTTTAGGGTGTAGTTGCAGCTCGGGGGTTGTTCTGTTCTGTCACTTTTCAAAGTGATAAAGTACAGACAGAGGAAGGAAGGAGAATGATAATTCTGCCACCACTGCCACTGCACGACGGAAATATTCAGCCTTATTCTAGCAGAGTACTTCCAGCGAATCGGACAAGAACAGTAGTACAGAATGTACAAAGAGCTACTGAAAACACGTCTGTCCCATATCAGTTCACTGGACCGGCAGGGTTTCAGAATGTTGGGGGATTACCAGAAACGTGTTTTTATGTAAAGACTCATCTATGAAATCAATGCAATAATTAGGCTTTTTATGCAGCCAAATTAACACTCTGTCTGGTATTAATATAGTTCCTTAACCCTTTAAGATATACAAGATACACACACACACACACACACACATATATGTATGTTTAGGGGTCATCCATTTTTTTCAACATTTTCAAGAGTGGGGCCTGGGGGGAGGGGGTTAATGAGGGATGTACGCTTTCAAAAAGTCATGCCGAAGGTAGGATCGAACTTACAATGTATGGCTCTCTAGCCGAGTACGTATCCACTGCGCCACCACAGCTTGTTAGTAAACATTAGATTATGGCCCAATCCAAAACCACTCCCTACTCACTGCCACTTCACTACAAGTGTCCCTCCAAACGGAGTTCCGTCCGCAGCTTTGGAGGGCACTCCTGATTAAGGGGGAGTTCATAAAAGTGACGCAGAATGAGTGTGATGCCCTCGTTAGTACAAAGTGGCATAGCAACCTGCGACGCTAAAATTTTGACCCGATACGCTTATTTTCTCCCGATACTCTTATTTTCAATACAGTGTAGTGACATTTTGACTGTAATTGTTTGCCCAGATCAAATGTGAAAAATATTGTTTCACACGCGCGCAGGCTGGACTCTAAGCAAATCGGCCCCAAAGGCAAAGCCAGAATTATGTGGGTGGAGCCACTAACTGAAAGGTATAAACTTTATACCTACACACAAAAATTTCCCTTCTGGTATCATTAAAATGGACAATTTTTTGCTCAAACTTTAAAAATCTCCGCACCGCATCTGACAAGACACTTCCCCTCAGAGATAATTGGTTTGGGCGTTGGTTAGTGGATAGGGTTAGGTGATAGGGCTGGCTTGGACCAATATTGTCAACATTTTAAGTACTCTTGTGGTGGTGGGGGGGTTCTGAAGAGTACGTTTTGTATGCTCTTGAAAATGTTGAAAAAAATGGATGAACCCTTATGTATATATATCTATATGTATTGAGAGACAGATTGTTTCCCAGTTAACATTTAATACATAATTGCTCAGTTGTATACAGGAATGCTTCCCTTGGCCTGAGAACTGTGAGATTTACCCAAATCCCAGAAAAAAAACAGACTTTGTGGACTGTGTGATTTGGGGGAAGTGGAAAATGAATCACATTTTCTTTTGTATTGTCCTATATATGATGACCTGAGAGATGTTTATCTAAAATCCTGATAAGTTCTGGAGCATGATGATGACAAGATCAAATGGTTATTTAGCTCAAATGTATATAAATGAGCATTATTTGTTTGTAAAGCCTGGAAAAAACAGTCTTGTTTATATCTATTGTGCCTATTGTCTAGTATTTGGTATTTGGTTTAAATATTTGGGGTCTTATAAGCCCATGTACGGGCTGGGCATATTCTTATGCAGGACACAATAATAAATATTCATTCATTCATTCATTCATGTCTAAACATCCTCTGTAATTGCATAATTTAATGGAAAGGAAAAAAAAATCAACTCAAAATTAACTGGAATTCATAATTCAGGGATTAGACTGGACGGACCCATGTTTCTGTGGCCGAAGCAGTGAGTGTGAGTGAGTGAGTGTGTGTGTGTGTGGGGGGGTGTAAATAACTACTGGGGGCATCACAAGGTCCTGTCATCTTCTGCTTACCGACTGAGAGGAGGTGCCATGTGACCGCTGGCGTGGCGAAGCAGGCGAACACATCGTCTGTGCTGCTGAAATGGGTGAGGTGGGGGCTGGCCACGGCCTGACCTCGACACTGACCCCACATCAGGACCTGCCCACTCTGGGTCTTAGCAGCAGATGTGTGACTGGTGTGACACGCCGCCACCTCCACCATCCTGGTCACACAAACACATAATATTCAGTAAAGGTTCGGTAATTATTAGACAATCTGTGATTTTCTGTAGATTCAACACAACAGCCTGTCAATATAAAGTTCCAGAAATGTTACATTTTTATATCAGATTTTCTTTTTATGTGTTTGTGTATTTTGTTGTCTCTTTTAAATCAGGATAGCAAATAATGATCATTTTACACATGTATTAATACACTGATTGTATTTTCAATTGAGTGATTGTTTGGTTTTGAAAACATCAAAAAATTCTAGAAAGGAGTTTCTCAAAGTCCAAGATGAAACCAGAAATATACTCATTTTAAGAAGGTAGAACATCAGACTTTTTAATTTTGTTTTCTTATAAAGTACTCCAACTGATCATCAAAATAGTTGTGGATTGATTTACTATTAATTATTACAGCTCTTATTAGAATTATATGCATCTATAAACTTGAAAATCAAACATTTTATGCATTTTTTGACAGATTTTTTACCTCCCATTTGATCACAAGAAAAACAAATAACTTTGCAGATTATGTTTTTTACCAATTTTGACTTTTTAAAATTAATTCAGGGGATCATTTTCAAAGCTGTAGATACAGTACAGTGGTGGAAAAAATATTAGACCATTAGACCGTTGTTTTCTTCAATTTCTTGTTCATTTTAATGCCTGGTACAACTAAAGGTACATATGTTTGAACAAATATAATGATAAAAACATAAAACAGCTCATAATAGTTTAATTTCAGAGCTGATATCTATCCATTTGACATGATTTCTTGATAAAAACCAAAATCACTTCAGTTCTTACATCAATATCTATGACAAAAACAGTGCTTTTATTCATTCCATGTTTTCTTTTCTGTCTGTTTTAGTCACATGACACACACACAGGAGTTAGTATTCTACTGCATATCCATTGTTTTTGATGACTTTTAGAATTTTTAGATTGACGGTATAATAATATACAGGCAATATTTGTGAGGTAGTGTTTGAATAAACCTTATTTCATCTGAAAACTGAAGACCTTTAAGCATGATGACAAGACATTTTTACGGCATGAAATTCTTTAATTAAACAGTCTAGACTTTCATAGTATTAACTACTGCCTGAAGTGGGGTTAAAAAAACAAAAAAAAAAAAAAAAACATAGATTAGGAGACGTTTAGCTGTGAATGCATAAACACCTTAGAGGCATTTCTCAACTCAAAGAATGTGTGTGTCAGGACCTTGTCATGCTCTTCTCAGTGACCTGTTTTGGTTGCAAAGAAGTGTCGCTTCTATTTTAAGTTGGGGATGAAAACAAAGCACTAACCTCTCCTTCTCTGTGTTTATTAGTGTGGGAAGGGCTTGGTTGCTCTTGTTGCCTGTTCCCAACTGGCCGTACGAGTTGGCTCCCCAGGCGTAAACAAGCCCCTCGTCTGTTAGAGCTAACGTATGCGCATATCCACAGGCAACCTGGACACGGAAAGGAAGTGTTATTAGGTTGCATATGATCAGAAACACAGCTTTCTAAGACTCAATGTTCCAACCTGCACAACGTTAATTCCTTGGAGAGCAGCGATCCTGCACGGGGTCTGCTGATTCCCATTGTTTCCTAAACCGAGCTGTCCGTTACAGTTGTAGCCCCAGCCGTAAATCTGCAAAAACAACCGAAATGCACGCAGGGAATTTACAATACTACAATACACATAATGATATTAACATGGAATCTGGTAGTTTCTGTTCTAACTTACGTATTTTGCTTTTTTGTTGAGAAATTTGGTTAGGATGAAACTATTAGAAACATTGTTGATAAAAAAAAAAAAAAATAAGAAGAAAAATGCAGAGTTGTGGGATGTGTGTAATATTTGAAGAAAGCCATAAAGTCACATGAAAAAAATCTGAGATTAAAAGGGAGAGGAAAAAAAAGCACAAATTTAAAAAAAAAAAAAAAAAAAAAAAAAAATCAATTCCTTTTTCTCATATATTTGTAGGAATAATACTGTACATTTACCCAGTTGGTCATAGAGAATATATGTAGTTTGCCTAATGTTTGGAAATAATCCAAAACATTACTAAAACAGTGGTAGAAATATACATTATTTTAACAATTTTAGTACAAAATAAATTAAGAAAAATACACTCTGGCAGTAGCAGGAGGCAGGCACAGTTATAGTTGTGGAAAAAATTATGAGGCCATCGAAAGTCATCAAAAACAATGTTTACGCAATCCAGTCCTAACTCCTGTGTGTGTCATGTGACTAAAACAGACAGAAGAGAAAATATGGAATGAATAAAAGCACTGTTTTTGTCATAGATATTTGTGTAAGAACTGAAGTGATTTTGGTTTTTATCAAGTAAACATGTAAAATGGATAGATATCAGCTCTGAAATTAAACTATTACGAGCTATTTTTTGTTGTTATCATTATATTTATCCAAACAAATGTACCTTTAGTTGTACCAGGCATTAAAATGAACAAGAAACTGAAGAAAACAAGGGGTGTGTAATAATTTTTTCCACATCTATAATACATGTGTACACAGGCAAGCACCGTGTTTACAGAAGAAACATTCCCAGGACACACAATTCTGATGTTTGTCACATTTTGATAACATTAGGTTAAATGAATGCAACCTGGACATTCATACTGAAGTCACATTGCAAAATATGAGATTAGTATCAGATTTAGGATCGCATATGACAGTGGACTGGGTTGGATTTGGAAAAAAAAAAAAAAGACATTTGTGGTGTTCAAACTGTTTAACAGATCAGATACAGGTCACATATGGGCGAAAAAAAACAAAAAAAATTGGATTTGGGCCACATTTGCCTGCAGTCTGAACGTAGCCTAATTTACATATCAGAGTGCTGTGAGCCATTACCTCGCCGTTGTCCAGTACGGCCATAGAGCAGAGCTGACCGCAGGCGATGTTTACCACCACTTTGTTCTGCAGGCAGCTGCTCACTCTTCGTGGCGTTGGCTGGTTGGCTGTAGACCCTGAACCCACTTGACCTGAGTTGTTATAACCCCATGCATAAACCTAGAAACAAATATAAACTGTTTACATTATGAGTGAATAAACAGATTAGACCCGTAGAACCGCAGAGGGGGAACAGAACTCTGGGTAAATGACCTCTCCATCAGTGGTGAGGGCGATGGTGTGGTGGGAACCACAGGCCACGTCCGTTACTCTCTTGCTGAGCAGGTTCGTGGACACCAGAGCCGGGGTCAGACCGTGGTTGGTGGTACCGTTTCCCAGCTGGCTGTAGCCATTGTGCCCCCAAGCGAACACCTCCCCATCTAAAAAAGGCAAAATGGAAACTAGAAGTGTTGTCCAAGTGGTTAATGTTTAATAAACAGATAAGAATCAGCTGAGTTCATATGATTTATAGCTGAGGTTCAAGCTCTGCTCTTATCAGATAATCACAGTGGTGAAATTTGGTTTACACGGCATTTATGAACCCAGTGGCTCAGAAAAACACATCATATGATATACGCAAATAGGACTTCAGCTAATGAAAACATGTATCTGCAGTCTATGACAAATCAAATCAGATCAGATCACATAATAAAATGTAGTAACGTGTCACATGACCATGGAGAAAAAAAACATATTTAAAACATATTTTTATTCACCAGCAACCTTTAATTTTCTCACAAAATGTGAAATATCAACTACTTTATGGTTATTTCTTGATTGTGGACGTAACTCAGCTTCTGTATGATTGTAGTGTTTTTTCTTTTTACTCATTTATCTATTTATTCTTGTTACTGTTTTTATTAATGCAATTTTCAGTAGTTTTGTTGTATAGTTGGATATACAAGAATAAACAGGGTGTCTGCAGAGTTAAGTCAGTCAAATTTAAGACTTTTTATGACCTTTTTATGACCATTACGATTTAAATTTATGACCAACGTGAAGTATGAAAAATAACTTTCTCTTGGCTCTGGTTTCAGACAAAATGTTTTTTGTGTTTGCTTTTTTTGTGCATATTATCTCCATGAAATAAGTAAAAACTATATTAGAGTACAATAAAATGTGAGAAAACATTTAACAGCTGTTTTCACACAGTCTATCACTTCATGATGATAGGTTTTAAATGCTTTTTGCTTCGAAAATTAAACCCATGGTGTAAAGCTAAGTGGATATTTTTTGTAACTCCAATGAAAAACATAAAATTAAAAAAAAAAAAAAAAAAAATCACATTGTTTTTACCATGCCTGAAGAGGAATAAAAACAAAAAGTCTTAATTGAGGTTCTCATAAATAATTCATACATGAAACGTTTAAACAGGGCTTTTCGCATTAAAACTTTGGTATTAGAGTAGGTTTAAATTTCAATATAACAATTTGAATACTTCCTCCACCACTGAAACAAATTTAATATGCAATATTTTTGTTGATGCTTTGATGAAACATGTCCTATTAACTCGGCAAAGTCACCAAACGAGACAGTAAACACTTGCACATATCGTCTTATTTTTTGGTGATGTCATTTGCCTCCTGAGGATATTCACTTCAAGACACGGATAAAAGCATCTTGAACTGGACTACCTGCAGTTGCGATAACCACATGCGGCCCTGTTCCGTAGCTTAGGGACACAATCTTCTTTCCACACAAAACATCAATCCTCCGTGGCTCAATAGTGCTTTGAAGGTCTCCGAGCCCTAAACAACCACTGCAGTTTGTGCCCAGAGCAAAGACCTGTAAAAAAAAACAAAAAAAAAAAAAAACAACAACCCAAAACACTGCAGCTGAACTGGTCTTGATATTAAAAAATTATTCAGAAATGACACATTCTGATGTTTACTTCTACTCATATTCCAGTAAATATATAATGAGTTTGGTGAGAGGGCATGATGAGAGGAAACAAAATAAAATGTGCTTCATTAGGATTTCAATTAAAATTCTGCAATCTGTATCAAACAACATTATTGGCCAAATTAATAAGTTTGTATTTTGCATTTCTAATTATTTAGCCGAAGGGACAAACATAGAGAAAGGCGGGAAAGATTAAGCATGCGCTACACCTTTCCCCAGGATGAAAATGGAGCCTCCTTGGGTATTAGGCCTATATGTCTAAAGATAGCTTCATTCTATCTGCTTATCCTGTTGCCTGGAAGTGCAGCCTGTATCGACCTGCAATTCAGACACTTGCAGCATTTTCCTATCCACTTCTAAATAATCAAACCAACATTATTAAAGCAGATTAAATCTACTGAGCTTTGCAAAACAATTTAATGTAAACAGACGGATTAGGGACAAGTGTTACCTCATCATTAACTGTGACATAGAGAGCTTCATTTGCGGCGCTGCCAAACACACAAGCCTGCCGGATAAGCCGCAGTTCCTCAGGAGGAAGGAGTGCAAACACTGGCCACTTCCCCACGTCCAGCATACTACTCAGCTGTAAAATAAGGAGAAAATACAGCCAGACAGATGTGAATTCGTGCTATTTAGAGATTGTGAATTAACAACTTAGTGTGCAAATCTGGCACTGTGTGAAAGGCATTAAGGAAAGATCAGGGTGTTTCCTTCAGAAGATATATATTTTTTTTATTTATTTATTTGTATTTCTAAGAATTGGTGTAGTAAAAAGAAAAAAAAAAAAAAAAAAAAAAAAGGGACAAGGAGGGACATGGTGAAGCTGCCATATTAAATCAATTACATTCCTGAACGTAAAGCAATATTTCTGTTGTCATTTTCACTGTACACTTGTATTTTTCTGGATCGTGTAAACCAATATGCCTGAAGAAATGCTTTGCACATTATTTTCTAACTCAATTGTAGTAGAAGTGTGGCAACTAATGCAGAAAAATAATAACCAAAAGACCACTAAGTACTCAAAAGTGCCAACAGCCTAGACAGCAGCCTGGCACAGGTCCCAGTATGGATTCAAACATATGTCTGCTGACTGAGGTAGCTTTTGTTCATTTCTGTTTTAATGCACTTTGCAGCTTTTCGAGAACATTGCAGTGTGGTGCAGTGAGATCACACACTGAAAACCAGCTAAATGAGGTCTTCACTCAGATTTCTAAATCAATAATAAGCTCATAATTCCTACTTCTTGAGCAGGCTACAGCTAGCTACTTGGCTCATCTTAGGTTATAAGAGGTAATAGTCACTTCCATAATAAGAAGTCATGAGTTCTTGTGTCTAGCTAGGTTAATACTACACTGCATCTGACAGCCGATGACAAAGTTGCTCCTGAAATGAGCTTACGTTTTGTGAATGCCTTCAAAACTAACCAAACAACACCTTTAGTGATGAGGTTTAACGCAGAAAATCAAACAAGAACCTAAACTTAAGGTAAACAGACGCCACAACCCAAAACGCAAACAAAGTGCATTACGTTGTAAAGCTTATAATCTAAAGGCTAAAACTAGTATTCATGTGCTTGTTACTCAAACTATGAGATAACTAACAAAAACTATTAAGCTAATTAGCGTTAAGAGTGTTGCTGCTCATACCGATCCTGATGGTCCAAACTGTTGACGTTACCTTACTGTTGTTCTAGCTAGTGTTTTGTCCGCGACGTCTTTTTCTAATCGACGGTGACAATGAATATTTCTCTGCCAACATATTTGGAAATTCACGGTGCAGACGAAACCATCTTGACAGTCTGGTAGCAATTTATCCACATGAACAGCCTTGGTTGAACCTTGTTATAGTTAGCTTGGTTCGCTACAACACCGACTGGAAAAAAAACAGCACCACCTTACTTCCTGTATTAGGCGGTGCGTTCAAATAACTCGGACTTTTGACGCTCTTAATGTTTACTTTTTATACGGACGCGAAAGGGCTTCACAAACATAGCTAAGTGAATAAATAAAGGACGGATGTGTCAAATATTTCAACAAAGGAAACGAATAGACTCCTCAGTATTATTTCTGCTGTCCTTTTCTGCATTTCTAAAGCCTTTCTTGTGACATCTCTCTGTGTCTTTAATGTGCAATGTGTCTTTAAATGCATCATTAAAACGCTCCCCAGATTTACTCATCATTTATATAATTATAGCCTTTTGCGTCATATCTATCTGTTACTCTGTTTTCTTAATAAAATTTGCATGAAAAAGAGGCTGCATACAGACTAATTGATAATTTTCAAATACTATAGTTCCTTATCAGTTCCAGTTCTTGACCATCAACTAAATACGACTTAATAAACTCATAGCACCAACAATCCAAACTCCAAACATCTTCATATATCCTCCTGTCGACACTCTTTATTGCTAATCAATGCAGAAAAAATGGCAAAGATGCACAAAACTTCCACTAGCTGTCTGTTTTATTGTTTCATGGATCAATAATGTACAGACGGCTTAGTGTAATAATCTTTTCTTTTCTTTTAAGTTGCATTGCATGCTATGGTAGTCCTCCTTTAAACCCAGCAGGTGGTGCCAGTATGTAGTCTTACTGCATGAGACACAGTACTTCTGATAAATCTTCATCATTATTTTCCTTGGATAACTTATTTGAAGATAAAATCATGCAGTAATCCTTCATTCTAAAAATATATTAAAATACAAAATAAATAAATATAACAAACAAACAAATAAATCGCACGTTTCACACGGGCTACATTACGGGCTCAGAAATAGTAAGGATCTGAATTATTTACAAGTGAAAGGAATATGTGGCTCATAATATAATAAGATAATCAAACCACAAAAATATGATTTAATCTTTATTTCGCAGGAATAGATAGCTAAATACTTCTCTTAAATGATAAATATAAAATTGATGATGGCTTAAAAATGTTTTTCTACGTTCTTATTAGTGCTTAAAAATATCATTTCTTTTATTTCTTCTGAGTGAATGAACAGCAGGTTAAAAGCCATTTAAGGTTACGACGTGGTTAAAGGGCACAAAAATGATCATTATAAGCAACTGGATGGGGTTCAACATTATCACAACATTATCATAATATGTCGGTAAATTCAATATGAACAGTGTATCTCGAAGGAGCCACATTTGCAAAGTGCTTAAGTGCTTTTCTCTTTTTTCCTCCTTTTTCATTCAGTTGTGCATCTCACTGACTGGATGGACGAACAGACCAGAGACACGTCAACCTTAAGGTCCTTCATAACTGAATGGGCGTGTACACACTCATATAGACTTTGATATGCGTCTACATCTAGTACATAAATGATGCCTTTTGATGATAAAAGCACTGAAAAGAAATTATTAATGTTTGTGTCCGGTATCTTGGAATTTGGGATTCGTCACACTTTTCCGTAATGCGCATGCGCCCATAGCCCTGTAAGCGATGGCGAAATTCCTGCCTTTAACACAAGGAGCAGGGTTGGAAGAAAAGTTGTTTCGATAAAATTGGCAATTGGGTTTGCATCGTCGACACTGAGCAGTGTCACTGTTGTTTGCTGGTTACTTCGATCTGTTTTGGATCCAGTTAATGCCAGCGATCGACGTTCATATTAGGGGAAAAGCACATCTTCATCTTGCTAACTATTAGCTAGGTAGCATTAGGTAGCTAACGCTAGCATGTCACATTTTGCCTTGTCTTATGCCTATTTAGGTAGCTAGCAAGTTACCCTTCTCAGGTGGTGCACAAAGTAGCAGGTCATCGGAGCTCGCTGACGTGAAACATTTCGAGAAGAGCTGCGTTGAAATCATCACGGTGCATCGGCGTGTCAAGACTGCTGCTGTCCCGACTGACTGAGTGAGTAACGGGCAGTTGAGCCACTCACTTGAGCTGCACACTGTATTCGGAGCATATGCTGAAATGCTGGCATAGTCGTTTCCACCAACTGTAAATAAGCATTTCTCCGGTCGTCTTACTATCTACCTGGCTGTTTTATGTGGACATTAGACAGCTAGCAGCTTTGACATAACGCGGCAGGACACACCTGTAGCTAGAGTAAACATTGGAGCTAACCTACTTAACCGTTACTTTAACTGATAACAGGCATTATCATCCAACAATGTCTGTAGCGTTAATAGTTTAATAGTATGGTTATGTTACATTAGTTTTAAGAGAAGCAGTGGAGGAGAAAAAGCTTCCAAAGAGAGTGTAATTAAGCTAGCTCAAGTCAATTTGCAGAGGGAATATAATGCTACGTCGCAGAAGCAGGTGGGTATGAATAGCAGGTGCAAAAAATGCCCTCAGCTTTATACGTGTCTCATAAGATACACTTCATTTGGTATTTTTCTTTCAGCCTAAAGAAATGTATAGTCAACTAAGCCGCTCCATATACTTCGAATCTCATTTTTCCTTGTCAGAAACATTACATAACATTTTGACACAACGAGGGAAGTACAAATGGGTGTTTTCCCCTTTGTACCAAAACTGTTACCGAAAAACAGCTGTCGTGTCCTTATCCTCTGGTCTCAACCACAATTACATATACCAGTCAGAACAAACAACAGATGTGACCACAGTGGGTTTTTCCTATTCTTTTTTTTTTTAAGCAGGAAGCTTTATTGTTATTCAGACAATTTTAGTCAATGGAAATGCACTAGTAATATAAAATTAAACATTTTAAGAGTTTACCTGAAATTGTTTAAAAAAAAAGAAAAAGAAAAAAAAAAAAGATGTGGTATCCACCCTGAACAGTATTTGTCTGCAACTTTTATGGTACCAGGAAATAATTGTTTTATTGTGCCCCTATGTTACACAGGTAACATTTAGGCACGTCCCCTACCAATTATTTCTAGTGGTTTATAACTGAAGTAGGCAAAACATTTAGAAAACATTCACTCACTTAAAAGAATACAGTATGTACAAGTCAAAATCACTCAACTGTTTGCTTTGTGAAAACAGTCATAGTTATTAAAGTATATTAAAATGTGTATCAGTGGCTTCCCTGGAGCAAGTAAAATTGAATTGAAGTTGAATGGATGTATGATTAGGGATTTCCTCTTTGTTCTATCTACAGACTCTAAACGAACTGCTGTGTGTAGTAAACATGTCATTGTAAATGTAAAAAATTTAACAAGGTTATTGTTGGTAGAGTATGTCAAGTGATTGTAGGCCAGATGACAACAGAAGGAGCCTGCTATGATCTGCTAATAACACAGGCTAATCTCTCCCTGTAGCAATGGGTCCTTTGAATCCAGTTCATTGACCATCACACTGTAAACTGACTGTGTTGTTTAAGCTTAAGGAGGAGGGGAGGGGTTAAAGCTAACAGATAAGCCAGATCACTGTGAGGTTTAGGGGCGCATGCGCTAGATTGTAATTAGGTTCAAGGACACATGTTACATTTCACTCTTGGTATTCTGTTGTTTTTTATTCTCTTCTTGTGTTTATCTGTAAACTCCTCCATCTTAATCAATGTGGCTTAGTAAATTCTTATTTTCTATAGCTGAATTTTATTCAGAGATGGCGTCACCTCCATGGTCAACAGTTTCTTCTGATGTGTCTGGAGGTGATGGCACTATCACATTCATTTGATTTTACTCAGTTATTTCTACAACTAATAAAGATTCTGATATGCTCTCTTTCTCATACACAGTGCACCATCCCCCCCCCCCCAAAAAAAACCCTGCTAATTTTTATACTTAACATTTTGTGCATTATATCAGTTACATGACAGTGTCTTACAGTACCATGTGCCACTCAATTTGTCTTTGACTCTTATTTTGCCTCTCAAATTGATTTTTTTTTCCTTTTGAGGGAAGGGAGATCCTTCCTGTTCGAAACTGAAAAATGACAGAAAAAAACATTTTCAGTTTCACTGTGAAACCTGGTTTGCATCACCTCAAAATACCGACAGAGCGAGCAGAGTTGTATCTAATTATTGATTGATAAGATGTTCTTCTCCTGTAGACTGCTTCAGGCAAGCATCTTTTTGATTATATCTTGGCTCAGGCTGTGCATGTTCATGCTTTGATTTTTTGTGCATCATGCATGCAGTATGTTTTTTTTGTTTTGTTTTGTTTTTGGTTCATCTGTACCGCTTAGGGATTTACTATTCTGTTCACTACTCTTCCTGCTTTATACTGCATCTTCAGTCATATAATAGTGTTTTTTATGTTCTGCGCAGCACTAGGGAGATTTAGCTGACCTCTACCTAGATGAAGAATTCCTATCCTATGAATGAAAATGGGTTCCAGTAGCCCACTCTTTAGTCTGTGATCAGGCTTATTAAGTTTCGATGGAACAGCTGGCCTAACCTAGTAGTTCA
>JAPSES010000144.1:9872547-9891414 GCA_029822895.1 Maxillicosta whitleyi
CACACACACTTTTTTTTTTTTTTATTTGAATAAGATGTAGCTTACGTGTTTGTGTGTCTCTGGAGGTGTGTAAATATCATGACAGCTGCAGAATGAGGAGCAGAAACCACTGGAGGGGTCTGGCCCTGACAGAGCGAGGCAGGGCCACGGTGACAGTGAAGACTATTCACAGCGATGGTTGACCCCTCCGTTTGTGACCTTTTAGTCAGAGAAGCTGCAAGGACACCTCATTCTTTGTTCTTGGTTTCTTTAGCCCGGTCTTGGCTTGGTATTAACGCTCTGTTGGGCCAATTATTCTGAGTCGGAGAGGAAGCTGTTGTCTCGGGGTCATTACCTGAGATGATTCCTTTTTAGAGATGACTTTGGCTGATTCACTGCTTCCATCCATTTGAAACCCATTCCACCCCCCACCCCCATAATTCCACCTCCACGCTGTTGCCCTTTGGTTTGTAGTCAAATTGGTAACAGGTGAATCAGTCTGTCTTTATCAGTGTTAAAATCCTGCTAATGGAGTATGCCTTCAGTTGCTGTGCATGTATATTTTATTCCATTTTGTTCATTAGACCTGCTCTCTAATGTTTTCTGTTCATTGTATTTGCATGTCTTTGTGAGTTGCCTGTTTTTTTAGAACCATTTTTGATTCATACAGGGTTTCCATTTGGTGCCCTTTTAGGAAAATCTAACGTTCTGAAATTAATTACACACATCACGTTACCTCTCTCTGTTTTCAACCACTAATCTATTTAGAATGTATAAATGGCCTCACTGGCATGAAGTATTTAATTTAATCCTCTATTTATATTAAGTAAGAAATAAGGTTGTTGTTTCATTTGGTTTTCTTAAGAGAAAAAGCATCTGCTGTCAGAAAATATACCTAAGAAATGAAGAACGACAATTAAAAACTATTTCTATTTACTGACATTAAAATTGGTGGCAACATTCTCAAACTTTGAGTTTCATCATTTAATCCTTTTTTTAAAAAAAAATTATTATTATTGTTTTTTTGTTTTGTTTTTTTACAATAATTGCAACCATCAAATCTTGTGTTTAAATTGCACATGTTTTCAGTGGTCTGTACACATTTTAGTCCCATCCATTTCTTTTGAGGACATCAGGCTGTTTTGGCTGCATAAAACAAAGCTAAAATCATCATCTTAATTTAATATGTTTTTGAATAATTTTTTTAAATTAAATGTGTCTGTTTTTTACAACTGCCAACGGGTTATATTTGACCTCTGGCAGTAAGTAAGGATGCTTGAAATTCTTCAAAAGCAAATGCCAATTATTAAGAGATTAGAGGGTCCAGTGGCTGATGGTGTATATAATGCTCATATCAGGCAGTGTTTCTGGCATCTGATAACATTCATTAATAATAGCAAATGAGACAGAAAATTACTGAACTTGAATCAACATTTATTTAACACCAATATATCTGCCTTGTCTGTTTGCCTAAGTAGACCTATTCTGCAGTGCACTTATATTAAATTAAAAACCGGGGAGTGTTATCATTGTACCACACTGACAAAGCTGTTTGCTGCAGCCTATGCAGCCTACACTGCAGATGACTTTGCCCACCTGATGAAATAATCAGTGACTGCTAGCCTTGAAAATTACCAATTATCTGAAAATGGCATGTAATTGGCCCAATCGATTTATCACCCTGGGAAAGAACAGTCATTGATAGACTAGCCATTATGTTTTTTTATTTTATTTATTTTTTTGTTAATTTCTCTATGTACATGCTATAATGTGTTAAATTTCTGCACCAATTCTGTATTAAAATATCTAAAAACAGACCAGTGTGATATATTTAGTTAATTTGTCTACCTAATATATCAGATGTGTCCCACAATCATATCCCCTTTACTAATAATGACTTCAATGTTACTTGTAGCTCTTTTGGATGTAAATGTAAATTCTCCTGCTTGTTTCTGATCCAGTTCATCTTATATCCACCTATGCTCCCACACTACTTACAGATGGCATCTACTTGTATGTGTTTTGTTTTTAGTTTGACTGAGATCCTTAGATACCTCTTGCCAGCAGGAATGACATACTGTGCTTTTAGAGCATTTATGTGCTTTTATGTATGAAATGACAGTAGTGAGAGGCAGGAGCTGTGGATCATGGTCAGAGCCTTTAACCACTCCACTACTGAACCGCAGCCCCCAGAAAAATCAGTTTTACTGTTTTTTTCCCCCTCTCTCTGATGATGTGAAACAACACTTGGCACTAAATAGCAACTGCACAAATTGGACAGGGAGCACACATCAATGAGTGTGTGGTCCCTGTGTGGCTATGCGCCATGCGTGGGCTAATGTTACTGTGGGACAGTGAGACCTCACTCTCCTGACTCTTCAGTGCCGGCCTTGTATGCTAAAGCCAGACATAGGAGACAGGGCCTTGGACATTTGCCTCTCACAAGTTGCCAGAGTGCTTTAGATGGTGCGACAAATATGCAACCCACTCTACTTCACTCCTGTCAGCCACTGAATCATCAATGGGGGGTGAGCCCACTGTTTGTTAAATATTGTGAGGAGGTGGACACTGTGACTCAGCAGTGTTTAGGACACTTTCTGCTAAGCCCCCAAGACAAACCATATCGGTATTACTGCACTGGTTTCACAACAAGTGCTGAGTGCCTTATCTTGTTTGTCAGTAGATAGAAATACTGATCTGAGCACCACTCAAACACTATTGATTTCTAATATTTGTACTTAGCCCAATGTAGTGTATGATCAATGAGCCCTAATATAATATGAGATGTAGAGGTGGCTGGTATATCAACTTTTTAAAGGTATAGTGATACATTTATAACTGAGATATAGACAATAGAATTTATCTTGATAAAGTCTGATGTTGCATTACATAACTCATCCTTTCCATGACGTCATGCTACTGTCTGCTGCTCCTCTCCCACCCCAACCTGCTGCAGTTGAATTTGTCTCCATATTTTCATGAAATTCAAATATCTTCCTTATCTCATAATAACATTTAAAAAATTTCTACTGGTCTGTTGTACATTTTTATTTGGACGAAGCATTTATGGATAATCGGGTCTACTACTCGTCTTACTGCAGTGATATGATCTGAACTTGAACCCCTTTACCCTATTTATTTGAACCAAAGTATAAGTTTAAAGTATATCTGTAAACTGGTTTAAATTCATTAAACTGCTGGCCTATGCTGGCAAAGTTAATGTTACACACTCATAGGTTAGTGAAACTGTTTGCCACAATGTAAAATGCTTAAAATTCCTCACTGAGAGTATGTTACACAAACTACTTTAGGTTAAAGTGGACTATCCAAACAGTGTTCTCTTCCTAAAACTATTGCCTTTCTTTTGAACAGGCGTAGGGATCCCTGTCTTTACTTTTTTATTGCGATTACAAGCATACAAGCATACATTTAGGCGACTTTTCAGAGAGCAGTGATGTATTTTATGTCAGAACCCCATCAAAACACCTTGGTCACTAGTTAAGAATGAAGGGTTTATTATTGTGAAATGACAGAACTAAAATAACAGAAGTCTTAAAATGTTAAGACAAAAATGAACATTACTTTCTAAGGACCAATGTGGGTGGTGGATGTACTGAGGCATAAGTGCTGTAGTTATTGAACTAAATATAACTTTAAAGTATTGAGTAGCTAAGGTTTTTCACATTATACGGTTGAATATGTAGATAATCTGTATTTATTTAGGAGAGTCTTAAGTGTTTTTCTCCATTAGCAAAACAGATTACTTCCTCTGTAGCGGATATATTTTTGCCCCAACACTTGTTTGTGAAGATTTTCTTTCCTGTTTGTCTCTGTCCTGCTGCTTTGCATGGTTTCCAGGTGAACCTGGAGGGTGGATTATAAAATTGCCTTGTATTATCATTGCACAAGTAAGCTTATGTCGTCAGCTGGAGGGACAGTGCGTTAGTTCCTGGCTAGTTCTGACACAGGCAGGATTTTCCCTCCCTATCATTTGGCTCCTGTTTCCTGTTAACCCAGCTGGTATGTCACATTAATGCAAGTAAACAATTAAGAGGAACAAATAGTGAGAAACCTGAACCGTGAGTCACAAAACAGCCGAGAAACGTCAGCACTAACAGCCATGAACACACTGAGCGGGGCCTTCCTCCGGGGTAATAAAACCCAGCAGTGACCACCTGTGTGAATTTGTGTGCAGATTGATCCATTGCCTTTGCATAGGGATCACACAGTACACGGACGTAAATCCTCCCATGGTGTGAGCCAGACGTATTTTTTCACCTTAGTACATACTGTGCTGTAAATCAGTTGCAGTCCTGCTGATTTTGATTCTTCCTGTTCTCGTAATGCTGTCTTTGTCTGGCACTCCGTGGTATAGATCATCGCTGTTGTGAATGCGACTAGGAAAGTTTGCACATTACGGTGTTTAGTCATCCATGTGAAAAGTAACCTTTGCAGTATCCTAGCATTATTTCAGTCTATCAGCTTCTGAATAAAGCCGAATAAAATCTCATCCACCCATATGACGCTTTCAAAACCATGTTCTTAGCAGAAGTGGTTATGTAATGTAAATGTATATTTTTAAAAGTATAAATTCTAATTAAGCGATAGATAGTTAATATCCACTCACTCGCCAATCTTATCCACTCCATAGCAAGGAACATATGCTGCAAATTAAATATCCCTTTTTTTATATCAGAGCTGACATTGTGGACAATGAAGATGTCAGCTCTGTAAAGTCTTAAATAAGTGGCCTTGACTAATCCATTTAAATCTTTAAGCAATTTCAGACATGGTTTTTGAACATGTTGATTAGTTATTCAAATCACTATGATGTAAATGACTTCACTCAAATACAGGTAAAACCCAACATTGTTCCTTTGAACTCTTGACACTGATACAGCACAAACTGTTCTCCTCCTTTTCTAAAATTCATTGCTAAATAATCACCAGTTTAAACTGTCCATGTTGTGAATGTAAACCATTAATCACATTATGCCCCAAAGCATTTTTTAAAATTTATTTAGCTAAAGTGACTGATTAAGCCTTATTGCAGTGTTTGACAGATGAACAAAGAAACTAAATCAGTCTAAGTGAGCCTTCTGCTTTGGTCCATAACTCAGACTCCAGTTGAAGAAATATACACATTTAAAACACTTCTAACATCTGAGCCGAAACCTAATGTTGATCTGACCAGTGTATATGTGTACAGTGACTCTACATTAATGGTCAAATGTGACAACATTTTATAAAACTTGATATGTTGCAAAATGCCAGCAGCATTCGGTAAAACATGACTTTCGGTAAAACATGACACCATTCCAGAAAAACGCAGTGACATTCGAGAAAAATGCTACATTGTACAAAACGTAACATTGTAGAAAAACACAAAATTTCTACCAAACTCAATGTGATTCTAGAAATATGAAAGGACCTTCTGCAAAACGCCCTGAAATTTCAGAAAAACTCCATACATTCTACATAACACCATGACAATATAGGAAAATGGGGAGGTATTCAGCAAAACATGACTATTTAGAAAATCTATGATACTCTCTAATGTGCAGTGCCATTTTAGGAAAAATATGACATTCTAGCAAACGCAATATCCAAGAAAAATGCCATTCTTGAAAAACATCATTTAACAAAACATTTCTCAAGTCAACAGAATTATACAATAACACAACAGCATTTCACATTATGGCAAGTGAAAGGAAGGGGTAGAAAAAGTGTGTTTTGTAAATTGTACCTTGTGAAATGTCATGGTGTCTTATGTTTTGCATTTTCACATATGCATATTGTGAAATTTCTTTGTGCTCTTTGTCTGAGGTGTTGTGTCTTCTCAAACACTGTTGTGTTTTGACCCTCAGGGCCACCGTATTGTTGTTTTTCTTCGCTCTTCCAAAATTAAAGTCATCTTTCTTCAGAAGAGATTTCCTTTGTACCTGCACTTCGGATCAGTGCTGCTAGCGGCTATGAAGTGTGTACATAACTCCTTAAATCCAGCTCCAGAGTAAAATGAAGTATAAGATTTCATTTTTGGGAAGGATGTTAATGTACCCCTTGTGCAGCAGTATCAGTGGCACAGGGTATCTTGGTAACTTGGCACATGCTGATCAAGTAATCAGCGCTGTCGCTTTAAGGAATGATCCATTTAGGATGAATGGGGACAGATGTTACAGAAGCAGTGAATACTTGCGAGCTCTGTTTATTGTGTCGCTGTACAAATAGTGTCTCTGTTTTGACTGTCAGTGGGCTGCTTTGTGATCTTTGAAGACAGTAGAGAACTCGAGGCTGCTGTTGTCGCCAGTGTCGGAGCTCTGCAATTGAACTCCTACCACCTCATCTCCTCTTGCATCGATCGGAGTATTAGAGAGGGTGTGTGGCATGTCGCTCTGTGAATGGGAGAGAGAGCCGGGGAAGAGTATGAGGGGGAGGGAGAGAAGGGAGGGAGGGAGAGGCACTGTAGCGTAGTCGTATATGTCAGCCTCAGTAGCTGCGTGGGTTGTTCAGCTTTCTCACGCCGTTGTTGTTGTGAAAAAAAAAGGCAGAACAAAGGACTCCCCACGCTACGGAACCCTTATACGTTTGCCGGCTCAGCTGTGCTATGATCACACCCTGACGGAATGCTATTGAAATTAACCATATTATGGAGCACAGCAGGCGTTAACTGAGCTGGCACACAGTCAGTGACAGAGACAGCAACAAAAAGCTGAGGCATCATCCCAAGTCTTTCTGATTTTTCTTTTTTTTCTCTTTTGCTTGGTCTCTGGTCCTGTTTTCTTGGGTTTGTTCTCCTGCTTTTTTTCCGGAGAGTGGCCACTGCTGATAAGGTTTCAGTCCCTTCTCACAAGGTTTGGCACGGACATCGCTGTAGCTTATTTGTTGAAGGGGTTGCTGTGGATACTGACGGTAGGGAGGCTGCACTGGAGCCACAGGCAAGAGTGAACAAGCCGACTGCTGCAGAGAGCGCCGCTATGGAACAGATGAGGCTGAACCAGGCTAAGCAAACATGAGATTCACGCCACACTTTCCGTAAGGGCTACATCCTCCAGTATAAGAGACTTAAGCCCCTATCCGCCTACGTAGAACTCCTGCTGCACTGTTAGTTTCCTTCGCCAGTTTCTGGATTTTGTGCAGGAGTTGGTAGGAGTGGAGCTCAGCCAGATGTGTTTAGCGTCGCAGGTCATGTGATTTCCTTATGAGGGTTGGGTGAAGTGGTAGAGGGTCTGGTAGACCCTGGATCATCTTTTCCCTTCTCTGTGACTGCATGAATAGCGACGCCTGAATGAGAAAAAGCAATGCGGGCAACAGTAAGTAACAGTCAGACCTTTTGCAAGTGAAATTTCCTTCCTTTTGATTTGATTGTCACAGTGTAAACATAAAGTATAACTTCCGAGTTAAAGATTAAATATGAAATCCTCCGTGGAGGGGCTCTTGCTGCACACCAAAAGGAGTGTACAAACAAATACACACAAACCTTAGTGAAGTGCAAAGCTTTGATACTGTTAGACTCCCTTTTGCCCCTGCACCCCTCTTGTTAAGCCCCCACCCCCCCACCCTCACTCTCTCTCCGACCCCTCCACCCCCACCCTTCACCACCGTCTGCACTTGCTGCTGACGCTGGTTGTGTGGGTGTGTATGAGCATATGAGATTCTGTGCGGGGCAGTCAAAGGGCTTCTTCCTCTCCCCGCTGAGCACTTGAATGGGAGTAGTGTCAGAGATGGAGGTGCTGATGATTTCTGTGCTCGAAGGGAACCATAGCCAAATCTCTGTGCCAGGGGAGTGTACATTCTATGACAGCGACTTCCACAAGAGTGAGGTAAAGCAGCGCCCACACACACAGCGCCGCCGGAACAGAGGGCTCGTTCTGTGTGTTGTTTTTGGAGTTTGAGGTTCAGTTTCAGGTTTTGAGTTAAAACGGTAATTTCACCTTGAGCCTCGTTCCTGGCTTCTCATCGGAGGAACTTGTCTATAGGGACGAAATCAAAAAAATCAATATCAGCTCCTCAAATGATTGTTCAAACCTGATGCTCAGGTCTTTTGTAATGACAGAAGCAAAATGATTCAGTGGCAGCAGTCTGTCCCTGACATTCACAAGGAACTATGCAATACAAATAAAATACGATGGAAAAAGGTATTAACTTGCGATAATGGTTAAATGTAGGACTTGAGAAAATAAATGTAAAGGCTGATATTTCTAGTTATTTTTCACATTCATCCCACATACGAGTACAATACTATGAATCATGACTCCTTTGTGTTGCAATATTGGTAATACAAGCTAATTGTGTTGTTGGGTTTATTTGTCCACATCTTTGCCTTCAGTTTTTTCTTATTTTTTCTATATTGGACAACATAAGTAAAACCTTGGACTGTTATTACATAAAGGAAAGAAGACTTAATTACTCTGAAAAAAAATAAAGGCCAGATTAATTGCTTGTTCTTTCAATTTCTGTCTTGTGTTAAAAATCACAAAGATACTCTGAATGAAAGAGAGGACTAGACTAGACTAGTACTTTACACCAAAGATGTAGCTACAACCAAGATATAAGATTATATACAATGCCTGCAAAATATGACTTGACAGAACTAACGGCAGTTTCTTTCTAAAAGCTGAAATGTGACGCTGTCTGCAATAAAAGAGGCGTCAGTCTTGCTGTCTCTAGAAGAAGTGTGAAACCACACATTGACGTTGAGTGAAATCTCTCCTGGTGTGTCTCCACAGGTAATCCTGGTGCAGGTAAACCCAGGCGAATCCTTCACTATTCGACGAGAGGATGGTCAGTTTCAGTGTATCACAGGTAAGAAGGCTCCGCTCTGGTATCACATTTTAATTTTTATCTACGTGATTCTGGGTTTGAATTCGTGTTTTTTAACAATCCAGTCTAAAGTCAAGTTCTAAATCCACAGAAAGGTGGCCACTTTCCAGACACAACTTTCATATGCCAAAAACAAAAGCAAAAAGCTTCATTATTTTATTCCATGTTACATTGCAACATTACAAACTGCTCCATTAACATGTTTGTCATTTCCTCAGAAATATCAGGACATGTAAACTGTAAATAGCACATTATAATACACCTTATTATGCAGCCAGTAAACAGTACTACAAAATGCTGCAGAAGGCGCATTCAGTGAGCAGAGCTCGATTGCAAAGCTCAGAATTCTCCAGTGAGTGCAGACAATATATTGTTGTGTTACTGTGTGGTTTCCAGAGCAATGTGACTACAAAACAAATGGCCTCTTGGCTACACTCATTACAAAGCCTCTGTTACTTGCTCCATGAAATGTATGGTTTATTCACAGCTCAATGCACCGCTTGTACTTAATACTCAGAAAAACTGAAAAACATTTGTAGGCAAATATAGTAAATCACATGCTGTGGGTCACGGATGAAACGTATGGACGTATATCTTCTTATTACCAAACTTCAAAGCCGGAAATCCAGAGAGAAACAGGAGATTTCAACGCATTTTAACATATTTTTTACATTTATTTCCCCTGTCAGCTACCTGAATGTGGTCTGACGTGTTACTCCTGCTGTTTAAGCTGACAGAGGATACACCATTTTATGACAGACTATCATAATGGAAAATCAGCCAGTGTTGTAATTACAGTTAGAGCTGGGTGATACATATAATATACTCGGTGTACTGTGGCTTGTTCTATCAGGGATGTCATAAATAATTATATCTCGAACACTGAATACAAATTATCTTGTAATTTTTTAAGCCAATGACATGAGACTCCCTTTGGCATTTTCTTTCTCTCATATGGCTCTGTCCCTCTCACAGACGCACAATGGAAGTACCCATAAATACAGTGTTGCATCATGGGTAGTTCATTGCATTAATGCTACTAGGCTAGCAAGGGGTATTCAAGTCCAGAAAATAATTAAGCCTGAAAACATCAAATGTCTTTTAATGATGCCTTTTATTGTGAGATGACCAAAGCAAACAGGCTGACATTCTGAAATCAGCTCAGAAAACAGTGTGACAATCACAGGCTTATGGTTTCTTAAGTTCTGAGTTAAAACAATGAAAAGCAGATCAGAGACTGGTAATTATTTGCCAATTTTAGGCTATAATTTGTGATACTTTTGCATCTGTGGACGCAGCTGTATTTTCATATTTCATATGCATCTCTAACAGTTGGGCTTCAAATGGGGTACTGCTCTTATTCATTATCACACATCACTGTTCATACACATGTTACCATTGCTGCCTCTCTGGCTCAAGAGTATGACAATAATCATACACTAGGAAAATGCATAAACACTAGGGCCAAAATATTAGTGTGATCAGTAAGTTATTATGCTGAAAAACAGCAGTGTACAGGATCTTCTGCTTAAGATTTAACCTCCTAATGCACTTGTATCAGATGGCGTTATAAGTTAATTATCATGTGAAAAAAATAGGCAGGGTCTACTGCCACAGTACTGTGGCACAAAATATTGGTTTGTCTAGTGCCACAGAGCCAATGAAATGATCCGAATCCTGCACTGTGAATGTTGTCCCAGTGGCTGATCTGTATTCATCAAAAACCCAGGTAAATTCCTCATATGAGGCAAAACAGTCACCATGTTCCATGTTTGCCTGCGAGCTGAAACTGAAAGTGTGAATACACAAACCACCTTCTGATAACTGGTACCATAACCTTTTTCTGTAACCGGTTAGGCACATGGTATGTGTGATGCTTATTGCAACAGTACTGTGACAGCAGGGGAACAGGTTACAGGTTGGCACTCTACACATGATATAATGAGGGCCCTGATTAGCTTTGATTTGATTAGCTATGAGAAAGTAGTCCCACAGTACTGTGGCAATAACCAGTTTTGTTCAAAAATAGCACTTGGGTCTGCTACTTATATCTATAAGCAAACACTATATTTATATTATGTCCATGACCTGCAGCTTAATTACCCTATTACAGAAAGCACTTTCCTCTGAGTACTGTAGTTATTTTGGTGAAAGAGTAATAGTCATAAACAGACCTGCTTTAGAAAATATACTCAGATACTTGTTGATACTACTTTTGTATTGTATGCTGTTAAGCTAAATTATCATAGAGATCATATGATCCATCTCTACACCGTAATTTACAACATGTTGGTACACAACTCAACAACTTAGCATGTTTCCGTAAGATGTGTTGCACATTCTGATTTCATGGCAGTCGTTTCCTTTTCCTCAATTGCTGGTGATTGTGCTGGCTTTGTGACAGTAACAATGAAGTCTGGCTCCAACACATCGCTGACATTGTGAATGGAAGACAGCTGGAGTAGTTGTAGGAGGTTGGGCCGCATGCCCGTAATCATAAATGATTATGATAAAAATGTAAATGTCTGGGAAAACATTGATCTGAAAATAATTAGCTTTGTTTATAGCTTGCTTTGCAGATGTCCTTTTATGTATTGACAATTCCATGAGCTCCCTGTCACTCGAGTTTGTCCCCTTCCACGTTTAAATTGATTCCATAAAGAGAAATATAAGATGACATTGTAATAATGGTTCAAGAGTGACTAATGTTCTCTACTCTTTGGGACTGTGGCAGACAGGCGCTCAGACATTTTCGCATAAATTTATTGACCTTGCGTGGCCCAGCGCATCATATCTGTCAGTTAAAAGACTTGTGTGTAGCTACTGATTATGTCTTGTGACGCAAGTAGATAACAATGGGACAATAAGCTCATGCAGCGGCTCACAGGCATCCAGGTTCAGATGAGCAAAAATGGAGATATAATGTGATACTGCACAGGCATGAAACCATCATACAGTTTGCTCACGCAGGGTCTCTTCTCCCAACTCCCATCCGACAGAGCTTCCACACTAGCACCCCCCATTATGAGCTGTGTAAACCTGCCTAATAGGGAGCAAGCATACATAGTCTCTCCATCAGAGGAGAAACAAAGAGCTGAGAGGTGCCACATAGATCAGTGTGACTGCTACTAACTGGCCTGTCACAGGGTGCACTCATCTCTTGGTGACGTGAATAGAGGGATGACTCACCGCTCACAGTGCAAGGGGGGAGGAAGAGGAGTGTGTGTTTGTGTGTGCGGGCATGCGTGCAGTCATGTATGCGCGCGCGGTCTGTTGGTCGGGGTTTGTGCTGTGTTCAAGTGTCTGTTGAGCATAAGAAAGCTTTCCCCTTTAACCCTGGTGTGTACTGACACTGACGGTGTGACAAGAGTCACAGAGTCAACAGCATCTGCTTTACACTTTGTTCCAGGAGTTGTCTACCATCCTACACCGATTTGTGTTTTTTCTTTTTTCCTCAATCATGTATTTTTAGCAGCTGGATGTGCGTAATTGTTCTGTGTTAGAGCATGACGGCCTGCTTAATAGGAACAGACAATCCTGTAAAATGCAGTTTATAGAAAGCGGTTTTGGTATCTGCCTCTGAGGAGCAGCCTCCAGTGAGCTGTTTAGAGTCACCATTTTGCGTCTTCCCACTTCCTGTCTCTCTTTCCAAAAGGTGAATTCCTTGTCGTGGTGGACAAGTTTCACTCTGCACTACTTGTGTCGGCTTTGTGTCTGCTGCTGGAGATGTGAAGGTTGTATCACTGGCACTGAGCTTTGGTTCACCCGATAAGCTTGTTGACTGATGAGGCAAGTCAGCATTAGGACCATTGGGCTGATTAGATACACTTCTCTATGTGACTTATCCAGCTGGTGATTCACATCAGTTTGGATGATTCAGTATCTGGTTGATGGCTGAAAGCACCGTCTAGTTCCACAGGGCTTATTGAGCCTGATAGAGATGTGCTTTCCTCTAAGCCAAGATAGCCATTCTGGCTTCTTGACAGGGAGTTAAAGAGCGTGTGTGAGGGTGTGTGACTGAACATTTGTATGTGCATGCATGCACCTGGCTCAGTTGGTAGCAGTGTGGTCAGTGTTCTCTCAGTTAGATACCGTTTGGCCAGCCAACCCATCTGCCCACTTGTTCTTTATCTGTGAAGCTGTAGCTGTGAAACACCTCATCTCATTCCTGATGGTGCTGCAGATGTGCATAGTCTATTTTCCATCAGTGGGACTTGAGGCTGTCATGTCCCCTGTGGCTGAAACTGAGCAGCCAGGACATGCACTGTTGAACATCTGACACTGTGTGCTGTGGGGCTATCTGTATTGTCAGTACTGTTGTGTAGCAGGCCGTGTCTTGCACTGTATTTCAATTTGGGCTTTCTCATTCAGCAGTCTTCCGTATGGCTGAGACAGAGACAAAGTATTCCAATGATTTCATCTAATCATTGTGTTCATTTTGTCACAGTTATCTCTCTGGATATGTACTGAACACACTTTTTCTAGATTCAATTCAAAGGGCAACTACCACAGATTTGACCATAGCTTTACAGAAGTCAGTGCTGAAGTATCTGAAGGTTTGACACCAACAGCTCCTGGCTAGTCTTAAGAAATTCTTGTTTCAATAGCCTGCCATTAAAATTCAATATGAAGTTGTTGTTTTTTCCAGGAGTAATTCTAGTCTCAATTGCTTTATTCGAACACTCTAACAAGTGCGCTGGAGGTCCTTTTGTGAATTACTCTTCATCTAATAAGATTGTTGGACTAGAGAAGGCTTTGATATCTGTTTTGTAAGCTCTGATTGACAAGTGTGATTGAGAGCTCGCTCGTCTGCTTAATTTGACTTTTTCTTTGTTGGATAAAAAGGATTTTTTTTCCTAACAGACAGCGTTTCTGTAGTTGTGGTTAAAGCATTACACTATCAAGACTATCAAAGAATTCTGTCATGTCAATGTTTTATGAAGTTTATCATTGACTTTACAGTGCATCTATAACATGTGTGTGGAAAAATGTACATGCAGTCTAAATGGATTGTAACATACCTTTATGCCTTTTTAAATTTTGTCATTTGACATCTCTGGTAAAAGCCCATAGACTGATTGTTGTGTAGAAGACTCTGGGCTGCTCCTCTGCAGCAGCAGCAGCAATAACATGAACTTAGAGACATGGACTATAGCATCAATAAATAACAGGCTTTCAGGACAACATATGCCGTGTTTCCCCTACATGGAACCAGCTCGACATGGCTCATCTCAGGTTCCAGACCATTTCCATGACAGGATACTACTGACTTTAAAGTACCTGGACATCTTAGTGACACGGCACGTACTGTAACGTCCTTGATATCTGCTCAGAGAGTTACTCATAAACTCGCTGGTTGCGTGTTGCCCCGTAAAGGTCACGCTGTATTTTTTTTTTTCATCTACCACCAAGGACAGAAATGTCTAATTCCTTGACTGACCTTGGTGTCATTTTGTGCCATCGCCGTTGCATTGCCATCATGTGGATTAACTTACCGGTATATTTATAGTAACCTTCCTGTTTCTTTCTAAAAAAAAAAAAAGTGACGGGTCACATATTGATGATGTAATGACGCAGAGGCAACTGTCTAACCAATCAGTGGACGGCAGTATTTTCATCTCACGTTTTTGTATCTCTTTCCCCATTTTGCATCCTCAGCAGAGCAGATAACAAAGTACTAGTACCGGTAAAAAGGACAAAGTAGTGTTCTCCAAGACTTAGCTGGGTGATTTGAGTGGCAAGGTGTGGTGTGGGTCTCGATTAGAAGACGGATGCAGATGTCCAGTTAAACATTGGATTTAATTGTGGTTTCTATAATAAAGGTACAAAACAAAAATCAGTACAGAACACCACATGCAATGTACATAACAACATAACATAAAAGATATAGAGGACTGTAACAATTAAACACAAGATGAATGATCTGCACTGCAAACAATCACCTCACATAAAGCTCACATAAACACGTGCACACGAGCTAATTAGAGAGTTAGCTACGTCACATCAGTATGTCATGCAAACGACACACACCAACCTAAAATAGCATCCAACTCAGACTGCAAACGTCACACAAACTCACCTCTGGCATGCACACGCAACAAAATCCAGGATACAAAGATCAAAGTTGGATAAGTACAGTCAAAGCAAAATTACAAGTTATCCGTAGCTGAATTAGGAGGAAAAGAAACTTTACAGCATCTCACACACAGGTGCGGTGCGTTCACGAGCGTCGGAACAACTAAGATGCATTCAGTAACGTGGTAAATATGTAAACTAACATAAAAACACATTACATCTGAAAGAGATTTAGGTCACTGAACATACCAACAACATATAAACAGCATGGGCTTTCTAACAACCGGGTACCAGATTTCATGTTCTTTTAGGGGATGGAAATGCAAAAAGGCTGAGTTGAGTCCAGCCAGTATCACATAGTGGAAATGCGACAATGGACTCCATTACCAGCTTCATTTAAGAACACAAAAATTATACATACATACATTGATCACTGTGACCAGTGTGGTAGCATAGCTAAATTAGTTAGTGCTAACATTGTATTAATTCACTGTTTAATTACATGGTCTGCTAGCTCGCTATTGAGTGTAAAGTCCTGTATCTTCCACTTATGCTCCATGAGACCTTAATTTAGTTCAGTTGGGAAAGGTGAGTAATTTTTTTTTCTTGATCTGTTGAATTATACTAACATTTGCATATAAAACATAAAATTTGCTGTTTGTTATAAAACTGTTGAAATGTCAGACTGAAGTCATATCAAGAATGACACCATCTGAATTTGTTCTCTGCTCAAGTAGTATAGAGCTGCCGAAGAAGTCAGGAGGAGACATGATGTGATTTTCTCCTATTTCAACCTTTTTTTTTTTTTTAACCCACCCTATTCTAGAACAAGGCTGAAATATGCAGAGAAGCAGTCCACAAAGGTAGATGCTACTTTGCTGTGACTTTTTTGACCTATAAAATTATATTTTAAATTGACAAACATCATAGTTATAAATGGTGGCAGGAATCAGAAAATAAATTTGCATCTGGCTTTTGACTGATATATATATATATATTTTTTTTTTTTTGAAGGAGGGGAGGCAGAACTTGAACTATCTGTGAGGTCTATGGGTCACATCAAAAAATGTTACTACAAAAAAAAAAAATATAAACTAATCTTGAGACTTTTTAACCATAGTTGGTCATCCGCTTCCTTATCATAAAATAACAGGGAAAAAAAAAACATGTTCACATCAAGGCAGGAACTTGAGCTAAATATAAAACTGATAAATATTGGCAGAAAATATCATCAGCTTCACTGGAAAAAAAATTATCAGCATCCAAAACAACCACATCCCTCCGTTTTGTCATGCTTCCTCTCACACTCACACGCTGTCCCATGTCCTCCCACCCTTCTCTTTATTCACAGTGTTCATAATGAGTTTACACTGTAGTTGGCAGGCAAGCAGCAAGGACACATAACTATCAGAAAACAGTGGGCTTACATTGACAGGGTGGTGGCACAGGTATTATGGCCTCAGCAGTCACTCCATTACTTTGGCTTCAGTGATACGCCACATATTAAATCACACAAACACGCTTGCACATGTGGTTGCGTGCTTCCTCACCCCTAGCACACTCTCGAAGCCATCACATATGGCTCATATAATTGGGCCACAAACATCAGACACATTAGCCACATTAGCATGTTATTTTTATACTCACCCCCACCCACTGTCACACACCTAATTTCAGAAACGCATACACAAGCATGTGCGCGCAGACACACACACACGGGCGCGGTTCATTCACATCTTCTGCAGTGAGTAGCTTTAAGAATGACTGAGCTTGTGACTCATTCTTCCAGTGCAGCGTTAACATCAAGGGGGAGGATGAAAAGGATGATAATGGGTGATGAGACTGGGTTTTTTTTTTTGTTTTGTTTCTCTTCTATGTTTATTTAGGGTTGACTGTCCTCAGCAGCATGATACCATGTCCAAACAGATTTATTTTTAGGTGCTGTTAAAATATGCACAGTATTATTTGGTCGAGGAGCTGCTTATTACATCTTGAAGACTTTCAGAGTGAAACCACCATAGCTGCACCTGTGTATACCAGCCAAATCATTCATCATTTAAAACAATATGGGCCCAGTAAGCTTGGCCCTTCTCTCTCTCTCTTTTTTGTTTTTTTTTGCCCAAAGTGGCATCAGGCTCAGTGCAATGTTCTGTAATAACGAGAAGCACGAGAGGTTACAGATTCCCTCCCCATCTGTAAACGTCATTGCTGCCCACAAATATCCTCTGATTCATCTGGAATTCTCAAAAACACCTTCTACACATTCTACAAACACCTTAATAAGAACTGTTCTTATTAAATAGTTCTGTTGTTTATGGTACAACTCCCTCCCCCAGGCTCTGCTTTGCACACAGAACAACAACAGAATGCCCTTTACTTTTTTTCCCCCTCCCTTGCTTTACTCATCTGTCTGTCTGGATCGGTGGTGGCTGGATGCTAACGGGCACATTTAGGAGACTGGCCTAGGACACATCCATGTTTCGAATCTGCCAATAGATTGTTATGCTTACCCCTCTTGATGATAACGGAGCTTTCTTGCAAGCACAAAAAATGCCCCGCGCCTTATAAGAAATGGTTTGTGAAAAATTAAGGTTAGGCATCTAACTAGCAATTAGTACTTTGCTGTTTTATTGACAGGGCACTTGTTCCCCTGCTTGGTTGTAATTATTAACCTCTTGTCAGATGGTCTGCTTCGTCTTGTCTATCCTCACTCCGCCTTATTTGCAGAAAGGAGACAATTTATTAGGTCTAATTAATAATCGAGCCTGCTTCATGTTTATAGGCGGGGAGTTCATCATGTTGCCACTGAGAGCTCCCAAATGAAACTGTGCTGTGTTTGTCTGTGTACCCGTCAAAACCTCTGCCTCTGTCTGATGAGCTTCTTAACATTTATTCTTTATACTATATGTTTAATTAAGGCTTCATTTGTCATTGCCATGCCAGCATTTTTGATTCACTGTAGGGTTTAGCCAGAGGCAAGCAACATGTGGGTCCCTGTAGCTTTAAGACTAAAAAGATACAAAGGCCAGTTCATGCTTTAAAGATGGATACATATACAGATGGAGTGTTCTGTTCGTCCTTTGTGTTCATTACATGTGTAATTCATCCGTTCCCTGGGAGCTTGTGAATGCGTACCCTGACGGGGAATATGGAGCAGCACCACCAGCAGCTTTGGAGAAATGGTAGAACTTTTCAAAGAGCAACAAAATCAGTTAGTGAACAACTACTAACATATTTATGACAACTACCTTTCTCAATATCGACATTAGTATTCACATTAGTAATACCTCCTCTGTCATTGCCATGAGTCTTATTATCATCTCTGTAGTATTCTGCCAGTATGTTAATTGAGAGCGGCGCCCTCTAGTGATTGGGTAAACAAACAAAGTAATGTTTGACACCATTTGAAATGCTCATACCTATTTTCGTACATAAAGCGAACATGAATGGGCCTTAAGAGTTTTTATTTTTCACATATTTGGCGTCACTACAATATTAAAAAATAAAAGTCCCTCTAAAGCTACTTTTACACAGAGATCGTGGAAAAAATGTGAGATGGGGATTGCAGCTTTTTTCTACCATTGACTGGTTTCCAAAGCCAAAGGAGTAACAGGTGAGACAGGCTGGACTTTTTACACAGTGGACCTGTGTTCAAGAATCAAAGGGGTGGTGACACAGCGCAGTACATAGTGTGACGTATCACTTCCACGTTGGAAATACCCCGAGCATAGTGGTGTCGCTAACTTCACCGTTCCCAAATGTTAGCATGGACAGAATCCTCTGCCTTGAGTAGCAACAGCTGGCGGATCTCTGCGTCTACCCAGTTCGACACCTTTCTGGTCACATTGATACGTTTGCAGTCCATACTCTACACCAGTGTTTCCCAACCAGTGTGCTGTGACACATTAGTGTGCCTTGAGAAGTCATCAGGTGTGCCGTGGAAAATGATCCAATTTCACCTGATTGGTTCTGTAAGCCCACAGTGTGATCCAG
>JAPSES010000144.1:9898729-9910238 GCA_029822895.1 Maxillicosta whitleyi
GTTGTGTGTGTGTTTTCATGTGAGTGCCTCTCTCTGTGTCTCCTCGACTGTCGGCTGAGCTGTCATTTCCCTGAGCTGAGCTAAGCCGCTGCACTGGCCCCTACAACGCAGCCACACAGGAAACTTTGTTGTTTCTCAGCACTTTTGTAAAGTGGTCTTCTTGCATTTGCCAGGATTTAAAAAAAAAAAAAAGAGAAAAAAAAGTGCATCTCCGCTTTTTCTTGGGTATTTAAAAAATGAAAGAGTCACTAAAAATGCAGCTGGTTTGTTGTTAATGAGTTATGTATGGGGGAGGGGGGTCCAAATAGAGTAAAAAATACATTTGTCGACAATTTTTTGCACAAAAACTGCTATCATTGATACCATATTTATCATAGAATAATATGATAATGCTACTAGTTTGTATATTCGTCCTATTATGCTGAAAGCTCAAGTCAGAGCATTCATTTCCTAAACATCAGAAGGTTTATGAGGAAACGTTTACCTGTAGACAATGATGCAGCGTTATATGTACGGTAGCGTGCAGAAGTCTTGGGCCACCTTTAGCTTTGTTGTTTTTGCAGGGTTGAAATGAGCATGCATATGTATTTTTCATTCTCGTTACTTCACATACAACAAGGAAAGAGATGAAATATGTCCACAGCCTTAAAATACACACTTGAACTAAATGGGTTCTAAATGTCTAAAGTCATTATTTTAGTGTAACCCCTGACCCCATGACAAAATCCAGCACAAATTCAAAACCGTTCTTATCTTTGTGTCAAATTCTGCCTCAGACAGCAGCAGGAACAGAAGTATAACACGATATAAAACATAGTGCAGATTCATTTTACCAGATAACTTCTCCTTTTCAAACATGCACTTTGTCAATATGCTCAATCAGCTCTTGGAGAGTAAAGATGTCTGCTGTTTATCATAGTTTTCAACATAAAGTCAATCACAATCTCAGTTTTAGATTGTTTATCATTTGGAGATTGTTTTATCACACTGCCCTGTGGTCATGTGCCACAGGATTGCAGAGAATGAGTTTTATTGTTTGTTACATAATGAAACTCCCCCTTTTTTTTCTCTCTTTTGGTCAACAGACCATATCAGGTGAATGTCCAACATTGTTTGTGACATTTGTTTGCTTATAATGTGTTAACTGGTCGTTAGTGTGAAGTTGAACGTTAAAGAAGAAGTACTATACTTTTCACCACTTTGTAAATACATGTATATATGTATACATGTAAAAATGTTGGATATTTGTATTTATTTACATGTGTGTTATGTGTTAAAGTACAAGTACTCCCTATGAGGCAAAAGCTCAGGCTTCAGCTGCTCCCACAGCTTCGTCTGCATTTTTGTCTTCCCTATGCCACGTATCAAGGTCAGCTTGTCACAGATGTCTATAACTGTAAGCTTCATGCACATGGAATACAGACAAAATACACAACAGCACCTGGCTGAAAGTTACCAACTAGTCCATGTGCCACATGTCCACCTCTTTAAAGAGGTGAAGACGAGCAGTGCCAGTTTCACCGCTATCACACACAATAAGCAGGTGAAGAAGAGTGTAATATTTACCAGACACCCCACAGAAATGTTTGTCGCAGATTTAGTTTGTTGTGTTGATTGATTTGTTGATTCTTTGACGTTTGTAATTTGTTTTTATTAGGACTAAAATCCAAATTTTTTTCCTCTAAAATTTGATTTCCAATCTTGATCTGGGCTGGTGGTGGCGTTTTAGAAGGCATGTTAGTTTCGTGTGCAGCCCATAATGCAACGCAACACTCCCAGTCTGACGTGTGATGATGTTTGAGGTACTGAAATAAGTTGGTAGTGCCATTGTCTTTGAATGAGGAAGTCTTCAGGCTGAGTTTGGCGAGGAAATGGTTGGTCTTCTTCGGAAACTCCAAAGCCGTACCGATTCCACACAGCCAACTTGCTCTTTCTATTTTCAGCCTCAAACTTCTCACTGTCCTTGGTAAACGGCATTTTGGTGCTGGTGTATGGAGACCAAAGACTGTGGAGACCGCTCTCACAGTTAGGCGGAGGAGCCTACGTTAGCCTGGAGGGGCGTGGCCCAGAGACATGAGAGAGATGAAATTTAATTTGACAATTACCCTTTTTAAAACATTGTCCTAATTAAATAATGCGATTTCAATTTAAAGTCGATTAATCATGTAACCCTAAATTTTATTTATATTCAGTCTTTAATTTTGGACTTTGATTTGTTCATTTAGATTTTGTCAGTTTTACAAATTCTTGTACTTTTATTTGTTTATTTTTTTTCATATTTATTCCTTATGGTGTAAAACTCTTTTATTCTTGATCTATAACCCATTACTCTATTGGGACATACAGTTTAGTTCCTTTCCTGCAGTTTCATTTCTGCCAGTTTTATAAATTGTCATTTTTAGTAAAAAAAAAATTTCATACCCACTTTTAAGTAATAATTGTAATAACCTTGCTTCGGTCTCTTCATTGCGGCAGAAAAAAAGTGGGTGGGGCTAATTAAATGTCCTGATAGTCTTTGTGGATGTGGGCCAATCAGACCAGAGTGTTTGTGGTGCTGTAAAAGCTACTCCAGTAGAATCCCAGAATAAAAATAAAGGCATGGAAATATTCACTGTAGGCCTGTGTTTATGTCGCATTTGAGGCTAAGGGTGTAAATAATTGAGATTCAGAGAGTTTAGGCCGCAGTCAGCGCTTCAGTGAGTCGAGTCAGGCAGACTTTTTGCCCTCTTCATCAGTTTGAGTACTTTCAATACGTTAACCACTACATCACCCTGAGATTGAAAGTCGTCCTTCCTTATGTCTTCACAGGTCCTGCTCAGGTTCCCATGATGTCTCCAAATGGTTCAGTGCCTCCAATCTATGTGCCTCCTGGATACGTTTCACAGGTAAGCATCACGATTGATCACCCAGATGGACAGTCTGCTCTGACTGTTGCTGTTAGCAGCTCTACACCTGTCTTTTGTTGTTCAGTTGTTCTTTTTTCTTTCACTTGGGCTGCATTTGACAAAGAACTTGTACAATTAAACATTAAAGAGAACAAACATGTTCATGTCACGCAGAATATTTGTATAGGTACAACTGAAACAGATGATTGACTGACTATATATTAATGCGATAATGTTGTGATAAAGATTTTATCTTCTTTTGCTCTGTGACGTGTTTCTTGTGACGTGTTTCTTCATTCATTTTGATCACTGTTTTATCTTTACAAGATGGTGTTGGAGATGTGCTGAATCTTTTCCTTTTTGTTTGGTACAAACATACAATGAAGCAACTTGTACAAAGGGCTGTAGAATCACAAAGGATTTTAAAGCTTATCTATGCTTCCTTTCATCAACAAATCAGTCTTGTAAAAAACTTTAAAACCAGCTTGGCCAGTCCACAACGCAGCTGACCGCTTAATGCTAGAATGGGTCAGCTAGGGGAGCAGCTAATGAATCAGAATCAGAACTGCAGAACTAGAGCACCGCTTTAACCGACCGTTAGTGGAGCGGCTTTAAAAACCCCACTGTGTGCTTTCATTTCAGATCATAGAAGAGAACGGAGTGCGCCGGGTTCTGGTTTTACCTCAGCAGCCAGAGTTCCACCCTGGGGGCCACTCCCCTCTCCACCACCCTCCACCTCCGCCCCACGCCCACCTGCCCGCCTTCATCCCACACCCCGCCATGATGCCCCCACCACCACACCTGTACACGGGCATGGCTGGGGGGGTGGGTGACATGAGCTCGCAGTACATCTCCCAGTACCACCCAGCTCATATTTACTCAGAGCAGGGTAAGTTGGCAGTGTTGAGTTGAGCCAGCAGTGTCTCAAATTTTATAGCTATATTAAGATTATACTTATTCATCGTCAGTGCTTTATTTGCACAGCTGAGCTGTGTAGTCAAGGACTGAGTCAAACTATGAAGTCTTGTTTTCTTCTGGTTGTAACTAATTGTATTTTTTATGTCCTCATAGTTACTGATTTCAACCATTTAACTGTAATTTGACCTTCTTGCCTCTCTGTTAGACAAACTGTAAGGTGTTTTTTTCTTCTTCTGTTTAGTCTCTGCAGATTCTCACACCCAACATGGACGCCCGCCCTTCGTTCACAGAGATGATAGAACTAGCAAAACGTATGAACGACTGCAAAAGAAACTGAAGGAGCGTCAGGGTGGTGGAGTAGGAGGGCAGGTGAAAGATAGTCCTCCCCCGTCGCCACAGAAGACTTGCAGCAGTCCCTCAACGCTGGACGTTCAAAACGGAGTCGGAGGGAAAAGTCCAGAGGCGGAGCAAGGTCAGCCGAGCCATGCCGTGGCCGGCACCGACAGACAGACAGGGAGAGGAAAGAACGGAGAGTCGGGAGGTAGGGACATCAGAGGTTTACAGCTGGCCATTCAGCATTTTGTGGATGTTAGTGTTGTTTTAGCTCTGAGAATAGCTCCTCATTAGCTGCAGCAGCTGGTGACAGAGGAATCAGCAACATGGCCAACTTTGCTCTTGATTACATGAACTCCGACTGCTCATTAATCACAGAATTTAACGCTGCTATTTGGCGACACCAGAGGATAATTAAGGAATTACTGTCAATTCTTTAAGCAGTGGGAGCATAATGTTGTTTCACAGAGAACGCTCAAATTGTGAAGCACCGGAGCACAAGCACACTATCTCTATCTACCAATACGAGTGATCAATCTGGTACTGGTAAAAATCAGTTTTTCTTGTTATTTTTTTTAAGAGAACAGTAGATTTTAGGCAGAACATGAGCTAAAAGAGGGTTACTATTGCATCTAAAATATCCTCTGCTGTTCTAAAATGACCAAATATCATGGCTTTGGCTTATTTTATTTAGAAAATGGTTACTACGTGCACCTGCAAGGTTTCATATAACAAACACACAGCTGCTAAAAAAATGCACTAATGCATTGCTAACAATTAATCTTCTGCCAAGCCATGTAGTCCTTCAGTGACGTTCAGGATAATGGTTTCCAAGCAACACACAGGCGCAGTGGGAAGCATGCTTAAACACCGGGCTTTTCATCGACACCTATCCGGATATCTCCTATAATTGGGAAATTGGGAAGCTGTTGCACTATTTTCAGTTATGTCCGCACTCCCCTTTGCCAGTACCAGGCTGTTTGACTGCAGTCAGGTGTGTTTTAATTGTGCAATGCCTGAAGTGAGGATGTTTCACCAGCATCTTCTAATCATTGCAGTTTAACAACAGCAACGTCACATGTATGATTCATATTCATTTCCTATCTGTGATATGATTTCCTTGCTTCTAGTGCACATTAGAGTTTTTTTTTAACTGTTCTCAGCACAACCGCAAATGGACCATACAGTTTCACATTAACTATTTGAGGCACATACAAATTCACAATGAAGCTATTTTTTTTCACACAGTAATAATAATGCAAAAGAGTCGGTTATGTGTTTGTAGACTGCAGTTTTGACACAATCAAGAACTGGAACTATCCATTATAAAATATTTATTAAAGTGTCCAGCGCTGTATAAAAATTAAAAGCTCCACTGTAAATGTCAGTGTCAGAAATTGTAATGATTAAAAACTCTCCTGCTTCAATCTTAAGAACAAGAAATGTCACTATCCGGTTCGCCTCCAGGTAAAATGGAGCTCCCAAAAAACTTTTGAGTGTCGGAAACTGAAAGTGCAGATTAGCTCAGAAGATGCTCTGCTTCTGAACACACCCAGAGCTAAACAATCAGCCTGCTAATGGTTGCGTTTAATCATTAACCAATGTTCTTATAGTGTAGTTAACTCCATGTGGACACCAGGCCGCAAGCAGAAATAAAGTACCTGAGGCAACAACAGATGAATTCTGTCCTACTATGAGCCAGTCTAAAACTGCCTGTACGTGACGGACTTTATTAGATGTTTGAACAGACTTTTCTCCCCAGATTTTTGAAGGTTTATTTCCTACTTGTTTGTGTTAGTTTGTATGTGACGCTGTGTTTGCGAGAGACAAACCTGCCCTGCATCTTGCTCGGAGGCAGCAACACAGGAGTTCTCTCCTGGGTTGGAAAAAAGCAAAATTGCATCACAGACGAATGTCTTCATCGAAAGCGGAGTCGGTAAGGGAAAAAAAAAAAGGAAAATAACTTTTATGTTGCAAAAATAAAAAGCAAATCTGTTTTCTGTTCTGAGAGCGGAACAGATACCATCAAGGCTTATCATGACTAATTTTGTCTTTAATCGTTTTTGATACACGTTTTGGTATCTATCCACAAAAGCCCCTTTTTGTCTCATTGTCAATTGTTTATCCAATCCTATTTTATTCATGAAGCACAACCACAGTGGACCAAAATGCTGTACAGAAGACTAAAAGCACAAAAAGCATTAACAAACAATAAAATCAAATAAATAAAACAAGTCAAAATATAAAAGCAGAAACAAAATATCAAGTGTTCATCATTTCGGCCAGTACTTTGTGGTCCAAAAACCACACAAATTACACCGTAGCATGTTTTTGTAACAGTATTTTTTTTTTATTATTAATCATATTTAAGCAGGAAAAAAGCTCATTGAGATTAAAAGTCTCTTTTTCAAGTGTCCTGGCCAAGACAACAGCAGCAAAAATTCCATAAAATCGACATCACAGCACAAAAGTCAGATCTAAAAATGTATAAAACATTAAACTAAGAACATGCATATAAAACACCATCAATAATTTAAAAACAAAGTTCCTTAAAACATATTAATGTTGCACTTTTCCACACACAGAAGATCACACAGATCTGCCACTTCATTAGTTCTGTTTCCTGCAATTATGAGGTCAAGATGATGATTCATATCTGTATGTTTTGTTCTTTCAGAGCTGGATGAAGAAGCTCAGGCCCTGTTGGCTCTGTTGAGTACCATCAGTAAACCAGTGGTTAGTACTCTTTTACTATCTTATCTTTTTTTTTTACTTTCTGCGTGTATTTAAAGTAATTTACATGATGTTAAAAGACTATTGAAGGCTGTGTTCATTAAAAAATAGAAGTAACGGTGCTTAAGTGTTGGATCATTAAACATTCTATTAACATCCATGATGAATTGTCACTCCCATCTTCTTAATGGGCTGAGACTTGCTGACTAGTATCCATGTGGGGATTTCTTTTCCCTAATGTGCCACTTAACATTCATGCAATCAGTAAATATGAGCTTGGCTTTGAAAGAAATTTTAGTTTTTTAAGTTGTGTTTGCACAATCTTAAGTTTACACTTGAGACCCTTAAATATAAACAGACATTGCAGTTATTTGCAATATCCATAAAGATGGATCATCATGCATTTAGAGCAGCTTAATGAATAAATACAGAAGAATTGAGCAAGAGAGAGAGGATTGAGAATCAGAGCAACTAGACCGGGCACACACAAGCCCAATATGATCTGAAGCGGAACCAATAAAATAATGACAGTGAAAAAGTAAAATTGCATCCTGAAAATATGAATAACATGTACAACCTGCAGTTTCTTAAGAAAAACAAGTGTAAGTTTAACAGTACTGTGTCTCATTTTCAGTTTATCATTTGCACATGTGCATAACTGACAGCTCACAGTGGATTAATAAAGACACAGAACATTTAGGAACAAGTAGAATGTTGTTAAAAAATGCACTTGAGACATACAGTTCATATTTGTTGAGGTTCTTAAAGGGTATTTTGGAAATATTAAAAATGTCCAGTATAGTTTAGGAAAAAAATTAATAGACCACCCTGGTTTTCTTCAGTTTCTTGTTCATTTTAAGGCCTGGTACAATAAAGGTACATTTGTTTGGACAAATATTATAATAACAACAAAAATAGCTCATAACAGTTTCATTTCAGAGCTGATATCTATACATTTAACATGTTTTCTCGATAAAAACCAAAATCACTTCAGTTCTTACATCAGTATTTATGTCATTGTACTGACAAAAACAGTGCTTTTAGACATTCCACGTTTTCTTTTCTGTCTATTTTAGTCGCAAGATACACACAGGAGTTGGTACTTCATTGTATAACTATTGTTTTTGATGACTCTTTATGGTCTAACAATTTTTTCTGTGACTAATTTTACTTATTTTACACTAAAGTGAAGAAAAAAATGGAATTGTCAATATTTATAGGTTATTATATTATCATTTTACTGGTCTGAGCCACTTGAGGTTGAATTGTTCTGTGTGTGGCCACTGAACTAACCGTATGATTTTGACACCATTGATTGTTAATATTTTCAGTGTAATTTCTGCATTTCACAAATTCATCCCAGGGGCCAGATTGGACCCTTTAGTGGGCAGGTTTTGGCCTGCAGGCTGTGTGTTTGACCCCTAAACTATGACTCATGTATAACTGATCTGAACCAAATGAATGTACTGTAAAGATGAGGAGGAAAAACATCAAATCCAACTCTAAAAGCGCTCTTGCCGTCTTTACTGTGCTGCTGAAGGACAGAGAAGCCAGCTATAGGAGTAAGCCGAGGAGGTGATTTGATCTGATTGAGATCTTCCACATGTGTTGAGCTCAAGTTATTTTTAAACCTCCTCAAAACAGAATGAATAATCATGTGATTGCACAGAAAGTACTACAAAAAAACCTACAGATGCACCAGCTTGAATATGTATGTATGAATGTATGTATGTATATGAGATTTGATTTGAAATAATACAATTAGATATATTTATCAGGTGTAAGAAAGTGAGAAAATATGTCAAATACTGTTTTCCTTACCCATGAAACTTTGCTGTGGTAGGTGTCGGACATTCAGGCCAGAAGAGCAGTAGTGAGCTGGAGTGCACCCACCAAATCAGATAATGAGAATGGAAATGCGGAGGATGACAGCACCCCCCCAGAGCCCCTCAGCTATGAGGTCTCCATCTCCTTTAATGGCAAAGATGGGAAGTACAAGAGCATGTACTGGTAAGCACTGCGATGTGAGAACGGGTGTTAAAAATACTGTTAATTCAGAACATGACTAAAATGTGTTTCTACGTCCTTTTTATTCGCAGTGGGGAAGAATTAAGTGCAACTTTAGAAGACCTTCGACCAGCAACAGATTATCATGCCAGGTTGGGCCTTTACCACCTCTACCTGCTTTGGTTTTTAAGTACAGACTTAATGCATCACAGACCTTTTTTTTTTTTTTTTTTAACTAACTGGACTTTTCTGTTCCCACCTCAGGGTCCAGGCCATGTGTAACTGTTTACAGGGAAGCCTGTCAGAGGCTGTGAGCTTTACCACTTTAACCTGTGAGCCAGATCCACCCAATCCTCCCAAGAAGGCCAATGGGACCAAGAACACACTTGTACTCCAATGGAAGGTAAAACACAAGGAAGATTGAGCTCAAGTATAAAATGCTAAAGAGTAAAAACAGGACAGAAAGAAATGTCTATAATATTTATACAGTTGCGGGAAAAATGATTAGACCATCAAAAGTCATCAAAAACAATAGTTATACAATCAAGTGCTAAGTCCTGTTCGTATCATGTGACTAAAACAAGCACAAAAGGAAACATGGAATGAATAAAAGCACTGTTTTTGTATTGATTGATTTTGGTTATTAGGAAGAAACCATGTTAAACGTATAGATATCAGCTCTGAAATTAAACTATTATGACCTATTTTTATTGTTATCATTATATTTGTCCAAAAAAACTGTACCTTTAGTTGGTCCAGGTGTTAAAATGAACAAGAAATTGAATTAAACAAGGTGTGATCTAATAATTTTTTTAGCGCTTGTATAAACCAAGCATTAAAATCAGGTACTGAACTGCTTAGTATTGCACCCTTACATGGATGCAAAACCACAGGTCACGCTCATGCAAACCTTTAATGAATGAGTCCTCTGCACCTTATTTGCTCTTTGTATGTCCTCGAGTATATTGTGTCCATTTTTAGATAATAGTTAAAATCAAAGCAGAAACACGTGTTTATTTTGTGGTGTTTTAACCACCTGGCTACTGGATAACCATCAGCCATTTCACTTCACCTCCAAATGCCAACATAAACAGAGAAACAAAGTAACATACACACCACAAAAGTCGAAGTGAAAGCACTAAAGCAAACTTTACACAGAATTAGACCAGATCCTGAGGCATACAGGGCTGAAGCTTCGTCTGCTCAGGCAACTGACAAGAACTTTGCAAACTTGAGAGCAAACTTGGTAACATACCATTCTAATAATGCACAGCTAATGGGAGATGCTAATACCTTTTGTTTACAACTTTTTATCGACTTCATTACGGTCACTTTTATTTAATAATGATGTTGTTAGTTAAGTTGATTTCCTCAAATGGCACCAAACGAACGTAGTCTTCTGATGTTAAGTGGGAGTCCAATAAAACAGAGTAAATTGTATGAGAAAGTAAACTTAAAAATTAAAAAAAAAATCAGCCTTCACTGTATCATGACATACTGGTATAGACTGATTATTAACTCCTGTATCATGATAGATATGGTATCACCAGGTTCTTGTTAATACACAATCATACTCTGCTGTGAAATGTTAAGCATAAGATTTTATTTAAGAACAGTAATGTCAAAATCTGCCTAAATATTCCTAAAGTACATCCATTGCTTCTTTCTTCATGTATAAAATCTAAATAATTGTGTTGTTTTAATATATTTATGTGTATTATTTTTCCTCAGGCTCCATGTGACAACGGTTCCAAAATCCAGAACTACATTCTCCAATGGGATGAGGTATGACATTTTGCGGTAAAATGAAGGAAATGTGAACCCAGCCGTGCACTGTGCAGATGAATCCATGGAGTTCTTTGTTCTTAAAGTTGGATTCTGTGTTCTCTGAAGGGAAAGGGCACTGGGACGTTTGAACAGTGTTACTATGGACCTCAGAAGCAGTACAGAGTGACCAAGCTTTCACCAGCTTCCAGATACTCGTTCCGCCTCGCAGCCAAAAACGACATGGGCGTGAGGTAGGCGTCTTCACGTTCCTCCTGGCGTCCAGGATGTCGCGTTCCCCGTCGTCTTGATTTTTATTTATTTATTTTTTAATATTTATGTGACCGTTTGAGTGGTTTCATTCACCGTCTCCATCTGTGTGCACACGTCTCTCTGTCTCTCTCTCACGCTGTCTCTCCTGTCTCTCTCCCATCCTCTCCTGTCCTGTGTCTTTCTGCCCTCCCCAGCGAGTTCAGTGAAGTGGTGGACCTGTTCACCTCATGCAGTGTGCCATTGCCACCCTTCCCTCCAGAGCTGGAGATGGCAGGAGTGACCTGGCTGTGTCTGAAGTGGCAGAGGCCCACTAGCTCTCCGAAAGAGGACGACATCTACTACATTTTAGAGATGGAGGAGGAAGGCTCGGTATGTCTCCCCAACCTTTACTTCATTTAAACCCTTACATGCATGAGTGGGTCAAAAAATGACCCGGTGAGGCTGTTTTCTTACAATATCTTTGTAATAAAAAGTCATTATTATAATACTGGAAGGTCTCGGAGCGTGTGTGTGTGTGTATAATGGCGCTTTTCCACTCCATGGTACCGGCTCTACTCTACTCGACTCTACACGGCTCTTTCTCTTTTCCATTACGA
>JAPSES010000144.1:9929758-9941824 GCA_029822895.1 Maxillicosta whitleyi
TGTGGCAGTAATATTATGGGGTGTCAGTCACAATATGTGGGGGAACTGTGCTGCTTGGTGGAGGTTTGCGCTCTCTGTGGATAAGACATTATGTCAGTCGAATATTCTGTTTTCCTTTTTCTTTTTGTCCTTGTATTTCCATCCAGAGGTCCAACATACTGTTTATTATCTTCCATCTTTATGTGCTGGTTCTGCTGCCCGTCACGACCGGATCAACTGCCCATTTGCACATGCACGACATTAACTCTACTTGGACAAACTGTCTAAAATGCATTTGCGGAGACGTTCAGACTCATTCTGTGCTGCAGATGAGTTAATTATGTTTAAAAAAAAAAAAAGTAATAGGATGTAATAATCTGCATTCATTTTGACAGCCCCAGTATTTATTGTTATACTAATAATTATTATATTAACATAATTCTATAAGTAACCAAATACGCTAACTTCACTGACCTTGATTTTCTACATAAATAAAAAAATCCAATAACACATATTTTTTTTTATTATTTCTATAAAACTTTCAACTTTAACCCGAGTGTTTATAAACATCTACATGGTAAATGAAATATATTCAATTCAATTTTATTTAATTTTATTTTGTAGAGCCTGATATCACAACAAAGATGCCTCACGGGGCTTGATATAGGGATATATGTGATTTACACAGAAAAAACACAAACTAAAGAGGGGAATATTACAGTCAATAGTGATAAATTACTTAAAAACAGTCAAATATAAAGGGAAAAAAAATGCACGTGGGAACTGTCACAGAAGTAGCACTGGGTGTTTATTAGCTTTAGTTTGTTGTAACACAGCTGAGTGGTAACGTAAGGGTTAAAAACAAAGGTCTGGGCTGGTGGGAGTGTGGAGTGATCCATCCCAGGGCAGAAACACCAGGACTTTGTGTACAATGATGCAAAAAAACAACCATTAGACTTACTCAATCTGGTGCATTTATGTGTGTGTGTCATGGTTATTTGTAATTATTTGTTTATTCCTCATGGTTGTTAGTTTGTGCTCATTCAACCAGAGAAGAAACAGAAGAAGAAGAAGAAGCAGTCGATGGGGGTTCCCTGAAGTCTTCTTCCCTCCATCCTCTGCCTTTCACCATCATCTGTCCTGTCGTCATTTGATTATGAAGATGACTTAGACGCACACCCGTTGCAGACAGCCTCCCCGTCGCTCCCCGACTCCTCAGGGTGCCGAGGAGGAGGAGGAGGAGGCGCTGTCTTCTTCATCTCACCAGAGCTCGACTGGCTTTTCAGCATCAAGGACTGGCTCGGCCACTTCATGTCTGAATCCACCCCCTCCTGCTCCTGCTGCTCCTGCTGCTGCCGCTGGTTTCCATCGTCAAACAGGAACTGAAGAAAGTTAAAGTTTCCCTCCAGCTCCCTGTCAAAGGTAAAAGGCAATGGATTATTTTAACAAGTGTTTTTTCTGCTCAAGTTCAGCCTTCAGAGCACTGATTCTGTAATGTATTTCTACACATTCTGTTATTGTATTTCATGTTTTTTGCAATATTTCCTACTCATATCAGGTTTTCTGCATTATTAATAGTATCCTTCCTACAGGGAAAATCCTTATTTAAGTCAATTATTCAAGAAAAATGTAGCATAACTATGACAAATCTGTTTTCTTTGAGCAGTAAAATGGTCCCTATGTGTGTTTTTCTATTATATGTAATGTTTTGTTTTAATTTTACAGCAGCATTTATATCTATCTGGCCTTGTACTGTTTTATTAGTATTATTACTGTAAGTGTAAGTGAATGGAAATAAAGCTTAGGCAAAAAACATGTAGTGAGAAGAAAACACTCCATTATCAAATGTAAATTCACACCTTTATTTTTGTTTCACTCTAACGTGGTGCTTTGATATTCATAATTTTGTAGATGAAATCTCAAACACATAAATACAGTGTCATTACCACACAATTTGCAGTATTAATATAAGATAATCACACAATTTAATGCTTCATATCCACATTTCCATTATTTTTGTCAAAAATATCTCAAAGTATATAAAATGCTTCTTTTTTTCCCCTAAATCAACTCCAAAAAAGATGATGTCCCAGTTTGATAGTTCTGGTTCTGTAATATGTAAACTCCACATAAAACTGTTAAACCCTGAGACATTTTTTTCTGGGGGGAATCATTTCAATGTAACGCAAACTAATGGATTAGCCCATAGCAGAAGCTTCATTCCTATAAAAAATCAAGTTACAATGAGAAAACAGCAGAAGTAAGACAAAAAAATGCGTAATCATTGCTTCATAATGCATCTTTTATTTAATTTTTTTTGTTGCGGCAAAGAATTAATGCCTGTTCTGTTGGATCTGCTTAGCGCTAACTTAGCGCTTATAATCATTTTAAATTATTCATGCATACAGTGTTAGCTTGTTTTAGATTTTGGTCCTTTTAAATGTTCTGTTTTCTGACATTTGGTTTTGTTGAGGTTTTAGCTGAAGTTCTTCTAGTTTCATGGATATACAGGTGCTTCTACGAAACTAGTCACTGAAAACAGGACATGGAGGCTAAAAATTCAAAGCACATGTAGGCTAACGTTTAGTTTGGAAGCACTTTGGGCCTTTTTTTTTTTAATTACTGAGATAAAAGAGAAACATTTTTTTCAGATAAAACACATTTTAATATTTTTTTGTATTATTTTTTTTATACAAAAATCTGCATCTAACATGATAGAAAGGACATGAAAATTACATGCTAGTATTTTTTAAAAATATTTCTTTATTCTTTCACAGGTACATTTTACGAATCAAACTAATCATGCAAGGCGGAGTGTTTCACAAAAATGGCCGCTGTTGCAAAAATGTATTTAAATGGGCCGGTTCTGCATGTAGCACAAGTGGACACCATGGGTTACACACGAAACCTGCAATGTGTCTGAGATTCATGAAAAACCTGCATGTCTGGATTAGAAAAACCTCTAGGATCTTCAAATTTAACACAGTATTTTTATTTATAGTGCTATATAAGACCATTTACAGACATGTTTTCCAGATTAAATGCACCGACAACAGTCACTCATCTTGGGATGGCTCAGAGTAAGAGTATAATTTTTTTGCAGTTATCTGATTTCATCATTAGGTCCATCCTGGGGGGAAGATACGTCTAAATTTCTCTTTTATTATTGGGTCTAAAAAGCTGGTCCAACAATGAACCCAGTTTCATAGAAGCACACATATATAGCCACAGTGTTACTACTTATGTTACCATGGCAACACAGTCCCACCCCTCCAGTACCAGAAGGCAACTGGGCTGAATGAACCAACACATTTAACCCTTATATTGTGTTCGCTAATTCATAGACACCAACAGAATTCACCGCATTTTAATGGGAAGAAACATGAACAGTTGGGGTTAAAAATGGGAGGGGGGGGTGACATGGATGAGAACTGCTGTTGCTAGTGTGTGTGTGTGTGTGTGTGTGTGTGTGTGTGTGTGTGTGTCCAACCCACAGCTTTTAAGTGATGGATACAACAGCTAATATTTTATGCTCATATTTGAACCGTAACACCACAAATGTCACTTTTTTTTAGACTTTTACAATTTACTAAAATGGTTAAAATTAATTTTGTTGCGTTAAAATAGTTCTGTCTGAGGATTAAATGAAACCTTGTTCCAGCACAAAAAAAAGCAAATGGTACTCTTTATAAACCTAAACTTGAACCCAGTTCAATTTTGACCTGAACACAATCTAAGTTTTAATCTGGTTTTGCTGTTTTGTTTTTGTTGTTGTTGTTTGTTTGTTTGTTTTTTCTGTTCTCCTCATGTTTTTGTTTTTGTCCTCAGCTGCTCACTGTGGAGGTCAGCATGCCTTGGACCAGAGCCCAGGTGGAGCGTCATGCTGGCGGAGCGGAGACCATAATGGACCAGTACAACATCGACGACCACCACTACGAGGGCTCCCTGTTCCCGGCCTCCGCCCTCATCCCGGTCACCGTCATCTGCATCCTCATCTTCATCGTCGGGGTAACCGGCAACACCATGACCATCCTCATCATTCAGCACTTTAAAGACATGAAGACCACCACCAACCTGTACCTGTCCAGCATGGCGGTGTCTGACCTCATCATCTTCCTGTGCTTGCCCTTTGACCTCTACCGCCTGTGGAAGTATGTGCCGTGGCTCTTCGGGGAGGCCGTGTGCCGCTTCTATCACTACATCTTCGAGGGCTGCACGGCGGCCACCATCCTCCACATCACGGCGCTGAGCATCGAGCGTTACCTCGCCATCAGCTTCCCCTTCAGGAGCAAGGTGGTGGTGACCAAACGCCGGGTGCAGTACATCATCCTCGCCCTGTGGGGGTTCGCGCTGGTGTCAGCCGCGCCCACACTCTTCCTGGTCGGGGTGGCGTACGATAACGACACGCACCCCGACTACAACACGGGCCAGTGTACACCCACCAGCTACGCCATCAGCTCCGGGCAGCTGCACATCATGATCTGGGTTTCCACCACATACTTCTTCTGCCCCATGCTCTGCCTCATCTTCCTCTACGGCTCCATCGGTTGCAAACTGTGGAAAAGCAAAAACGACATACAGGGCCCGAGCGCGTTGGCCCGCGAGAGGTCACACCGGCAAACGGTCAAGATCCTGGGTGAGTGGACTTCAGTTTACTCCACTTCCACACCAAGGATAGATTATAATATAACCGTTTCATTTCCTGTTTAACCCATAAAGACCCAAACATCCACTGGTGACCCAAAATATCTACTGGTGTGACCCGTTTAACACCTGCTGATCCACTAATCCTATTAATAAATGTAAATAATTGGTGTAAAATACAGTTTGTCATCTTCTCATGTTCATCAGATAGGGCTGTAGTTACCATGGAAACAAAGTCATCTTCTACAACATTGATTCACCAGTAAATCAGTGACAGTGGATGGAAACACTGGGTTTATGTTCAGTTCATGATTGATTTGACTGAAAAAGTCACTTTTTCTTCAGTTTTCTCTACATTTGATATAATAACCCTCAACTTTAATGTGAGCTTTTATGAACATCTGTACGATCAGTGAATTAAATATAGGAAAATACATAATTTTTGCTGAACATGATGCTAAATAAAGAAGATAATATTACAAGTATTGCCAGGCACAATAAACCCCGCCCCTCGTACATTCATTCATTCATCTTTATCCTCACGGCGGTCACTTGGAGCCTATCCCAGCTACTTATGGGCGAAGACATGTGACCAGTTCATTGTAGGGCTGAACATATAGAGACAAACAACCACTGTCACATTCACACCGAATTTAGAGAAACTGATTAACCTATCAGTGCATGTGTTTGGATGGTGGGAGGAGCCAGAGGACCCGGAACCCATGCAGACGCCCCTTGCACATATTTGCGCTTATTTTGGCATCGATCCTGCTGATGTCAGCGTATCAATTGCCTTTATATATGTGCCAAGTTTGAAGTAAATTGAAACAAAATCAGTGTTTTTATATACGCGTTAAATTTTGCCCCATTATAAGTAAATGGGGAAAAATGTCCTAAAAAATTTAACTTTGACCTACTTTTCCCAAAATGTATTAACATCTATTCTGGATCACTGGCAATATATAAACCCAATATGGTATGAATTCAACCAATAGTTTTGCTGCCAGAGCGTTAACAAACAAATAAACAGAACCAAAAACAATAACCCTTGCTTCGTCTTCTAATTTTCATTACCTTAGAGACAAATATGATTCGATGTTTTCTCTGCGCTCTGTTCTGAGTGTTTTGTTGTTGTTTTTTACAGGAGAATAAAAGAGGTTAAAAGACTATGAAGTGTTTCATAAATGTCATTATAGTTGATAGTTAGTATACGTTATAGTTATAGTAGAAAATGCTTCAATTGTTCAAGTAAAAAACTGTTTTTAGGAAAGTACAAGAAAATGTGACAGTAAAATTATCAGTTGAAACCCAGGAGCGTGAATCTGTTTAATTCCACCAGTCTGAGTATTTGAGACAATAATTTAAGAACATTTATTACATTCCTCATTTTAATACAAGCGACAGACTGTCTGGCTCATATTTCCAATTTTCTTTGAGTAAATTCTAAATTATCACAACTTTTATTGAGATATTATAACTTTATTCTCACATCACTACGACTTTTTTTTAAAATATCATTAATGTTTTCTCAAAATGCCACATTTTTATTTTCAGTATGACATTAATCATCCATCCTAGAAGAAACCTGATTCTAGAATATTCTTTTATTCTCTTGTTCTTATCATTATTTTTTCCCCTCTCATCCCCACATACAATAAGCACTTTTACGCAGTATCGTTAATGGTTTATGGCTTAATTCATCATAATTTTAGCCAATACTTTGCTCTAACTTGCTTATGATACTTGTTTAGACGTCGACAAAAAATGCATTTGGAAATCTAAACCATCCACACATGTATATATTCATTCAGGTTTTTATTACTTATTGCTATTATTATTTTATATTGTTTGTCTTTTACTCTTTCTTTATGCATGGACATTATTTTCAGTTGCTGAATTGACCATTGAATTTCACCAAACATGGAATTAATAAAGTTAAATGTAAAAAAAAAAAAAAAAAAAAGGTTCCATTTATTATTATTATTTATTTATTTCGCACAAAATACAAAGTACAATAAATTAAATTAAAAAAAAAACTGTGCAGGAGAACAGAGAAGCCTAGTAGTCTTACACAGACCATCCTCCAAATAATAATTACAATATAACTGAAATACTAGAAATGACAAACAAGGCAAATGACAAGGAAATGATAATGGATCAGAAATAAGTGACAATCACCTAAAGATTAAATAAAACACACCATTTTTGCGCATTTTTTTCAGTATAATTCTGATAAATGTATCTATTCTCAAGCTAAGTGGGTGTAAATTGGAAAATTGAATGAACCAGATGACACTTGATACTGACTGATATTATAGAATATAAATATAAATGCATATATATAGAAAAATAAATAAAATATAGGTTTATAAGAGTTAACCCTTTAGGTACCAGAGGGGTTTTTTTTCTTCAAAAAATATATTGATATCAAGTTTCCAAAAAGCTGTTTCATTCATTTTCGTGGCTATATTGCGACTTTTGGCGCTTAAAGGGTTAATATTCACCGCTGGTTGTTATTGATAATTCTGTTTGGGATGATGCTAATCATGTCCTGCCTCTGCACACGCCGTCTCCATCTGCAGCTTCCTCATACAACACAGCAAACCCTGTTTTACCGTAAAACACCAAGGCCTGGCCAATCTGGATTATCCAAATATTTAATCACCGCTCCTCCATTAGGATATTAATGCCGTTCATTAGCAGAACACACACTGCACAGAGCTCATGTTGCCAGAGTCGTTCCCATTTGGATCCACATTTGTTGAATCCCAAATTGGATTGTCATCAGAGCCCTCCATTAATCAGCCTTAATGGAAACCCACGTGCCCCCACGGTCCTGGGTGCCGCTCTAATCTGTGGGTGTCGCACGTCTCAGGAGTCTCACGCTAATCACCGCTCCCATAGGTCAAACGAATGATCGATTACGGACGATGCTGCTACGTCTGTTTACTCCGTAGATCCATGACAGTGGATCTTCCATTTATTTACTGCTACTGTTAAGTTCTACATAATTAAACTGATATATTACCGTCACACTGGATATCTCCTTTCATTTTTTAACACAGATTATCCCTGCAGAAAAGACTGCGCCCATTAAATATACATTGATGATCTTTTTATCTGCTTTGGCTGATTCCTGATCAATAGCAGGGATTCTGTGAACCTCACTCAGCAGATGTCAGACTTTAGGAGCATAAATAAAACTATTATGTGTCTCCTTTTCAGTGAGGTATTTTGAAATTGCAGGAAAACCAAACAACGAAAGGGTTCTACAAAAGAAAGTCCAACATTCAAAAGGAGTGGGATAAAGTTTAATTTATAATCTGCCCCCTCCCCCCTTTACCCCTTCAACCTACTCTAAATTCCACCACGAAACACAAAATAGCAATACATGCCAATATTAAATTGTCCATTTTGCTGCAGCATTTCACATTAAACTAAACTCTGTCCTTTTGGTAGCAGTAATAGTGCACATATTAAAAACAAAAATAAACTCAGTCCTTTTTATAACAATAATACACATTCAAAACAAAAATAAACTGTCCATTTTATAACAATATTACAAATTAAAAACAAAAAGAAACTCTGTCCTTTTCATGACAATAATAAAATTTCATTTTCCATGTATTCATGCAAAATGACAATAAACCATAAACCAAACATTAAAAACAAAATGAACTCTGTCCATTTTATAACAATAGTAGACATATTAAAAAATAAACTCTGTCCTTTTCATGAAAAATAATACACATTAAAAACAAAAATAAACTGTCCATTTCATAACAATAATACACATATCAAAAGCAAAAATAAACTGTTCACTCCATAACAATAATGCATCAAAAATTCAATTTCTTGGCAGCAATATACTTAAACTTAATAAACTATATACAATTTATAACAAATACCCATGTGAAAATGAAAACATAACTTCTATATATGTAAAGAAAAAAAACCATAAAACTCAAACATATTCATGCATGAGGGGGCAATGACAGAAATAGCAAAAAATAAATAAATAAAAACACAGTAATCTAAAATAGAGTTAATGAGACATAATAAACACATTTCCCATTCCATTCTTTCCTTTCAGAAACCCTTTTCCACTGTATAAGATTAAATCCCAGTGTTTAAAGTGTGAAGCATGAAGCAATGGTTTACATATATATATGTATATATGTGTGTATATATATATATATATATATAAACATGCATGCACTCCTGTATTGTACAAAATATGGCTTCAGTGATTGAGCTAATTGCAGGATTCAGTGTGTGTGTGTGTGTGTGTGTGTGTGTGTGTAGGTGGGTGGGTGGGTGGGCTTGAAGAGAAGTAAGCGTTGCTGCTCATTAATAAATGTCAAAGGTGATCATACGCCATAGATCACAGGTTACATAAAGAAAACCAATTTTCCTAATCAGTTTTGTTCATAAAAGAATGATTATCTGTCATATTTAATGCAACGTTATAGGATGAGTATCATACCATGTGACTGACAATGTAAACACATCCCAGTTTAATTGTCTATACATGACAGTGTATTTAATGAGAAATGTGACATTAATAAATAGCGGCTAGATAAAATTAAGATAAAGATAAGGCATGGAAATTACCCATGTTTGTGTGTTTACGGTATGACATTTGTGTTTGTTTTCCATCACTCATTGATATTTGCTAACACTTTTTTTCAAGCTAACACCGACTCTGGGTGTCTACATCCATGATAACAGCCTTTATAGTGTGGAATTAAACAGAGTGATTAAAATATAATAATGACATAATATGAGGGAAATCCACCTCAAATCACTAGATGTCAGACAATGTTTTCAACTGACCATTGACAAGAAAAGTAAGAAAAAAAAAGTAATAGTAATAGTAGTTCTGGTAGTGATAATAGTAGTAATAGTTGTAGTGGTAATAGTAGTAGCAGTAGTAGTAATAGTAGTATTGGCAGTAATAGTAGTAATAGTAGTAATAGTTGTAGTGGTAATAGTAGTAGTAGTAATATTAGTAGTAGTAATAGTAGTATTAACAGTAATAGTAGTAATAGTTGTAGCGGTAATAGTAGTAGTAGTAGTAGTAGTAGTAGTAGCAGTAATAGTTGTAGTGGTAATAGTAGTAGTAGTAGTAGTAATAGTTGTAGTGGTAATAGTAGTAGTAGTAGTAGTAGTAGTAATAGTTGTAGTGGTAATAGTAGTAGTAGTAGTAGTAGTAGTATTAGTAGTAATAGTTGTAGTGGTAGTATTAACAGTAATAGTAGTAATAGTTGTAGTGGTAATAGTAGTAGTAGTAATATTAGTAGTAGTAATAGTAGTATTAACAGTAATAGTAGTAATAGTTGTAGCGGTAATAGTAGTAGTAGTAGTAGTAGTAGTAGTAGCAGTAATAGTTGTAGTGGTAATAGTAGTAGTAGTAGTAGTAATAGTTGTAGTGGTAATAGTAGTAGTAGTAGTAGTAGTAGTAATAGTTGTAGTGGTAATAGTAGTAGTAGTAGTAGTAGTAGTATTAGTAGTAATAGTTGTAGTGGTAGTATTAACAGTAATAGTAGTAATAGTTGTAGTGGTAATAGTAGTAATAGCAGTAGCAGTACATATACTGGTGGATTAAACATTATACAAACATAAAAACATATTTAGGTAAAACAGAAATACTGTTAAATTATGGAAAACACCTCATACTGGTGGTGGTGGAAGAATACATGTGTTAAACACTGACAAAATTAAACCCTAAACAGAATTTCCATTACCATTTGAGAACATGTAAACAACCCTGTGAAAAAGTAGAATCTATAGAACTACATATCACCACCTTTAAACCTGTTTGCTCCAGTGGATTTTAGGTGAAAATATGAATATTATGGTAAAAGATTAAATAGATGAATGAAAGTTATTGCGTGTATTAATTAATAGACGTAATGAATGTGACCCTCCTGGCAGCCTCTCTGAATGAAACCTGTCTGACCTCTTCCAGTCGTGGTGGTGCTGGCCTTCATCATCTGCTGGCTGCCCTACCACATCGGCAGGAACCTGTTCGCTCAGGTGGACGACTACGACACGGCCATGCTGAGTCAGAACTTCAACATGGCGTCCATGGTGCTGTGCTACCTCAGTGCCTCCATCAACCCCGTCGTCTACAACCTCATGTCCCGTAAATACCGAGCCGCCGCCAAACGCCTCTTCCTGCTCCATCAGAGGCCCAGACCGATCCACCGCCGACAGAGAGAGCTCTGCGTCATCCACCACATCTCCACCCTCAACGAAAGCCTGACGGGAGTCTGAGCGGCGTTACACTGTGACCGTGTTTGACTTTAAAGAGCTGCTAAAAAATAAAAAAAATAAAAATAAAAAAAAACATCTACAGGGGGATGGTTCGCTCTTTGTTTGAGAGCTTGACTAGGCATCAACACAAACTCAGTTTTACTGGTCGATTTTGCAAAGACTGAATGACGCGTTGTTAAGTTGTGGAAAAAATGCTGGATTTCAGCAAAAATGTGCTTTTCAGAACATTTATATTTTCCTGTTTTTGTGTACTGTTCTGTATCTCATAAAGTATTTACTTCAACTTTACGTTCCACTTTATTATGTATCGAAGGTTACTGCTACCAAGTTAAAAACAGACACTGGAGTTAGCATGTTAGCGTAGCATTACATGAAAAACTGCTGTTTAACAAGCTTAAGGGAGGGACTTATTTCTGACTCAGTTCTGCCAGTGTTATAGAGTTTTTACCCCTCAGCCAACTTAGGGCCAAAGGGGTGTTATAATCATTTTGTTGTCTGTCCGTCCATTTATCCGTCTGTCCATTTAACAACGTAATATCTGCACCAAATGTATACGATGGTTGCATCTTGACATGGAGCAGAAGTCTATTAAAAACAGGTCACCTTGACCTACTTTTCCAAGGTCAAACGGCTTGAAATGTAGACAGGAAGCTTTTGTTGGGGTGATATGTTGACTAGAAACACTCTTGTGCAGTTTTAATATCTGAGTACTGTTGGGGTTCTACTCGTAAATCTGACTTTTACATTGGTTCGTACCTTTATAATAATAATTTTAAAAAATAACAATAAATCAATCATTTCATTTCATTTAAAAACATTCATCAAACTTACACAGATCTGTGGTCTTCTCAGGTTACAGAGAACGTCCTAAAAAGCCCAGAGTTAACTTTCTCCGTCTTCATCCCTGTCTTTACTCTCCTTACCATCTTCTCTTCATAGCTACTATAGTTTATTTCGGCTTTTACCTTCAGGGGTTGCCACAGTGAACCACATTCGCATGTTGATTTGGCACAGGTTCTTTTTTTTTTCATTGGATGCCCTTCCTGACACAACTGTATTTATCGAAACTTGGGACCGGCACAATTACGGCGCTTTTCCACTCCATGGTACCGGCTCTACTCTACTCAACTCTACACGGCTCTTTTGCTTTTCCATTACGAAAAA
>JAPSES010000144.1:9947575-9957897 GCA_029822895.1 Maxillicosta whitleyi
TCTTGGTGTTGGATTTTATCAAATAAATTTACCCAAAAATGCGACTTATACTCCAGTGCGACTTATATATGTTTTTTCCTTCTTTATTATGTATTTTATGGCTGGTGCGACTTATACTCTGGGGCGACTTATAATCCAGAAAATCCGGTACGTGACCATCCATGGTGTCATGGTGTCATTCATGTTTCACTATTCACTGTCTACTTCCACATCTTATTTATGTAAATCGGTCACAGACAAAAATGTCTGACCAATCAGTGTCTGCAGTGTCAAGATGTCATGTTTTGGTATCTGTTCCAGCATTTTGGAACCTCGTGGTACTAAAAAACTAGTACCGTGTCTCAGATTCCAGGTTCTTTTTCATAATGGAAATGCGAAAGAGCCGTGTAGAGTCGAGTAGAGTAGAGCCGGTACCATGGAGTGGAAACACGGCCTAACAAACGGCGTTTTTACTTCTGAAACACAACCATCTGAACCAGATTCCCATCCTCACTGTCATGTCATCTCCAGCTGCGGCACCGATGGCCTGTAGATGAGCGTATCCCTTTACCTCAGGGGTCTCAAACATGTGGCTCGGGGGCCATATGTGGCCCGCCACAGGTTCTAATGCGGCCCGTGGGATAAATTTGCAAAGTGTAAAAAATCCACAGTTAATGCTGTTGAACTCATTTTAGTTCCACATACAGACTAATATGATTTAGAGTAAAATAATAACAGAATAATTTCCCCCAAAAAATTGACATTACATTACATTATGTCTATAATTATTGACAACTTCATATTTTTGTCCTTGTTTCAGTGCAAAACATAACATTAAATTATGATAATATTTACATTTACAAAATATCCTGTAACAATATAATGTGAAAAACCTGAAATTAAGCACAATTTGAACACTTTTCTGCCTGTTATTAAGTGTTTGTAGATCCGATCCATAATGAACATGTATAAATAATAAGTTGAGGCACATTATTGTTAAAATTGCACTTATTTTTGATGAGAAATGTCAGGGTTTTTTTTCAGGTTATTCATATATTTTTCGTTTAGGTAGATTATAAAAGTGCATATTTTCATAATTTAATGGGTTTGACTTCTTTAAAACCAAGACAGATTTTGACTTGTCATTATTTATACATTTTTATGCAATTATTTCCTGTTATTATTTAACTGGTCCAGAGTTTGAGACCCCTGCTTTACCTCATCCTCATGATTTTTTATTTATTTATTTATTTTTAGCTCACTTACACACACTGGGCGCATGTGAAAACACACAAACACAGTGCCAGGGCAAGACTGTGGAAAAGTGAGATATTCAGATGAAGGCCGGTCCAAAAACACATCAAGTTTTCCTGGAAGAGAAAAAAGAGTAAAGAAGGTGCCTGTCTGCTCTCTGACCGCTTAAACAAGTGTAGGGAAAAGGGAGCCGCTCGCTCACGGTGGTGGTTTTCCCCTTTGGCAGAACAGACCCACTTGTGAAAACAACGTCTGCGAACTCAAACCTAATGCGTTCCGTTTTCAGAGCTCAGACTACGACACGCTGCGGAACGACTCGACGGTGCTTTATTTATCAGAACGTTTGTATGGATTCCAAACATCATCATAAACATCATCTTTACTGACCCCTGCGGTAGATTACACAGGCTTACAGATACATTAGGACTCTTCATCTCAACGTCACATGCTTCTTCTCCTCTGCCTGTGGAAATAGGAATCACAGGAACGCACAATAGGCGGCTTTGTGCCATCCAGTCCTCTCTGTTCTCTTTCCACATCTGCCGGTCATACAGTAAACCTCGTGTCCACCGTCTGGAAATTAAGACGCTGCTTTGGGTTAACCTTTTACTTATCCAAACGCGGCTCGTGAAGTGGGAAGCGCCCACTCTATCTGCGCGTGGACATCTATAGGTCTTCGGGTGTGGTCGCGTGCGACGGTTCAGAACGTCTAATTAAATGTTTTCGTATTACCGCTCAGTGGGGAAGGGAGGCGCAGGCGCTGACCTAGAACATAGAAGACTGGGACCAAGGCGGCTTCTTCAGTCAGTCATAAATAAATGTAAATAAAGTATATAAATGTTAAACGTGTAACTCTGACGCTCATGCGGAGCTTGTGTTTGAGTCTGTTTTGGGTTGATAGATGTTTTTTGATTTTATAGTGTTTAACAAATGTATTCTCCCACCACCACCCAGTATAAGGTGTTTTCACTGTGCCGTAATTTAACGTTATTTCTGTTTTACCTAAATATCTTTTTATGTTTTTATAATGTCTAATATAACAGTATATGTAAGGTCTTTATATCAAAACCATATCTTTAATGATAAAATAGAACTATTGTTGCTATCCATACATTTTCCAGTTTAATATTTTCCAAAAATCCAAAGGGAAATGCAGCGGAAAATGACTATTTTTTATGAAGTTGTACAATTCCAGTTATATTTAATTTCTGTGTAAAATTACATGAAAACAATGTAAACTGTTATCTGCACCAAAGGTGGACACACTAAATATGGACATTTATGGTTATTATTTGTCAACAAGGACTATTTTGTTTTTCCAATTGGTCATTTTATTAATGAATAACAATGAAAATGTTTATTTGAAACAGGTTTTTAATACACTATTAGGTTATTTATGTGTTCTTGTTTACATGACAGGTGGTTTAATATATTTGTTAAACACCGTATGTAGTGTACATTAGAAAACTATCCTCAGGCAGTTTCTGTTTATTACTATTATTCAGTCCCTCCAAAAAACACGATTATGCGATCACATAGTTCAATGCCCAATCAAGCAAATAGTACACATTATGGGTGCATATTCACCACAATAATACGATATTTCTACAGATAATATGCAAAATATGCAGAGCTTGCATGATTTCATGATCCCTGGGCTTTTGTATTTTAACTTGATGCAGGTGGTGATGTAATACACAACATGTGATGTCATCGTCTCATGTGTCCACGGAAAGTAAACGATCTGTGAGCCTCCGAAAAAATTCTGCAATTTGATGGAAAATGCAGCTCATTTGCCGACAAAAATGTCAGCAAGACAGAGCAAACCTGATGATGTACCTGATGTCTTACACGACCTCGGGTTTGTGCCATTATTGAATTTTTGACACTGAAAACATAAGCAGCATGTTCTGTGATGTTGAGGACGCTATATACTATTATTACTACTATTAATACTATTACTATTATTACTGCTATTATTACTACTATTATACTATTATATTTCTGTGTTCTTGTTTTCATGACAGCTGGTTTAATACATTTGTTAAACACCGTATGCAGTGTACATTAGAAAATTATCCTCAGGCAGTTTGTTTATTTCTATTATTCAGGAATCCTATTATGCGATTGCATAATTCAATGCATAATCAAGCAAGTAGTGCACATTATGGGTGCATATTCACCACAATAATACGATATTTCTACAGATAATATGGAAAATATGTGTTTGACGCGGGTGGTGATGTAATACGCAGCATGCAATGTCATCGTCTCACATGTCCACGACTATTTTGTTTTTCCAACTGGTCATTTTATTAATGAATAACAATGAAATTGTTTAATTGAAACAGGTTTTTGATAAACTATGAAGTTATTTATGTTTTCATGACAGGTGGTCTAATACATTTATGTTGCACAGTATTTCCACCAGTGTTCCAGAACTGTAATCTATTACAAATTGTTTCTGTTATTTGAAAGCAGTTCCTTACATTACAACATTACTGTCTCAGAATTGTAATATGTTACTGTATTAGTTTTGAGTTTCATACAGACTCCTGTCATAAATGGTGCATGCGCATTAGATGGATACTTAGTGGATAAACAACAAGTATTCTATATTTTTACGATGTATGTAACACACCACACAAAAATGAGTTCACATGTCACAGTGTCGTCGTGTTGGTTTACCATCTGCAGACGGGTCGACAACACATGTGGGATCCAACTGTAATTAAAGGACAGTGACTATACATCAGACATATGCTCGGTCTGTCGTGTTCAGACATGTGATTTACCAACAGCCTGATGTCGAGAGCGTCCATCTGGAGTCTTTATGCAACTGTTTATTATGGGATGAGTGGCGTGTTTAAAGACTGTAGACCGTATGCGACACCTACAGAGGATCAACCAGTCCCTGTCCATATGCTGCCGTGCAAACTAACGTCCCCGTGAGGCAGCTGGAAGGTAGCTTTTGCATATTTATGTGATTCATGTAGAAACAAGAAGTAAGGTGGGCCGCCTTCCAAAAAGAACAGACTGCTCTGATCTGACAGCTCAACAGGTCTCACACCCATAATGTCTGCTCATAGGTCCATAATAATAATGATAATAATAATAAATAAATAAAGAACTTAGGGAAGTATGGACATGAACCTTCTAACCTTATGCATCCATCCTTTTGTATGTTCTTGAATGACTATGGCTGTAATTAATGTATGTGATGGAAATCTGCCATTCCAAGTAAAAATATAATAATAAAAAAAAGTTTAATTGGATGTAAAATTAGCCTATGCTCTTGCATGTGTAATGTACCACCACCTGAAAGAAATAGGAATATGAGATTGTAAATATATGAACAATAAAAGCTGTAATTAAAACAAAGTTGGGCCAAATAAAAAAGTAATGTACCACCACATATTTCACCCATTCCAAACATAATAAAGTCTAAAACCTTTATTAAGAATACATACAGAATGACTTTATTAATTATTGTGCATAAAAAAACTATACATGGAATATGATTTTATAAGGGGTTTGAGCTGAAGCTGCCCATATTTCACCAACTAACCAATGGATTTACCTTCAAATATTCACATACACACACAATCAATCATTAATCAGTTAAGTTAAATGCTACTGCTAGGATGTTTTACAAACACTAGCTATATAAAATTAGGTTATTTTTTCTCTCTTCATATTCACGTTTTTATCAATATTTGAGGAAATCATACTAAATTGGTTTTATTGTGTACTTTAATTAATTTGAGTTTCAGCTCAACAGTTTCTTTTACAGTTTATTTAAAGCTGCAGGAACTAAAATCAAGGTAAAAAAAAAAAAAAAAAAAACCAGCAGCTTCTCTCTGCAGCTTTTTCCTCTCAGTCCAAATCAAACAATTACATATAAAGTGATCAACCTGACGTTTCATGCTGTTATTGGAAGCTGAAGTTTTTCCAAACTTCCATTTTGGAACATGGAGTGATGTTACTTCCTGTTTCCAATCCATATCTGTTTGTTCCTCTGTATTAAATTTACTCCATAAAACACACCCACTTGTCAGTCTCCCATTTTACACGAGAATATACAGCTTGAGAAGTGGATGAAGTCGATAAGGAAAGTACTAATCAAAACTGGATCTTTATAAATTACCCCGTTAAGAATAAGGCTCTTCTTTCACATCTTCTCACTTATTTGTCAACCATTTATCTGTGCTGCTCGCCTCAGGGGAAGGTGAATAAAGTAACCATTTATGTCAATACACGGCTGAGTATGAAATGAAGTGATGGATTGCTATAAACGTATAAGGAGCTTAAACAATAAGACACTTAAAATCATAATCTATGACAGATACAACACTGACTAAAATAAGATAAGATAAGATGGAGCATTTTATTGTCTGTAAAAATGGAAATTTGGTTTACATATCTTCAAGATAAGCCCAAGATATAAACAAAAACGAACAAAAACTGTGGAAAGTAATCTTTTTGTTTAGTTAAATTACTGAATTTCGCCTCGTCTGAACCCTAACTTTCAAGAAAGAAGAAGTAAATATCACACATTACATTGGTAATGAGTGTTTCAACACTGAAATAAGTTTTATGGCATAAAACAGGTTGAATAACATCCAGTTTATGTTTGAAAGAATCTAAAAACCTGTGATTTACCCAAATCAGGGCATCACAGGGTATATTTTTATAGTTTGAAAGTACAAGGAAAGAGTAGATCTCATCTCATGTTGTCTCAGATCAATTAAATACAACAAGCAGGAATGGAATTAGAGGTTTTTGTTTCGTTTTCATTTAAGAAATTAAATCAACCAGAGCTATTCAGCTTTTACTGGAATGAAATGTCAGAGCAAAAATACCAACAGTGAGCACAAGACATAAGAACGTGTCACGGGAGAAAGGAAAAGAGAGGTTAATTACACACAAAAGATAAAAAAAAAAAAAAATGCCTACATAACCTACAGGAAAATACACAACGTGTACAAAACATCGAGACTTAGAACAGAATTAGAGAATCTAAAAAAAACCTCTCATGCACTGCAGCTTTAATTTCTGACAGAAATAGGAGTTTTTCTTGTCCTAAACATTTGTCATGACCACCTCCAGTCGACCTCGGTTCTCCTATTACAGTCCAGTGCTGCTATTGTTTCTTAGGTTCCTTAGTTATGTGAAACTGTAGCAAAGGCTTTCATTTCCACAGGCGAAAAAAGTACATTAAGTTGGTTTAAGTAAATGGGAAGCATCATGTAAAGGGGTTGTTTCCAGGGAAGTCAGGGTCCATAAATAGCTTAAATAGCTTGTTTCATATTAGTGTCGACCCAGGCCCTTCAATCACATGGGTATGGTGCTGCTTTGGGAAGTTTTTTTTTTAATCCTATCCTTGTTTAAACATGCTCATTTGGCCCGTATGTGAGATTAGAGTATGTTTCAGATGTGGTCTGCCATACCCTGGGACAGTCTCTCCTAGGAGCTGAGGGGTTACAGAGCTCAAGTGGGATCCAGGCTGCCTCCACTGCTCTCGGGCTTTTTCCCAGGACTAGAGCCCCAGAAATAGTTTGTCCTGCTCTCTCCTGCAGTGAACCAAAGTTTCCCACTCTTGCGCAGAGCATCGGGTCCCAGCTGACTTGAACAAGTACGATAATGATAACCAACCAGACGCCGTGGACGGTCCGCTGAGATAGTGACCCTTTTGTCATATCACTTAAACAGGCAATATGTCATGTTTGTACTTTCAAACACTGAAAAATGACCTCAAATTATCCTGTGTTTTGAATAGAGAGCTGTGAAACTCTGCCAAAGATGCCCGTGTATTGGACTGTAGAGCGGGGGTCATGTGACCACTAGAGGGAGTAGTGCTGCAACAACAAATCCATTAAATTGACTCAAATCGATACTTAAAAGTATTGGTAATTAATTTGGTAGTTGATTCCCTGGGTCTTGAGCACGTTGGTATTGATGCTGATGCTGGGACAGATTTTTAAAGATAGGTTTACCGTACTTGCCAGGTGGCCACGGCAGCCTCATTTGGCCGAAACGTAGCATGTTGGTTATGTAACAAAACTTGAATATGGAGGAAAAAATGGTCAAAATCCTACAGTGAAGTAAGTTTCAGGCAAATGAGGCAGCTGTAACCACCATGAATGTAATCTAAACTTTAGCTTAAGATAGGCTACGTGTCATGATTACTTTAGCCTGCTAGCTAGTTGGACATTATCATTGTAATTAGAACGTTTTCCTTTTTTTTTTAATTCGCTTTTTACTGAAGGAATTTTGATTTTTTTTTTTTTTTTTTTACAAACATTGAAAAAGGAAATAGACAGATAGACAAACTAGAGTGGGTTTAGAAAACAAAAACAGCAGCTAATTATATAATTTTTTTTAACATATAATTTCATATTAAAGAATCAGTTTATAAATAATGTCATTTTAAAAAAAAATCCATCTTCAAATTTACACTGAAAGTTACTCTTTCCGTCCTATAAATTTCCCCGGTTATGTCGATCCAGTTATTTGTTCTTGGTTCTTCTTGTTACATCCATCATTTAGTTATTGCGTTTTTTTCCTGCAGCTAGCAATATGCTGAATACATATCTCTTTATGTTTTTGACCTCTGGAGAAATTGTAATTATAACGTTTTCATCCATCTCCGGTTATCAGACTACCAGACTAATGTTACCTAGCATTGACTGAAATTAATACATACACTAGTTTGATGGGCTATAACCACAGCTGGGTGAAGACTATATAGTTTGCTAGTTTCTAGTGGGCTAGTGCTTGCTAACTATGTTCAAAGCTATTGTGGGGATGTTATCATTAGTGACTTATTAAATTAGCATTAGTTACCGCCCTAGTAGTGAATATCTGTGCCAGTCTCCCATGGTGAGGAAAAGCATTACAACGTCAGAAACTGACAGATGAGAACCACAAAGGAACAACTTAGTCAAAGAAAATTGATAAGTTAGAAGCACTCTTTTTGCTCTAAATGAAAAAAGTTTGATGCTGAAATGGCAGCATTTCCTCTACATAGATGATTATGACACTTATGAAGGTATAAATCTATTACAGGATATTATTATCTTAGCTAAGTTGCATTTGTTGATCCACGGTAAAGACTAAACTAAAAAAAAATAAATAAATAAAGGCTAAACTGTGACAGTTTTGACCTTGTTTGGATGATTCCAAACAGATCTTTAGTCCAGTTCAAAACATACAAATGTGGTTTGTGGATTTTTACTGTGGATGTTTTCTGTCTAAAACAGAGCTAAGCTAACAGAGCTATAATGTAAACTATCAGCTGAAGTAGCACATGAAGATTATAAGACCCACTGTTGTTTTTCACTGAATGTCAAAATAAGAAGATATGAGTTTGAAGAACTTGATGACACCATTATACAGACGTGTGTGAACAATGATCTTTATACTTTATTTGGTGACTGATACAGTCTGTGGATACACGGTGTTGATTTTGTTGGTGGTTTTGGTTTTGGTTCTGGCGCATGACTCACCTTGGTGTTGAGTCTGGAATATAAATATGACATAAAGCCACTTTAAGGTGTCAGTGTTCAGTCAAAACAACAGGGAAAGGGAAACTTTCACCACATCACAACATTTTGACATGAATAAATCGGCACATTCCATTTTTCATGCATTTATAAGGAGGAAGGATTTTACATTGAGTCTATTTTCATCCTGAAGGAAGAATCTCATTAAAGATAAGCGCTGTCTCTGAAAAGAGGTGTAGAATGACTTTAATGGACCTAAAATGACTTAAACCAGAAGGTCATTTCTGCGTGTAAGTGATAAGTTTCTTCTATACATGCACAAATGACATCCCTGACATTTATAGAAAAACCACATGAAACTGTACAAATTAGAGTTCAGCATTTCAGTTTGGACTTTGGTTTAATTTTAGCTGTATATTTATTCTGAGGTTATTGGTTGCAGCACCTGCACATAAATCAAACAAAGTGGAAATAACACAGATTTTTCCTGAAATTATAGTTTATGTTATGACTTGTTGCACTGTTCATTGACCATTTAATCTTGTTTTCTTGTCATTTTTACCTATCAAACTAATATTTCCTTGCTATTTTATGAGTTTTTCAGGAACGCTAGTACACATTTGTAGGTTGTTTCTTTATTTTTTTCCTGTTGAAACATGCCCGTAAAACTCTGAAAAGAACAAATACTGTTCTTGGTGATTTAATATCCATTCCCCTTGTGTGCCAAAGTAAATCTGGACCAAAGAAAAACTGAAACCTGGATATTTTTGACTCAAAACATCTGAGTGGTGATTTAGACAAGCATTTCCCCACTTCCTCTGCCTGTACTGTTGTGACTACAGTTTGTTTTTGAAGGACAGGAAAGAGTTAAACAATTGGAGGTTACAAAATAATGGTGAAGAGGGTGGGTGGTCCCTGCTGATTGCTATTTATCACAGATGAGAGCTGAGGAAAAGGGTTGGGATGTGGATTAGGACACGGAGGCGGCACCGAGAGGCATTAACTCCGGCGTGGCTGATGCTGTAATACATATGGGTGGAGGGAGCAACACGGTGAGGTCATGTCGAGAAGGAGAACAAGGGGGGAAAAGGGAAAATAAAGCGTGTGATTAAAGTGTGGAATGTGTGTATCTGTGAAGATTCATGTTTCCATAGGTTCACGCTGTACGGAGAGGAAAGCAGCTGAGAGTACACACCCAGGAAATGTGACAGAATTGGCAGCTGTGAAAAGAAACTTGCACTTTTAACCATCAATAAAAGCAGAGATGGGAAATGAGTAGTGTTACGTAAGGTACTTCCAACATGTAATCCATTACAGATTACTTGTTGCTGTTATTTAAAAGTAATTCCTTAACTTACAATATTAGTGTCTAAGAGTTGTAATGCGTTTCATGACTGTCTATTACTTTTGAGTTACATGCACACTGTTGTCATAAATGCCCCCCACCCAAAGTCAACCCCCCCCCTCAAAAAAAAAATAAAAATATATATATATAAGAGGTAGAAGAGCCTTGGGATGCATACATTTACTCGTCGACTTACATGTGGATAAGTAGCTCAGTAAGTAACGCTAAGGATACCAGCC
>JAPSES010000144.1:10082424-10095465 GCA_029822895.1 Maxillicosta whitleyi
ATGTTGTTATTATTACTGTTAGTGCTGTTATTTTTATTACCATTATTATTATTATTATTATTATTATTATTATTATTATGTTGTTATTATTACTGTTAGTGCTGTTATTTTTATTACCATTATTATTATTACTATTATTATTATGTTGTTATTACTGTTGGTGCTGTTAGTTTTATTACCATTATTATTATTATTATTACTAGTATTATTATGTTGTTGTTATTACTGTTAGTGCTGTTATTTTTATTACCATTGTTATTATTATTATTATTACTATTATGTTGTTATTATTACTGTTAGTGCTGTTATTTTTATTACCATTATTATGTTGTTATTATTACTGTTAGTGCTGTTATTTTTATTACCATTATTATTATTATTATTATTATTATTATTATTATTGTTGTTGTTGTTACTGTTACTATTATTATTAAAATATTAATATTATGATTATGTTGTTATTATTACTGTTAGTGCTGTTAGTTTTATCATTACTATTATTAGTGTTAGTATTGTTGTTGTTGTTATTACTACTACAGTGACTGGATAACTTAGTGGCTCACCGTCTGGATCCAGGAATTTTTTAAAGGATTCTCTATTAGTTATTATTGATGCTATCGTAGTACTAACAAATATCCACCAGATGGCAGTGGAAGCCCTGTTTTCTCATATAGTGTCTTCAAACGTGTGGCCTGAACCGTGGTGCTTGGCGGAGGTTTGCGCTCTCCGAGTGCTTTTCTAGTTTTTAAATGTTTCTATCATGCGTTTAACAGGTTTCATATTGGCATTTTTAATAATGTCTTTTTTCCCCTGATTGTCTGCATTTATTCTTATTTTTATTATTATTATTATTATTATCATCATTGTTTAAAGACTATAATAATAATAATAATAATAATAAAGCAACAAGGCAGCTCAGAGGTTAACACCACTGACTTTGGTGTTGAAGGTAGGCGGTTTGAGACCCAGGTGATCCCTTGGGAAAGGTTCTTTGCACTATACATCCCAATAGCCACAAGGGGGCACAAGCCTCATTGATCCGGTTGTGTCAGGAAGGGCATCCGACATAAAAACTTGTGCCAAATAAACGTGCGAAGGTGATTCACTGTGGGGACCCCGGAAGGGAAAAAAGCTGAAAGAAATCATCATCATTGTTTATATATATAGGTAACTTATGGCGCTTTTCCACTCCATGGTACCGGTTCTACTCTACTCGACTCTACACGGCTCTTTTGGTTTTCCATTATGAAAAAAGACCCTGGAACCTGAAACCCGATACTAGTTTTTTAGTACCGCCTCAGTCTAGGTTCCAAAATCCTAGAGCGGATACCAAAATGTGACGTCACGACACTGCAGACACTGATTGGTCAGACAGTTTTCTCTGTGACCCGCAATTTACAAAAATCCGACGCGGAAGTCGACAGTAAATAACGAAATATTAATCCACATGATGACAGAACAAAACTACACTGTAGACGGAACGTAGATTCAGTCTTTGGCGGCCGATGTAAAAATCCAGATGAAAAAATAAGCAACGAACAAGTTTTCGGCAACTCTGAGCAGACGACACGGAAGTAACACGCCGCTGAGAGGAGCTGGTCCCATGTAAGTGGAAAAGAACCACAGGAATACTGAGTAGAGTAGAACCGGTACCATGGAGTGGAAAAGCGGTATAAATGAACCGATGAAAGTTTTCCTTAGTCAAAACTTTAAATGGCAAAAGGAGTCTTTGGTGGCGGACGAAAAAATACACAACAAACGAGTTTTCGGCAACTCTGAGCAGACGACACGGAAGTAACGCGCCGTGTAGGAGTAACGTGTTGAGCCGGTCCCATGTAAGTGGAAAAGCGACATTAGTGGTTTACTCCGCTGACTTTGGTGCGGAAGATGGCCGGTTCAATTCTCAGGTGGGCCCTTGGGTAAGGCCCTTTACACTAAACATCCGTATACCATTAGCCACAAGAGGGCAGTGTCCCAAGCCCGGATAGGTACAGAGGGCGACCCCTGAAAGGAAAATCCAAAAGAAACTTACTATGAATGTGTGAAAGTCTTGCCCACAAACATGGACAGAAAACCCATGAATGAGTCTTAGGAGTTTAAAGTCACTTATTCACATGAACCAAATGCATTCACTAATACAACACTGCACAGTTTATGTTTCAGCTCTTGTGAAATTATCGTTGAATTTCCTGCCGTGAAAGCCACTCAGGTCAGACGACGCGTTCACCGGCTATTTTAATTAGTTTTGCTCCCATATTCTACATATAAGATATTTACTGGAAAGAATATGCTCAAACGTGCGGTAAATCCCCTCTGTAATCACTAACATCGCTGGCTGTAATTTAATGACATTTTTTTCCAATAACTGTAATTACATTCATTTTGTCATTTCATTACATAAGTACCAGTGATTATCTCGTTATCCGATAATTCAAATCTGTGTTAATGCTGTTAAATGCAGGAGCGTATTCACGTTAAAATGTAAAGATGGAATATATGACAGTTACAGAAACGCAAATGAATGACAGCCTATATTAAAGCAGCAACAGGTTTTTACTCTTTTTTTTTTTTTAACTATGTTTTGTTTAATTGATATTGGCTCTAAATATTGCCAGTTAAGAAAAAAAAAAAGATTTTAACAGGTTTTAACATTAATTATCGGCTGTTTAATTATCCTTTCTTAAACTTATTCAGGTCCAGAAATGTATTTTCAGAGTAAAATAAATTAAAATAATATAAAATGTGATTTTTTTTTTTTTTTTTCAAATTGAAAAGTAAAGAAGGTTTTCATGGAGTTTATTAATATCAGCCTATTACTGTATTTAAAAAGTAGAAGATGGGTAAAAAGTGTAACCAAACAAAAGTTATTTTAAAGCTGCAACAATGTGTAAAACAATATAACAAGAGAAGAAAAAAGAGGTTTAAAGGATGAAAATGGGAGGAAAAGCATGTGTAAAAGTAACAAAACAAAAGAAAAATTACACAAGAGAAAATCCATATCAAAGAGGAAAAAAAAACACATGTAAAAGATATAAATGGGAAGAAAAAACAATGAAAAATGAGGCAAAGGTAGATGTAAAGATGAAAACAAGAGAAACAAATTGATGTAAACAATTAAAAGAACAAGAAAAAAGCAGATGTGAAAGAGGAAAATGAAAGGAAACCCTGTATAAAATATGAAAACAGGAGAAAATCAATACAACGAAGCATAAAAGATTCAACAAAATGAAATGATGGAACAGAAGCCGTGACAAAAACAATGTAAAACATGTAACAAGACGTTAATAAACTCCAAACAAGACATTTGATGGAGGACGATGATGATTCCTTCATCACTTTTTAATCATTTTTATTTTATCAGTCAACCAATCAATAGAGAAACAGTAAATGTTTGTGTTTAATTGGCAAAATAGATTAAACAACTATAGTAAAAATTAAAGAGATACAGATATAGTAACAGACAGAAAAGATGGAAACAAGGAAAGACTAAGTGTAATATGATAATGAGGGAGAAAAATAAAGTAAAAGCTGAAAACAACTGAGAATATGAAAAAATAGATGTAATAGATGAAAAGAAGATGAAAAAACATGTAGAAAAGGAAAATAGAAGAGAGAAGCCAGAAATAAATGCTGAAAACAAGTGAAAAATCAGGTGTAAACGTTGAAAATAAGGGAAAAATCAAATGTCAAAGCTGAAAACAAGAGAAAAATCACATGTCAAAGCTGACAGTAAGAGAAAAATTAGATGTAAAAGATGAAAATGAGTGAAAAATCAGATGCAAAAGCTGAAAAAAAGGGAAAAATCAGATGTCAAAGCTGAAAACAATAGAAAAATCAAATATAAAAGCTGAAAACAAGGGAAAAATCAGATGTCAAAGCTGAAAACAAGAGAAAAATTAGATGTAAAAGCTGAAAAAAAGTGAAAAATCAGATGTAAAAGTTAAAAATAAGGGAAAAAATCAAATGTCAAAGCTGAAAACAACAGAAAAATCACACGTAAAAGCTGAAAAAGAGAGAAAAATCAGATGTAAATGCTAACGTGACAAACGTTAAAAAGTTAAAGTAGTTTTTTAAAGTTAAAACGTTAGAAAAAAGTCACTGAAAAAACTAAAATTACTTTTTTTAAATTATTATTTGTGTGTAAGTGGACAAACGTTAAAAAAAAGTCACTGATAAACAAAAAATTAAATATAATGTAAAAATGTAAATATACATGTAGTCATTTTAGTTATTATATTCTTTTTTTATTATTATTTTATAGTGTTTGTAACATCAAAACACTTGTGTGTGTGATCTCGTGCGTGGGGAGGCGTGCACGTGAAGTGGACTCCACTCCAGTTTGGCACCGAAGGGGGCGTCCACGAACAGCCCCACACACATACACACACACACACACACACTCGTCCCCTTCATCATCAACTATGGAGGAGGAGGTGGTGGTGAGGGGAAGGGGGGGGCACGCACGTTCGCACGCACGCGGGGCTTGTCATTCCCGTGGCAGATCGGCCCGGGTGTCACCTTATCTCCCGCACTGTGCATCTGGGGACCATTCCACAGATTCCTCCCGCAGGATTTTTTTTTTGCGCGTGTTTTCCCCAGTCCTTCCCACTCTCTCTCTCTCTCACTCTCTCACTCACTCACTCTCTCTCTCTCTCCACGACGTTCAATTAGGTTCTCGTGCGCGTTAATGCGCATCTCGGACGGATGCGTCTTATCCATGTGTGCGTCTCTGTGAGCGGCACCTTGGAAAAGGAGAAGTAGGAGGAGGATTTTTTTTTTTTTTTGCCGTACCGTGTCGTGCACAGTGGAAATACACTCGGCTGCTCCGGTACTATCAAACCGAAAGGGAGGGAAGAAGAAGAAGAAGAAGGAGAAAGAAGGAGAAGGAGAGGAGGAAGAAGCAGGAGAGCTGTGTGTTTTTACTGGGGCATCCCACTCTATATTGATGATTTGTCAACGGGACAGGCCTGCTCCATTGGATGTGTCTTCAGAATGGTAAGGTTCATCTAAGTGTGATTTTTTTTTTTTTTTTTTTTGCCAGTGTTGCAGAAAAAAAAACAGACATCTGCACACAAGCATCATGCACCAAGCGGAGAAGTAACGCCACCAGTTTCCCCCGCAGACGCATGATTCATTTCCAATTTTCTCCCTTACTATTCCATGTTTATTTTTTTATGTTTTTTGCTGCGTTGGTAAGTGTTTGCCCCCCCCTTTCCGAAATCGCCTCCGCGTGTGTTATTTCCCCCCTTTCCCACATTAACGGTGCTTTGTGAACCGTGCATCCGAGAAGGAAAACGCAACCGTCGGTTCATTCCGAGCACGTTTGTCCTTTCAGCTGGGAAATACTACAAGTACTGATGATAAGAATTAAACACGTAAAGTCCGAAGCTGGCGATTTTTTGAGGAGGGGAGGGGGGTTGAAGCTAGAGGAGAACCTGGGGAAGGAAGAAGGGCTGCAACGCGTCCTTAATGTCAGATCGGCACATAAATAACGGATCAACCCGGATCAGGACTTGGGTTTTTTGGTGGATTTTTAGAGGTAGGTTCTAAAGTGTGTGTGTGTGTGTGTGCGCGCGTGCGTGTGTGTAGACGAGCGCGTGAACGCAATTGTCATAAGCTGTAAAATAATAAAGGGGGGGTCTGGTTGTGAGAGTCTGTGCAACCCGAAGGATGGGTTACTATAAACGGCTGCTGTTTGCATTTCAAGGCGAAGAGTCAGAGGGAAAATAAAAATAAATAAATAATTAATAATAATAATAATAATTGTAGGAGGATAATGTGCATTTCATGAGGTGTGGAGTCAGGTGAGTCCATGCTCAACTTTGGAGGAATCTTTTTTTTTTTTCTTTTTTTTTTTTTGCAGCAGGACCCATCCCGTATCTGGAGAACATGCATCTGCAGAAACAATAACATAACAGCACTAATAGGCTGCCATAATGTAGGAATAATCCTAAGTAGGGTTTTATTATTATTATTATTATTATTATTATTATTATTATTATTATTGCTCATAACATAGCTCCTAACAGGAAAAAAAACCCTCCAAACAATATGCATTTGTGGGGTAAAAATATTAAACCACCTCTTCTTTTCATCCATTTCTTGGTTATTTTAATGCTTTGTGTAATTTTATTGGGGACAAATATAATAATAACAACAAAAAATATATCATATTAGTTCAATTTCAGAGCTGATATCTATCAATTTCCCATGTTTTCTTACTAAAAACCCAAATCACTTCAGTTCTTACATCAATACCTATGATAAAAAAAAACACCTATAATAATTGCATATTTTCTTTTCTGTCTGTTTTAGTCACATGACCCACACAGGTGGTTACTACGTGACTGCATAACTATTGTTTTTGACGACTTTTAACCATTTTTATCCCCCTTGCCTGCTGCTTTACATTCAACAGTAACAACATTCAATGTAAAACGTCGCATCATCATCATCATCATCATCATCAATATCAATATCACACTAAAGTCACAACCCAACCAGTTGAATTAAACCAAATCAAATCTCATTTCAATGTTCGGCGGTTCACAAACGGTCCACGCCAGAGGAGCAGGAGTCTGAGTAGGACCCCTGGGAGTCATTGTTGGGGCCCTGCACCGGCTCTGAGCTCTGATTGGGCCACTTGTGAAGCGCTAACACACACAAATGCACGCACAAACACAAGCGCACACCTCCAAGCGTGCGGTGGGACTCACACCAGTGGGAGGGTTTGGACCTAAACAACAGGACCAGAAGAATATATTGATAGTAGATGGGTGCTGTGTGGTGACGGGGATTAAATGATTAAATGAGAAGGGGGCTTTTTATTTATTTATTTATTTTTTTTATGTAGGAGGGAAGGTTTTGTTGGAATACTCATCATTAACCCTTAAAAACCCACACCACTTCCATGTGATTTTGTCCTTTTCTATATGATTTGAAACATAATCCTGTTTTTTTTTTGTATTTTCCTATATTTAATTTGCAGATCTTGTAGTTCAGAGGAAATTCAAGGCTTATTATGTCAAAATGGAGAAAAACTGTGGGAAAAGTGACTTTTTTTTAAGCAAAATCATTAACGGGAGCATCTCCAACTGCTGTAATATATCAAACTCTGTGTTTTTTATTGGTGTTTGTAAAGGATGTTCACTCCGGAGCCTCTGAACATCCACCTGCGTCATATCTGATAACACTGAAAAGATTAATAACTGAATTTTACACCGTTTATTTCCATGATTAATGGATCAACAGGTATTAGATCAGTAGACGGTGGATGTTTGGGTCTTTTAATGAACATTAGGGGTGTTAGAAAATATCGGTTTCCGCAATCTATCGTGATGTTTCATTTCACGATACTGCATCGATATTAAAAAGTACTGTATTGGTATTTTTAGATATTTATTCAAATGCAGATATACCAATTCATTTTGTTTATTTATTATTATTTAACACTGTTTTATCAAATAATGGTTACTTGAAGCATCATAAAAGTACTTTTTACTGTTTGAGAGGCAGATGTTTGTCCGTCTGTTGGGTCTGCACAAAAATAATGTTATGATATTTATTACGAACTTATAGAATATTAACGTTTGAGCAGGATCTTAAACTGTAATGTCTGTATAATATAACTTAATATGATATAACATTAGATCCTGTTGTGAGCCAATTAAAATGCTTTTAGTATTTGTGCATATTTCTGGTGTAATTAAATTCTTTAAGGAAATAATAATTTCAACCAAAAAATTGCCTTTTTTAACTTATATCGTGATATATCGTATCATGACCCTAGTATTGGGATTTGTATTCTTTGTATTCTTGCCCCTAATGAACATATGATGATACATGTTATCACCGATACTTACTGCAGTTTGACATGTATACATACACTACTCAATAATTGTACTTTATATAAACATAAGTATGAAAAAATGAGAAAGTATTTCGGGTTTTTTGATTTTTTGTGTAAATCAGGTGTTTTTCTATATTTAATCCACTGATCATATAGATGTTAATGAAAGCTCAGAGAAAATTCAATGGTTATTATATTAAAACAGAGGAAAAGTCATTATTTAAAAGACAAAATATATCAATAATTGTTCATCAAATCTGTAAAACCCAAGTCATAGCCGAAGTACGACGAATATGTGAGTGTTTATGTGATTTCGTACCTGAATCTCTTGCCTCATGTTGAATAATTTCAAAGTGTACTCCACCATAAACAGTCCATTGGTTTACAAACCGAGCCGGTAAGTCGCTCATTTTCGGAAATTTGTCACGACATGCATTGTGGGAAGCAAAGATAAACGTAGCCACAGTGGGCCGTTTCTGTGTTTGTTGCCACTAACGCTATGACTATGTTTTTTTTATAGATTTGATGAAAACAAAAGTCGTACGCAGATTTAACTAAATGTAAAAAAAAAGCATCTACATCTGCTGTCATTTGTCAAACTCCATGAGTTTTACTGTAGATCGAATGTTGTAGAAGATGACGGTGTTTCCACGTTCAATACGGAGCCCATTTTACCACAATTATTAGCATGTATCGAGAAGTTTAGTTGATCAACAGCTATTGTTTTTTTTTTGTTTATTTTTATACCTGACATGTTTTGGCGGTAAACTTCATTTTCATCAGAGGTGTCACATGATAGTATGTGACGCGTTTTAAGATGACTGATGTTCATTGGGACGGAGTCAAGTTGTTAGTTTTGACAAGTTGACTCCGCCCCAATGAACAGTTTACCATCGAAACATGTCCGGTATGAGAAACTGATCACATGTCTAATACAAAAGAAAACTAAATAAACTATAAGAACTCGGACACTATGAACTTTGTTAGATTAGTAAGATATTGATGGTTTTTGGATCTTTATGGGTAAAAGTAACCGATTGCTCTTATTTCGTATGAATGACTGGGTAGCGAAATGGTTTACACCACTGACGTTGGTGCGGAAGGTTGCCGGTTCAAATTCCAAAAGGTGGACCCTTTACGCTATACATTGTAAGTCGCTTTGGATAAATGTAATAATCACACTTCAAGAAGAAAGATTACCATTGCGGAGCAGAAATGCGGGTATTTCGCAAGCTATACGAGACGAGACGAACTTCACACGGTAAAGGGTCAAATCTGTGTGCGTTGGAGATTTGTTTTTGTGGCCGCGAAAAGGCTCAAAAGTGCCGTTATTACCCGCGTGACCCCAGATATTAGAGGTTAAATCCGAGGGAATCTGGAGGCCCTCCATCCTCCACGCCAAGTGTTTGTTTCGGAGTCTTCAGATGAGAAGTCTGAAGTTGTTAGGTTCCTCCGAGGTTAACCTTTGTAGAACAAGGCTGCATTCTCCCCCGTTGTCTTTGTCGTGCTGATGAGCTCTGAGAAGCGGCCTCGGCGCTAGTTCTCTGCATGATAAGAGGGGATACAACCCTCCCTTTGTGGTCGCAAATGAAAAATCTGTTCCTTGTCTTTTGGCCTTTTGTTGTTGTTTCATTGTGAACCAAGGGGTGTACAGCTTATTCTCCAAAGGACAGATCGCAGAGAGAAAGATGACATGTAAGTTGCAGTTGGACCTTGTTATATTCCATAAATGATGGTAGTGTTTGAACTAATGTTGGCAGCGAACGATGACAAAGACCCGACAATGAAATGCTTTAACGTCCCTCTAGACTCTTCCGGTGGGGGATATTGTGTGTTTCAAGTCATAATTGTTGAGAGAGCTGTACGGTCATCTGGGGGGGGGGGGGGGTTAGCATGGATGGTTAAAGGAGATGCTGTGATTTGTGCCGCTCAGTGAAAACAGCGTGACATTAAAAAAAAAACAACGATGACAAACACAATAAGGAAAGAGCAGGTTCGCCTTTACCTTTCCGGAAGAGACGGAAAACAAAAATGGACTTTATTTAACCCAGGAACATCCAGGACTAGTTTTGTTGTACTTCTCCAATTAATTTCCCTCTATATTTAGTCTTTCTTCAGTGATTTATTACCATTTAATTATAATATTATCATCTATTTTTGCAATTTTCACTGTGAATCATACATTTAATCGCAACAAAAGCCCAAATATTCATCATCTCCAAAAATCATCTACTGATCTAAAATGCGTGTTAATCGACTAATTTTATCAATACATGTAAATAATTGGCGTAAAATACAGTTTTGTCGTCTTTTCGTGGTCATCAGATGTGACCCATTTGGACGTTCAAAGCCTCTTTAGTTACCATGGAAATGCCGTCATCTTCTACAACATTGATTCACATTTAAAACCCATGGATTTGGATCAGTGAAAGTGGATGGAAACACTTGTTTTTACTTTTAATTAATGATATATTTTTCTAAAAAAAAAAAAAATGTTTTTCTCTGTTTTTAATATAATAATCCAACTATAATTCTGAGCTTTTATGAACATTTCCATGTTTAATAAATTGAATGTCAGAAAATACCAGATATTCACTGAAAAAACACAAAATACAGAGGATAATACCATAATAAATGGTGATAAATGGTTAAATATATTGAAAATAATCATGTGGGAACTGACACAAATGCCACAGTGTATGGGTTAATTAAGGTTATTTCATCAAAACACACAAAACGGAAGAAAAAGTGACTTTTTCAGCAAAAATATATCAATTACTCAACTTAGAAACAAGTTTGTCCATCCATCGTCAGTCATCAAACTCCACTGGTTTTACTGGTGAATCAATGAGCCCCTTTACATGACCATAAAAATCCGACAACTGGGAGTTAATCGGATGCGAAGCATTTCCGAAAAATCTCGGTTTACATGTTCCAGTCCATTATTTGATTTGAGTACGTTATGACGTAAGACGTACCACTTCAAAACATCCGTTCTTGTCTTGTTACCATGGCAATGCCTACGGTGCTAGCGTTAGCTGTTGTAATGTGGGAGCTAATAAGACTACAAAACAGGTCACATGGTGTCCATTTAATTTAATTTCATCGTTTGTTTATCTTTTTCTTTGGGCTCCTGTTGTTGCTGAGTTACTTCCATTTATAGAGTTTTTTTTTTTTACATGTGCAAAAGAACTTAAATGAACCTGTACACGCATGAAAACATCGGAGTATATTTAGGTGTGTTCTCACGAATACCTGAATAGTCTGATCTGAACTCCGGAAATCGGATAATGATCGCCGTATTTAGCGCGAGTACAAATGGGCTCAATGTTGTAGAAGATGACGGTGTTTCTACGGTAACTACGGAGCCTCTGAACGTCCGATCGGGTCATATCTGACAACCACGAAAAGACGATAAACGGTATTTTCCGTTAATTATTTCCATGTACTGATAGAATTAACGGACCAGCAGGTGTTAAACAGTTTAGATCAGTAGATAGTATCGGGTTTTTATGGGTTAACGTCAACACGTACGTTTTTCTCTTTTGCTTTCTGGCTGATTTGTAAACTTGCTGACCCCGCCCCCACCCCGTGCCCTTACCCTTCCACCCCCTCCTTCCATGCATACCTGCTTTATAATCTTTACCTTTATTGATTGCCGTACAAGGGGAGGTGAATTCTCTTGCCTGGAGCTTTATGTTTAGTTGAAGCTGCAGTCTGTCATCTTGTGATTTATCACACGTTGAACTAATGGGTAACTGTCACAATTACACCACTTTATTTGACATGAAAGCAAGCCTCCGCACCCCCAACCCCCCATCACCTCCTCTTTATGTCTATTTTCCCCCCCTTTAACATGACCGGGATAAACTCCAGACTTCGTGTAATAAGTTGAAGACGCTGCAGAAATGAAAAGCATGTGTTTTTACTAAGTGAATGATGAGTAGTCTATGAGTGCGGGTTAGTGCGAGCGCGTGCTGTGTATCGTAGTGATTTTTAAGATATAATATTGATGGGTTCGAACAGGGAAAAGGCGATAAATGATTTATTGTCTGTAGAGATGTACATAAATAATGAACGGGTTGAGAAAAGTCAAAACGGTGAGCATGGTCGACATCTTCATCTTCTTCTCATTATTATTTCATTTCACTTATTATTTTTTGTTATTATTATTATAGTGGCTTGGATTGAGGTAATTTCTTACCAATATTGCAACAAATTGAATAAAAATGGCTTGATTATCACAAAGGTAAGGTTTTTGGACTTAATTTGAAAAGACACAATATTTGAAGTGAATATCTGAGCCAAAGTAATTAATACTTACATGAATAAACAATAAATCAATAAACCGTGTTTAGTAAACATCAAATGAATTGCGAAAAATCTGATTATAAAGTCATATAATTAATTGCATGCTTTTGGGAATGTTAATATTAGCTATTAGCGACGATCAGAGCCCGATTCTGCGACGGTGAAGCGATAAATCAGTGCAGTTTATTATTATTTTTTGTTGTTTTTGTGCATAATCAAGAATTTAGTTGAATAATCTTGATTACGTCATAATTTGCTCATATTAGACACGTGCACAAATAATCGATTGGTTGATTAGTCAAATTGGTAAAATTAGCACTACTATTTTTATTTGGGGTTGGAAGAGATTAATGTTTACCATTTATTTAGGTTCTGCTTCACTGTAAAGTTAATGTTCCTGTCAGGGATTTTCCAAAAAATGAAGAATTACTTACTACGACTCAATTATTTGGCAACATGTACATAAAATGTACGTTGCTAACTATCTGAAATAACTGCTGCTAAAAAAAAACAGGAAAAATAGAACAGAAATGCACTATTTTGGACTTTTTGTAATAATATTCCAAATATTCAACTGAAAATCTCAGGAAAAAGTAACAAACACACATGTAAAATAAACAATTCATATGTAAATCTCATTTATCGAACATCAGATCTATCGTAAAACATTTAAATCAGGGCGGTCAAACTTATTTTAGTTTAGTTCTACATTCATCTGAAGTAAAATAATAATAATATATAAATAATGTCAACTCCAAACTTTTCTCTATGTTTTAGAGTGAAAAAAGTACAATTAGCTACTTTATGAAAATGTTTCCATCTACAAACTATGCTTTAAAACAATGTGAATAATATGGACAAACTGAAAAAATCAGTGTAAT
>JAPSES010000144.1:10100046-10116377 GCA_029822895.1 Maxillicosta whitleyi
GTTCTTCTTAATGTGAAGCATCTTTGAGTGTCCAAAAAAGCGCTATATAAGTTTGATGTATTATTATTATTATCATTTTTTTTTTTTTTTGCTTTATCCATGAACCCATGTTAAGTGCTTTCTAAACCAAAACCATAATAATGAAAATCTGACCAACCAAAGAACAGTTTAGTGACTTTTTCAGACTAAAATTATAATATATGTTTTTGTCCAGTTCAGTAAAAATATGCCACGTCACAGGTGTTGATATTCAAATAAAACAATAGAATAGTTCAGATCCATCCATTGCATAAAAGTTCCAAGTTTCATGTTTATTTGTAATGTGTGTTCAAGGTATAATTACCATGGCAATGAAACACAGTGTGCTCTGGCTCTTTCTCCTCCTAATATAGATATAAAAATAAATAACAACAAATTGCAATAACAATCACAATCACAGTGACAATAAAAAAAAAAACTTAACAATAAAAATACTTAGCAATAAATAGCACTAGCCCTCCTATTGTAATGTAAAAACTCTAAATAAATAAATGCAACATTAAAAACTGAAAGTCAGGCTGCAGTTTCTGCTTCTTTCTTCTAGCTGAGCTGCTGCAGACATGTAGCCTGAGGAAAAAAAACGGTCTCTGAAGCGAATAGTCCGGGTTTTTATGCTTTGTAAACGTTTTCCTGATGGTAGATAATAAAAGAGTCTGTGAGCGGGATGACTTGTGTCCTATATGATGCCCAGTGCCTTTTAATTAATATATATTCAGCTGCAACAGGTTCTTTAACCCTAACTGATACGTGAAGAAACAATGTTACAAACAATAGTTTTCATAAGTTTCGTAAAATAAAACATAAATATCCTTCCGCCCGAAAGAAAGAATTGTCAACTCTTCCAAAAAAAAAAAAAAGATGGCGACTAATGCTGTTTTTCAACAATGCTGAAATTCAGGCCTATTTTTATGGTTGATTAATCTGTTGATTATTTTATTAGTGATAAATGTCAATCACTGTTTCCTAAAGGCAGATCTGATGTCCTCAAATGTCTTCTTTGGTTCCACACGCCCATGATTTTCAGTTTCCTGTCATAGAGGAGAGAGAAACCATAAAATATCCAAGTTTAAGAAGCTGCAATCACTTTATTTTGAGTTAATTTTCTGTTAAAACAGGTTACAAAACAATCAAAACATTGGTGAGTAATTGAATTGTTGGCTGCTAATCACTTAATTGTTCTATCTTAAGGTTGGGTAAAAACAAATTATTTGTAGAGCACTTGTCTAAATTCCCATTACAAATGACTCACATATGCATAAAAACAAGTAAAGCGAAGAAAACTACTGCGAACCAAGCCAACAGAGTACATTTAGAAGAAATAATTTTTAAAAAAAAGAGTGTTCTCGAGCTGTGCCCTTCTAATTTCAAATAAAACAACTGAGTTAAGAGAAAGAACGAGTCTATATTTGGACAAGACCCAAAGCTAATGTTACTGGAATTCTCAGTGGTGGCCTTGGCTCTCCAAAGCACTTTTATCTTTACACATCGCACAACTCACTCTGCAGGAGTGGAACTGCTTTAAAGACGTCTACAACTACGCTTTGTCAATTTGTTTGTTTCTTACAAATTGTGCAACAATTAAAGGTGCTGAGTTGTGTTTTTTTTCTCGGACATTAAGAAGACACAATAGCCATGTTTTCGGTCGTTTCAGCGCCAGGCGGAGGGGCATAAATCCAGGATTGTGTCCTGCTCCCAGAAGTGGAGAAACACCATCCAGTGAGGATTTGAAGGGAAACCCCTGCTTGTTTCCAGACTTGTTAAACATAGAGATGGTGTTAACATGCTTTGTTCCAGCACTACTGCACAACCCCCACCTCCGTATACACTCACATACCCCCCCACCCCCTCCGTCCCCTTACCGTTTCCAAACACTCCCACCCTCCAAGCTGAGTAAACCTGCAGAGTATGGCAGCGGAGGGAGCTTGGCCCTGATTTCAGTTCAGTGGAGGAGCTGGGGGGGGCCCAAGGGACACTCAGGTTACCAGCATCAAATCCTGCAATATTAGCAGGGCACAGTGAAATAACAGCCTGCCATCTGGAACCTATGCTAAAGCCATCCTAGCCTTGCAGCGTTCAATCACACTGACCTCAATTAAGTGTTATTTGTCCACTATTTTTATTCACTTCTTCCTTTGCCTCCAGATCTTTCTGCCCTACGTAGTAACATATGCTTTAATGTCGTGTCCGATGCAGACTGATGGCTGGACTATAGGTCTTGTCCTTTCTATACGCTTCACCATTAAACTTTAAGCAAGTCGAACTCATAAGAGGTTTCAGTAGAGAGCACCTTAAGTGCAGGGGGATAAAGCATGTCTTTGTGTTCCAGGGATGCTGCATGGTGAGCCGCTTTAAGAGTGGGTGTTTTTTTGGTGAGGCTTCATGCTCATGACTCAGTGTGGTCTTTTTTGACCCCACTTATACGGGACACAATGAGCACACTTAAGCAGGTCTTGTCTCTATTGAACTTTAGTGCTTTTTCATCTGTAAACGGGGAACATTTACTTTGTCATCCTGCATTCCTGGGGCTCAATTAAGATACAGTTGATGTCCTCTAAATATCTTAGTGCTAACCGGAGATCTGGATGTGCTGTAAGTGACGTACGACCGCTGCACAAAGTATTTCCAGAAGATTAAACCAACGTTATTAAATGTAGAATTTGCACATCCAGCTTTGACATTTATCTACCTTTTAAAGAAGATGGGACTTTGCTCCGTGGTTTTATTTACTGAAGAACTGACTTTAATGGGACTGAGCAATCTGACGATGTTCATTTAGTTTATGATCTGCGCTTCAGAGGACTTGGTCGTATTACTTCATCAGTAATCGTGATTTCAAGATAAATGTGGAGGGTGTTGCATTCTGTGTTCTATGTTGCTTTTCAGGTCTATTAATAGCGACTGTTAGGGGTCTTTCAGCTCTGTAGGTTCTGTAGCGTGTTGTTTTTTAGGCAACTTAAGCCACCGAATGCATTAAAACTGCTTTTACACTTTGGTTTGAAGCAACAAAGGCACTACTATACTGGACATCTGATGTACTGAACAGTATTTGTAGTTATCTATGGAACAGTGCTGGAACAATTAATATGATGGCAGACCTCTACAGATCAAGTTAGGGCAGTTGATGAATATTCTAAATGCAGTGATTAGTATGTTCCAGGTCTTTGACTCTTAACTGATGATTTCAATTCTATCAGTATCTTCATGTTATATATTCATACATTCTAATTCATATCTGTCAATATATAGAAGATGGAAAATTTGATTGTGTTTCAATGGAAAAAGGTCATGCCCTTTTCCAGAACGACGAAGAGAGGTGGATGAGGATTACCCATCATGCCTAGTGCCTACAGTACAAGCCTGTGGGGGCAGTGTTTTGACCTGGTGTTGATTCCGTCGGTCAGGTCTAGATTCAGTAACATTATGTCCACAGTAAACTGATGGACTTGCATGTTGCGATGTTGGATCAGCTTATTAAAACGCATTCTGTAACCATAGCTAGAATAAAATCCCCCCAGTCTGGACTATTGCGTGATGGACAGGAGTCGCTACTTTACATGTTTTATATTCAACTGTAGATAAGGCTGAGATGAGAAATTCAAAATGACTAATGATGGCAGAGAGTTCACAGCCCAACTCGGCCATAGAGAGACAGATCTGCACTCTGAGCAACCCAAAAAAAAAGCCCGTTCTGAAACACTTCATCTTATAGCCTCGTGCAAGATAATATATGACTCTGAGATAGGTTAGACGTGTGTTCTTTAGATTATGTAGATTTCACAACAGTTGTACATGAATGAGTGCCAACAGAGATCTACAGCAGGTAAAATACTGACTCATACACCCACGGATGTAACGCCTAAGAGACACAGGAGTCTTTTGTATAATGATAATAAAGACATTCTATGCTATATTCTATGGCGTAATCACATCTGTATTATCTTTATTAACTAAAAGATGATTAAAAGATGCATCTATACCAGATTTATGACTTGTGTTGTATTGGTTTATAGTCATGTGAACAAAATGTGCAAAAAATATGTTTTTGTGTGTCCAAACATGTCTGTTTTTGGTCCAATGGCCCAAAAGGTCTGATGGACTATAGGTATCATTGGTCGTCCTCCCGCCCTTAAACAATTTTTCGAGAATCTTGTCCCTTGAAACCATCAGTCAGAATTACTTGATATTTGTTGTGGAACATGTTTTTAGATAAAGTCTACCAATTTTTTTTGGGAGAATTTGGAAATATAGATTTTTTTTTATTGTTTTATGAACTTTTCAAATTTGACAACTCCCCATTGGTTTATAATGAAATGCATTGCAAAGTACTATAAGTTGAAAACAGTTTAAAATATTGATTTTATTACAATTAGCAATAGATAGGAAGTCACACATGGGCTTTCATTTGGTGGTGTGACCTTTGACCTTCAATGACCTCAAAACGTGAAACCCAAGGTCATTTATGTCTAGATTTTTAGAAACTTCTTCTCCAGAACTGTCGACTGAATCCATAACAGAGGCCTTGGCCAAAAGTCAAACTAATTCAATTTAGTCTTTTGATGTACTGTTGGACTCCAGGACCCTTTTGTGTTTTTTGTTTTTTGCCCAGTTTTCAGAAAGCTAGTGTTGGTCACACTCTTCAGGAAAATGTGAATTTCATCAACGAGCAGAATTTTGTCAGGTTTCTAAAAGCTGTTGATAAAATATTGAAGTAATATCAGTCCAACAGGAAGCAACAATGTGGAGTTTTTAGTGAAATAAACACAGAAAGCGCTATTACATTGTTTAAGTCATCCAGGAACCAAGGCCATTCATTCAAAGAAATTTAGTTCAGTGAAAGCACATATTTGATCCTAAAAGACATAAATAATAGATAACATTTCATTTCGTCTGCAATAGGCAGGTGTTATTCAGCGTCGGATTGAGTCCCAATGAACAGTAGAACTCAACTGGTTTTAAGTATCTTTATCCTACAGGTGAACGTGGCGCTGAGAAATCTAGGAATTAAAGCAGGAATGAAGGTTGTTGTCGATTCCTGGTCTGACGTGAATATAAAACAGGCCTGCAGCTATTACACACTGAAAAGTCAATTTTAATGGCAGATTGTACCCACTTAACTCATCACAAAGTGGATGGGGTCCTGAGATTTACAGCATTTTAACAGACATGCCCACAGGAATGCTTTTGATAGTGCGCATGCAAGTAGGAGCGTCGCCGTTTATTTTATCAGGTCTTCTTGAATCTTCAGAGAAAACGGGGATTTATCCTTGAAAAGGTAAAGCGAGTGCCATCTAAGGACAGCAACACAAAGCAGCGAAAGGTTCAAAACTGTGTTAACAGTACGCAACGACTCGCATTGTAAATGTAGACTATGTGCAAAGTGGAAAAAAAAGAAAATACAAACAGCATTAAGTATAGTTTTTCAGTCAAGTGTTAACAGTCGTATTTAATCATTTTGTTCTGCTTTTCTCATTCACAAAAAATTTCAATGTGGCTCCAGAGGTTCATTTAGTCGATTGTATCCAAAAGGAAGAAGAAATTGAAGGAAGAAATGATACTCCGATCGTAGTTACAAAGAGATAAAGCAGAAGGAATTATTGGTAGCCTAGTGCTTATTCAGCCACATGTCGTATATTTTTTCATTTTGTTGTATTTTTCTGTAATGGATAAGTGTTAATAACAGTGTCTATCACCTGCACCACAGTCAAAACATGTCAGTTAAGTCTGCAAGAAATGAGACGGCGTACGGGGCTCAGTCTTATCTCTGTTTACCTTTTGTGATGAATGAGCGGCGCCGGTCAAAATTGCCTGGTGCCGTGTGCCACGCCGCATGACACAGTGCTGAGAAGAAACAGGCTGCACAAACGGCATCCTGAATCCTCCACTAAACATCCCCTGCTATCAGTGACAGGCATCAACAGGACAGTAGGCCTTTAATGGCCGTCCGGGAACATCTCCCAGGAATTCCCATACAAGTGACACTGGGAGCGCCGCAGGTGGCTTCAGAGCACCCCGTCACCGGAGAGCACTTTTCTGTTTCAACTTGAAACACAGGGTTTCAGAGCGAATATGGCTTATGTGAGGTGTTGTTTGGCTAGTTAGAGGTCCAAATGTGTACAAAAGAAGTACATTCTTTTTTTGTTTGCAATTAATGTCCTAACAACAGTCAATGTGCACGTTAGTCCAGTTTTGTCCCAGTCTATATGCAGAGTAATCTTTTTTTTATATATAACTTAGATTTTTATTATTATGCAGAGTAATCTTATCAATTAATTGTTGAAATCATGTCTCCTCTGCAGATCTATAATAAGGTGGTGATATGTATTCTTTTAGCCTATTAACTTACATCATATGGCTGCAGTGTGATTATTTTAATAAATAATCAATTTATCGGATAAACACAAAAGAAAAGGGGGGAGGAGGTATATATACGTGGGGATGTGTTCCATTGGTGCCACAACTACCGTAACTGGGGTAATACCGAAAACACAACTTAACTTTGGAGGTCCGACTCCTGCCTCCTATACCTCTCTTTTACTCCGGAGCTTACATTAAATTTTCACAACTTCTAGCATATATCTGTTTTCCAGTGGCCAGTGGAGTCTTGGGTAGCCTGATAAACTGAGATGGATGAAAATTTTCACAATTATGACGATAACACCTAACTAGCTAGTGAGCTAAAGTAGTCATGGCACGGACTATCTTAAGCAAGATTTACATTATGTTCCCATTGGCCATGGGAGCCCCATTTGCCCAAAACATAGTGGGATTTTGGCCTTTATTTTCCTCCATATTCAAGTTTTGGTACATAAACGGTGCACTACATTTCAGTCAAACGTCTGAGCCTTGGTCCTGCGTGTTTTCTTCTGTTACGTGCTCAAGACCCAATGAATTGACTGCTAAATTTGTTGCTAACTCTTTTAAGAATCAATTCGGATCTATATAATTCATTCATTGTTGACGCACTACTATGTCACCGACCGTAACATTAATCAGAGATAAACTGGCATGAAAATAGACAATGTTGCAAATTTGTACATACCGTACTTTTTGTCCGCTCTACTTTTGACCATTTCCAGTTGGATTGTGGTTCTGTTGATTTCTCACATTAAATGCATTGAGTTCCTCAAGTGGAAGTGCTAACTATTTCTATTGGGAGTTCTATTGATCCCCTGCATGAAGACCACATGACTCATAACATAGCAGCAGAACCTGACAACTTTGCAAATTCAACTTGTTATTGATTCTTGAGAGAACATACAGGTGAGACACAGGGAAGTTGGTTCTGTTTTTGTCCTGATGAGGTGTTTCAGCATGGAGCTCAGCATTTCAGAGCTAGTACAGCTTAGGTGAGGTGTAGTTCAGTAAGTTGGAGGTCCAAATATGTACAAAAGAATAATGGTAAGATTTTTTTTTTTTTGTTTTTGCAATTAATGCCCCAACAACAGTCATTGTGCGCCTTAGTTGAATTTTGTCCCAGTCTATATGCAGTAGTAGAGTGATCTTATCAATTAATTGTTTAAATCGTGATGCCTTTGCTATGATCGGTGGTAATATGCATGCAGACAACAAAAATAGTCAGCATTAATCACAGATAAACTGGCATGAAAATGGACAAGGTTGCAAAATTGTATAGAGCATTTTTTTTGTTTTTTTTTCCCCCCACTCTACTTTTGACTCTAACACTTTCACTTCCCTTAGGATTGGGGTTCTGCTGATTTCTCACAGGTAATTGGTTGAGTTATCTTCAAGTGAAAGTACTAACTATTTCTTCTGGGAGTTCTATCGATCTCCTGCATGAAGATCACATGACTCTAACATAGCAGCAGAACCTGACAAACTCACAAATTCAACTTGTTATTGATTCTTGAGAGAACATACAGGTGAGATACAGGGATGTTGGTTCTATTTTTGAGATGTTCTAGTGTGAAGCGTAGGATTTCAGAGATAGTAAAGCTTAGGTGAGGTGTTGTTTGGAGGTCCAAATGTGTACAAAAGAAGAACAACAAGGTTTTTATTTTGCAATTAATGCACCTACAACAGGCGGTGTGCACCTTAGTCATTTCTATTGGGAGATTGTGGCAGAACTGACCACCTCGTAAATTGAAGTTGTCATTGATTCTTGATAGATCATGCCGGTTACATTTAGGGCCATTGGTCTTATGTTTGTCCAGATGAAATACATGATTCTGGACTTCCAGACCAGTTAGATTTGGACAAGTGGTCTATTTACCTGTAGGAGTAGATTAACTTTCAATTGCATTGTTTAGATGTGTTTGTCCGACTCTTCAAACTTCATTTTCAGCCAAGCCAATGTGTTTACATGTACTTTTAAAGTCTAGTTTTAGTCGGATTCGCACAACAATTTTACTTGGTTATTCGGTAGTGTCGTGTAATTGTGTCATTTTGCAAATTATTATTCTTTAAGACTGAGCCTTTGGTCTTCATCTAAACTGTGTTACAAGTTGAAAACAGCAACTTCAGTTTCCGTGTATGTGCTGGGAAATTGGTGGAGTCATGCATATTTATGCATGCCTCTGTAACCATAGCAACCAAAGCAACAACAATGGTGAACATATGCTGTCTTATTTACATTTGGCTAGCCCCAGCAGCTACAAGTTGACGTCACAAAAAGACCTTACTCTGCTTTTGCTTTTGGTTCAGGCTGGATTCTCACATTGAAATGGAAATGTAACAGAAAATACTTACTGAGCATGCTCAGAAGCATCTGTCTTGAGTTGTTTTATGTACTGTTGATATACATGATTGACTTTATTGATTCGTTTTTGGGTTCTTGTGCAGAGACTTTTCTAGTTTGTTTTTTTTAATTAATGTGAATGGAAGGTTTTAAAGGCTCATATTTATCTAAACCCACTTTTATTAGTTTTAGGTTCATTTATTTGTATATTTTGAACCTCCACCACTATCTTCATATTCATATTGGCAAAAATCCAGTGGATTAATACAACCTGTTTTAATTCCTGCTTAATTTGTTACATTTTATAACTAGTTACATCATGACAGTTGTACATATAAGGTCAAGACTTCACAACAAACATTTCTCCAGTTTGTCATAATTGTTTATCAGCAGCAGTGGTTGGAGTAAAAACTGAAAATATGCCCAAACTTTGAGCTGATTATATAAAATGTTCAGTTATTGGTTGAACAGGAAAGAGCAGCACAGTTTACAGTGTGGAGGGGGTGGAGTCATGTGCATTTAAAGGGCCAGCGCTCCAAACCACCTTTCTGGTGTCATTAGTCAATACTGCAATACTTCAGTAGTGTTGAAGATGAACCTGTGGAGTTGAATTATTGAAGAATTCAGACCCAAGCCGAACATTTACAGTTTACGTAGAACACAGGGAAATGTTTGAAAGTGAAGAATTCCATTAAAAAAGCAAAATATCACTCTTTTAAATATGACCAAAGATAACTTGTAAAATGTCTTAAAACATCATAAATCCAACTTCCTGAAAACTGTAAAACGAAGGCTGCGCAGATAGGTTTTTTTAATTTATTTTTTTTGACATGAACACATATCTGGTCTGTAAAATACCTGCATTTTTTTTTTAATGTACTATATTACAGGTATGTCTGTCAAAGTGGCCTTAGATGAAACATGAGGATGGATATGACCTGGTTATCTCACCAAAACATCTCATAACCATCTATTCACAGTCTTTTTTGTTTTTTTTTTACTTTGTACAAAACAGTTCCAGCTGAAGTACAACCAGTTTCCTGTAGTTCTGAAGGCTTTGGTCGTGTCTGATGCTTTCTTGTTTCCAGATGCTGTTGTTATGTGACCAGAAACTCTGTATCTTTGCATCATTTAAAACCATATTGTTGCAATATTTTGACATTATGATGAAGTAAACACTAGCCCACGTTTTGCTAACTGCACATACATATGTGACAGCGGCAGTGTTTTCATTAATTACACAGACTGTGGTGTCCTAATTTGTCTGTCCAGAGATTTATAATGAACCGAATATATCTTTTACTCTCGCATAAACACAATATAATTTGTATAAACCAGATTTGCTGCACAGAACTCGCACGCTTACGGTAATTCTTCTCCGTCTGAAGTCGTCATTGTGTCAGTGGTTATTTCTTCAACAGCAGCAAAACAAAGCATTACATGTGGGCGAAAACCAAACACTTCAGCGCTGAAATCTGCTGAAGAATCACTCTACGTAAATACACTGGTCTAGTGTTGTTGTCTGTCGAGCACCACAAGACACTAAAAGTCTAAAATGAATGACAACGCCTGACACAATCTGCACAATGCGACCCCTCTGAAAAATAAAGCATGTCATATATCACGACTGATCATGATCTAAGATTGTGAGCTCACACAGTCTTAGGGACGGATGATGACATCGAAGGGAGAAGGGTCGTTTTAGTCCCAGTTTGAATCCGTTGACTCAAAGCCCAAGTTATTAAATCTATCGGCATTAAATATTCTCTATGTCAGCGGCATCATAAATTAAGAAGAAAAAAAAAAAAAAACAGCACTCGAGAGAATGTCAGTTTGCTTTATTTGTTCAAAATTAAACATACTTAAGTACCACCGGCAGGAAACGACTTTATATACTTAAGGATAGAGGAACAATCACAATGGTCTCCAGAGGGAATGGTAATCTCAGTTTTGTGATTTTCTGTGTTTTTTTCCCTTTGTTCAGGAAGCGAAACCTTGATTGTACCGCCCGCCCCTAATTATAAGCTTGAGTCTTAAGAAGAAATAAAGTGGTCAGTGCCTACACAGCGCACATCCGAGAATACGTTTGATAATAAAATGCAGTCAGGGCTTCCGCTCTTTATATAAACTCGAACAATAACATTCTGCGCCTGTGTTTTTTACCCTGTATCTAACAAGAAGTTTAGCTCTGAAAGCAGTTTACCCCCGTATCCATTTGGTTAATAGATCCATTAAGCAGCATGGCGTGAGTGGAGTGTGGCTGCTGTGTGCGGTGCTGGATGACGTGTTAATTCTGGGTAATTTATTACCCTGGGTGTCGCTGGGCAAGCAGCTCCTGACAGATCCTGTCTCACTGGGATCGTCCTCAGCCGGGCTTCCATAGGCGTGGAGTGCTTAGCGGTGTGACTGTACAGTGTGCAGCGCTCACATCCTCTGATGCAAGTATGATGTAAAACCCTCGGTGCAGGAAAACAACAGTGAGGCTGCACATGGTGTGGCATTATATCAGACTGGTGCTGTTTGAAGGGAGGAGGCTAAAAGCACACCTGTAGAAGGGGAGAGGGTAATCAGATTCCCCCCCTTACTGTTATGGGCACTTGCTGGCTCTCATATGGTTTTTATTTATGGAAGTATCCTTTTCTGTCTAGAGCCGAGCCCTGATTAGATCACGGATGCTGATTGTGGCCTAGAGCTGTGGTGATCAATCCTAATTTACTTGGGGAATTAAATTTATATATAGGAGGATGCAGTGCCCTGCCCTGAAAGATGAAGGGGCATTTCCCTCTTATGCATCAACAATCGGGATGACAGGAAAAAAAAAAAAAGACAAAACACATATCTTTGATTATGTTTTATTGTATGTTTTAATAACATGTAACACGGGGGAGGGGGGAGGGGGGTTCCACTGGGGAATGAAAGCCGCATTAAAGACTCACAGTGGATAAGCTGCAAACTGGAATTGCACAGGCGCTTGTGCATAAGGCTGTTTTTGCGAGCCTCAGCACTGTCTAATGTTCAGCCATTGGGATCAGAGAGTGCAGACCTCTGGTGCCTTAAAGGCAGAGGAAAGGGATTGTGCAGGTCAACGCAGCGCTGCCAAGCTACCCGTCAGCCATTTCATGTTTTAATCAGTTAGGGCAAATCAGCATACACCAACTCTCTGTGCCTCCGGAAAATCCTTTCAGGTTTCTCGTCTGCGCCGTTAGACAGGAAAGAGGGCAAAGCATATTTCTAATCCTTGTCTCGTGCAGAAAATGTGATGTTGTGCTGCTCTGTTTTCAGATCTAAAAAAGACAACAACAAACAAAAAAAAGCCAAATAGTGTGTGTGTTTAGAACAGGCCACTGCAGCAGCCACGCCTTCTAGATGTAGCATCTTTACAGCCGGAGCTGTCATGGAGTCGATGATGAAGCTACAGAGTGATTAGCCCCACCCAGAGGCTGCTGAGATGGGAGATGTGGGAGGTGTGTGGTTGTCAAAGCAGGGCTGGCGGAGATGACTCAGTCAGGCACTTAGAGCAAGATCATTACCATGCAGGATCTCTATAGCTTTGCTGTATGTGCTGATTTTTTATTTATTTTTTTACTGTTGATATTGAACAGCCAGTGGGTTTATTGTCTCTAACAACACAGTGGTGCTTGTTACTTGTAGTGCATTGGGTTATCACATGGCGCTCACAGTCATTTCTCTACCAACATGGCCTGTTTGTGATTCACTTTGCAAAGCCCAGCTAAGATCCATATTATTGCTGTTGTGGGGAAATCTAATTACTCCAGTTTATATGATTGATTGATGCTCGGAGTCGAAATGAGTTCTTCCGACAGTGTAGTGTTTTTATTGTGATCATACGGTGGTGATAGGATTATGTTGTGTTCATCTATATATATATGTACAATGTACGTTTTAAATGTAACGCTGCTGTTTAATTAAATGGCAAAATATAATAGTAATATTTTACATTTACTGGGGAAAAGTCTGTAATTTAGTTTTATTTCTGTATATAAAATCCTTTCAGCAAAAAGCCCCTAAGTAGAATAGATGGAAGATGTGTTCTCCAGGGTTCCCTCTATTATAACACTAAACCATTAGAACATTTAGTCACAGCATGAGTCTTTTTAGAGCCGAAAGAAAAGGGGCGAAATGCAGAAAGCACTTGAGCGGGTTTTTTTTTCCCCCCTCTTATTTGTTGTTGTATAAATCAGAGTTTAGAACTTCGACTATTGTTTAGCCAATTTTTTTTTTTGTGTGTTATTTTTGAAAAATGTCAAGGATTAGTTCAGCACAATGCACCCACCGCATCAGTGAGCATGGGTGTTTCTTTTTTCTTTTGTTTTTTTGTTGTTGTTGCAAATGTTTGGTATACATATATAACCTATAATTATGGAATAATACGTGAGAATACTTTTCTTCTTCTTCTAGATTGTGCAGCTTCACTTGTTTTTGCATGAAATAATGTCTTTTGTGGTAGATTTCTGCACAACACGGTTCAGTAAATTCTTTGGGATTTTGGATATTTTACATCTTTCTGCTTAGACGGACTCCATTCTCTTGACAGTATGTGTTCAGATGGTTTCTGAATGGTTGTTGTACTGTTCCTGTTGCATGTTTTACACAGCTAGTATGTTACTGTAGTGAAACAGCTAGCCCTGAAATAGGAAACAAATGCATTTTCCTTTAAATTATAATCTCCATACGTGAAAATCTTGTGAAGTTGTATTGCACAACATCTCTTATTTAGCGTGACAAGGTACTAAATGCTTCCAACAATGTAAAATAATAACTGCTAACGTTAACCGTCAAAGTAATGACTCTATGCTATGTTTACATGTAAATGCATTACCACATCACAGTAATGCTATTTTAATATGCATACTTAAACATGTGAAGTCATTGATATGCTAATCAGCGACGATATTAGCATAAAACATTTCCCAGATTAGCGCCACTGTTGTGTAAATAGAAACGTGCACACAACAAACTAAAGCTCTGCACAGAAAAGTAAGTTAAAAGTAGGTTACTGAAACCCTATCCCATAATGCATTGCGTGTCTCAAAAATATGGTTTGTATTTTTTTTATCTGTAACGTCAACTTAATTTATAGTCGGCATAAATTACTTAAATGAACTAAATATGAAAAATAAGTAACTTTTAAAGACCTATAATGGTTTTAAATTCACTTCCAAATGAATTTTTCTTCACGTTTAACTTTTCATATGTGATTTATAAGCGTTTATTATAATATTATCCTCTACATTTTGTATTTTTCAATCAAATCAGTCTAATTTACTGATAATGCACATGTTCAGAAAAATGTTAAAGTCAATGATTGTTACATAAAACGGAGAAAAGTCGACTTTTTCAGCAAAATACATCATTAACTGAAAATAAAAACAGTCAGTGCAATTTACTAAACTACATAGGTTTTACTTACGGAGCGTAGTAACCAAATGAGTCCCATCTAAAGATGACAAAAAGCTGAAAAAATTTATTTTACCTGAATTATTAATACAAGTGGGTGAACGGAACAGAGCAGCACTGTCAACAACCTGGAGGGGGTGGAGTCATGTGCATTTAAAGGGCCAGCGCTCCAAACCACCTTTCTGGTGTCATTACTCAGAAATAGTGTTGAAGACGAACCTGTGGAGTTGAATTAATGAAGAATTCAGACCCAAACAGAACATTTACAGTTTATGAAGACCACAGGGAAATGTTGGAAAATGTATAATTCTATTTAAGAAAAAAACAAAAGCAAAATATGGTGCGTAACAAATTTATTAGAAAACAACAAAACATAAATAACTTCATAGTTTTATCAAAAACTGGTTTCAAATTAATAATTTCATTGTTATTCATTAATAAAATGACCAAACAAAACAGTCCTTGTTGACAAATAATAACCAAAAATATCAATATTTTGTGTTTACATTCTTCTTCTTCCCATTGTTTTTATGTAGTTTTACACAGGAATGAAAGATAATAACTGTAATTGTGCAACAGTAATTTTCTGCTGCATTTCCCTTTGCATGTTTGGAAAATATTAAACTGGGAAATGTATGGATAGCAACAATAAAGCTATGGTTTTGATAAAAAGATCTGGCATATACTGTTGGATTAAACATTATAGAACCATGAAAAGATATATAGGTAAAACAGAAATACTGTTAAATTATGGCAGGAGTGGAAAACACCTTAAACTGGGTGGAGGTGGAAGAATACATTTACATTTGTTAAACACTGTACTGTATTAATCCATTGAAATCCAGTGCAAATAGGAGTGTCTGGAAGAGTGGAGGGCCCAGGCACTCATGCATCTAAAAGTTAAAGAAGGTAAAACAGTCACTATATTATGACATTTTGGACTGTATAGCACATTAAAAAGGCACCTTATAAACAACCTAACATTCAACTAGCTTAATTGTCTGTTAGATCGTCTTATTTATGTTAATTTAGTTCCATATTTCCTTGTTTTGAATCACTTAATTGTTAGTTTCTTTGTTAAATAGTTTACTTTGTGTTACCTTAGTTGCTATTGTTTTGTTTCCAATCATTTAATTGTTATTTATGATTCGTTATCATTTCCTTGACATTTGTCATTTCAGGTATTTCAGTTATATTGTAATTATTATTTGTTATACTTAAAGGAGGAGGGCCTGTATAAACCTAATAGGCTTCTCTCTTCTCCTGCAGTGTTTTTTTTAATTTATTTAATTTACTTCACTTTTGTACTTTGTATTTAGTGTGAAATAAATAACCAGGATAACATTTCAGAAGTACCCTTTCCAACACTGTACATGTTATGTGGCTGTTTATATAAGTGTAAAATATAAGTATAACTCGGGTAAAACCTGCAGAGATACTGTATATATACGAAGAGGAAAGTTTAAGAGTAGTGGTGAGTTTTCTGCTGTGGAAGAAACTCTTGATAATGACAGTGCTGATACGTGATTGGAAGAAGTTACAAAGTCTGTGATCTGTGCACTGCACTTCCTCCACTCTGTTACCATGAGGAAATCTGTGGACCCCCATAGCGAGTCGACTGTAATTGGTATCCAGCAGTACTCCTGCCTATATCGCAGTCTCTTTGAGGGGAGTTCTTCCACTCGGGATTGCTCCTTAAAAACAGCGCAGTGGCTTTTCCTCGGCCTTGAGCTCAGATCCCTTCACCAGGAGCAGGACGAGAGGGTGAGTCGGGGGAATTGTACACGGCGGCTTGACAGTGCGATCTATGGAAAACCAGAAAACGGTCAGATGTTAATACCTGGGATGCACCAATACCACTTTTTTCCAGAACTAGTGATGATGATTTCTTTCGGCTTATTCCCTTCCGAGGTCACCACATGTTTATTTGGCAGAGCATTGACATCGGATGCCCTTCCTGACACAACTGACTAGACTTGTCCCAATCCGATATTTGGATCGGATCGTCCGCCGATATTGGCAAAAAAATGCGTATCGGATCGGCCGGCACGGAAAATAGTCGATCCAGACCCCCGATACATTTTTTTAAAGAATCTGTCCCAGGTTTTTCAGCGCACCGATAATCCATTCCATATTTTTGCTGTGGTTTCCCTAAAATCTGGTCCGCATTTTCCAGCAC
>JAPSES010000144.1:10149722-10168352 GCA_029822895.1 Maxillicosta whitleyi
TAACATGTGAAATGATATAATAATGTGTTAATAATTTCACACATAAGTTGCTCCAGAGTATAAGCCGCACCCCTGGAAAAAACTATGAAAAAAACTGCAACTTGTAATCCAGAAAATATGGTAATTAAACTATGTGAGCTGCTTCTTCACAATAGGTTGAATGTGTAGCAGTTTTAGCATGTCACTTACTATACAGTATATATGTATATGTAAAAAGAAAAAAAACTAAAACAGTGAAGAAGTTTCCTACTGAGAAGAAGATGTAAGCCTTTGAAATGTCATCCTGGACAACTTAATGCATGACATAGAAAATAAATCCACTTCTGTCTGTCAGCCACCAAGTAAACACTTTCTGTGAGTCCAACTCCGACTGCATGACTCTGAAAATTATTACAGTCGAAAAAGAGGCTGAGATGGAAGTGATCAGTGTCTGGGTGTGAGACGGGAGTAGTTCAGGGACATCCGTAAAATAGAGAATCGTGTGATGCTCTGAAAAGGGTTAGTTTGAGTTTCTGTGCTGGTTTTACTATCAATTAGGGCTGCACGATATTAGAAAAAAACTCATATTGCGATTTTTATTGTTTTTTTTTCATTGTTTAACCCCTGCGATATATACTGCGACACGAAAAAACACTTAGGAGGATATAATAGCTGTGCGGTGCCGACATAAATGGTGATGCTAATTAGTTGTGTTTCCTCTCACATGTGTTTCATTATCATCCTTCTTGTAGCCGAAATAATTACAGATTACCGTCGGGTTTTTTTGGTACCAAGTTTTTGTTTTCAGTGATTTTCTCTTGTTCGTTGCTCATTTTTCAATAGTAGCTTTTACATTAGGCTTATGCACAAAACTTCACTGATATTGACTAAATGTCAAAAAAACCTAATGAGTGCGTAATGTCAGTTTTTCCATTAAATCACAAATGTCATGATTTTTTTAATGTATTATCAGAAGTTATTCCATAAACATGGTGATGAACGTAAATATGGTGTTTATTTACAGATATATTCATTATTATTATTACATATTACCTCTCTATTCTGTACTAAATAAAAAAAATAATTCAGTTTCCTGGTGTGTCCTCACATACCACACCCTGTCCTTGTTGTAACGTCCGTCAACAACCGGCTTTTTTCATTCTTTACTTTATTTGCGAAAAAAGGTCTTTCCATTGCAGTTTTGCATAATATACCAATTCAGATTTTTTTCCCGAAATCAGATTTTTTTTTTTTTTTTTTTTTGGTGCTTGTTCATATTGTACATTAAATGTTATGTGATAGCATGGGGGTATAACAATTGCCGACGTGGGGGCTCGCTATGCTGGTGAGAACCCTGTCATTAAAAAACAGCGTAGCGGCCGAAATCACAGCGTGATCCATGAAATTCATCATCATTCATGAACTAAATGTGACGCACATGCTCAAAAGACGTCCTGATGGAACACATGACCACGCAGACATGCACTGTGTTTACAAACGGAAATATGCTTTTCCTCCCAGGACGCAGAATTGTGACATTTGTCACAGTTGAATGACGTAAAGGTCGGATAAATGCGACATGGTGGTTCAGACTGACGTCGCATTGTAAAATATCAGATAATGTATGGGGTTTAGGACCACATATGAAAGTGTCCTGGGTCAGATTGGTGCTGTTCAGACGGACTTTAACAGATCAGACACACACAAAAAAAAACCAAAAACATCGGATTTGTGCCACATTTTCCTGCAGACTGAACGTAGCCTCAGTAATGTTCAGAACTATTTGCCGAGTTAGATCCAGTCTGATGTGTTTACAATGTCGTAGCTATAACACAAACATGGTTAATATATTTCTCAGGTTGTGAAGCTGTAAAGTAAGGACAAACAATGTCTTTTTTTTTTTTTTTCCTGAATCTGGTTGTGCCCTTTAAAGGCATATTTTTGTTTGTATTTCTCAGAGATCACAGTAGCAGCTGTGATTTCTTTGAAGAACTGAAGTAATTTTGTCTCTGTGGAAGAATTCAGTATGTTTTTTTGTTTTTTTTTCTGCAAATGGCTGCAGGCTTCAGGTTTATTTAGTTGCTTCTTCTTTAAAAGTCATGTTTTTTTTTTTTGTCAGTGCATTTGAAAAGCACGTAGAAGTGACAGAAGAGAAGGACATGAACTCTGGAACTCTTGTTACTGAATTTGAGAAAATGGTAATTAAAAAGAAATGAGATCATTTGACAGAAAATGAAGCCGTGCACCTTGATCACATGAGGAAAGAGAATACAGCACAGTTTGTCACGAGATGCTGACTCTGAATAGTCTCGGATTGTCAGCCTGTTAGAATTTTTAATCTTTTAGGGGAAATGAACTTTTACCAAGGATGCACTTCATTAAAAAGAGATGACTTAGTGTTTTGTGAGAACAATTAAAGCCTGCCTTCACATCCACACTGTAGTAAACAAAGGAACAATAGATCAGACTTCATATAGCTGCTCCTGATCAATTAAAAATTGATTGGCCTCAATCCTGATTCAGCAGATCAACTCCCACATCGAGCTGAAATTACACCCAAAGACCTATAATGTCACTTGTAACTCATAGTGAGATCAAATGCCTCGTACAATTCAGAATTAAAACCCGATATCGCAGCGCTCGACTGCTGTTAAACGAACGTTGAAATTACCAGGTTAAAGAGTTATATTCAGCGGTGGGAAACGCTATGAATGAAATTCATATTCTGATTTAGTATCGGAGTATTAAAGGACAATTTTGGTGTTAAATTGTTGCACAGATTCAGGGGCTTGGATAGCATTGACCCCAGGAAACTTCATTTCTATTCATCGCCTCAGTGGAAATTTTCAGAATGAAATTGGCATACCACCATTTGACCAAAGCCTCCACGATTACGCCACTGGGGAAAAAGTCTGTCTGCATAAGTTATGTTTCATTATTACACGCTTGCCGCTACCGCTGTGTCGAACGCAGGGATGGAAGTTATTTTTGGAAAAAGGAATTAAGAAATGGAATCCGAATGGAGGTACAATCCAGATACTAGATCTCTGTTTTCTGTCTGATGTTTGTTCAGTCTTATGTTACCATGAGTCTGTTCAACATTAACGAGGCTTAAACATCTATTTACAAAGTTCGCAAAGATGGATGTTCGCAGTTATTAGCTAGGAGTGTGACAAAATACCAGTATACCAATGACGTTCGTTTTGTCTTCTCTTAATGTAATTGTATTTTTTTCTTTTTTGGTTCAGATAATGTATAGTTTTTAGATGTTACCTGCTCGACTGTTTCGACTGTGACTAGGTTTCGGGGGAGGTGCGGTCGGCTCGAGAGTTCTGATTGGTCCGTTGAGCCGACCAGCTGATAAATGACTCGTCAGCAGAATGTCGGATCATGCTTGTGAGGAAGACTGGAGTCACAGTTGAAACTGTCGAGCAGGCAACATCGAAAAACTACACCTCATCTGAAAAAAAAAGAAAAAATCTAAACTCAATCAATATGGCGAACTATCACGATATTTAATCTTATGATTGATTATCAATGTGCTCTAGTAATGTTTTTTTTTTTTTTTAAATATAGCAGCTATAAACTTCTTTTATCATTATCATAACTCCTTAACAAAATGTATCACAATGAATTAGAATTACAAAGTTGTACAAGATTAGACTTAATATTGACTTTCACAAAAATGGTAAAATATATTTATAATTTACAAAAAAACATAGTGTTATCTAATTTTCATCTCATTGCTGCTTCTATGATGATAATTGATGATGATATAATGATAGTTACTCAAAATAACACTCTGGTTTAATCTCTATGTGCTGCATCAGCTGATAGTTTACATTATAGCTCTGTTAGCTTAGCTCTGTTTTTAGAACCATAGTTAAACCACTAATTGTCTGTTTTTTATACATTTTTTGTTGTCAATAGTCGACAAACAAGGTCAGAACTGTCACAGTTTAGTCTGAACCATGGATCAACAAACAGCACTAAAGTAAAGATAATAACATCCCATAATAACTTTACACCTTCGTAAACCTCGTAAATAATCTCACCCGTGTAGAAGAAACGCAGCCATTTCAGCATCAAACTCCATTGTTTTCATTTAGAGAACAACAACAGTGCTGTTAACTTTGTATCACTTTTACACTTTATAACATAAAGAACTGCCTCGAGCGGTTGAGCAGGTTTTTTTTTTCTTTTTCCTGTAGTTGAGCAGCAATAAAGAATGTGAGAAGAGCCTCCTCACTTATTTTGCTTATTTCAGATAACACCTGCATTTCCTGCCTCTGCTGCAGATACTAATTCACAGAATTTGTCATTAGAAACACTTTTTTTTTCTCTTCTCTGCCCACATTTTCAGCTGTGATTTATAAATTTCCAAAAATGTTGGAGTGATTCTGTCGCAGGTAATCGTCGCTGAAACTTGTACAAATAGATTTTTACGAACGCCAGATAATGGAAAAAAAATACATCGAATCTTCAGCCAAATTTATCTCAACTGACAGTATTCTCAGCCATAGTTTTGTGCTACTACTACCCAGTTGGTAAGAAAGATGCGTTCCAGTATTTCCAACAGGATTTGGTGAGTTTAATTTACCAGCTGGCTCAGCATCCCATGTGTCACTGCTCTGACTGGCTGAAGGTCTGTCCAATTACATCCTGAGGCAGTTTGGTCTGCATCCATTGATAATACGCCTAAAAAAAAATCTGAAAATGAACAAAGAATTAGTCAATGCCAGGCTACAACTTTATAATGAGACTGTTTCTGGTCATAATAACTGGTAGTAAATCTGTAGATCTGTAAATCTGAATCAATTTAGATGTAATTTTGGGGTTTTGTTATTGATTAAGATATTGTTTATTGTTTGGTAATTTTTTTTTGTTATTATTAGGGGTGGGTACTGGTCCCCCTCATTCAGGTCCAGAGGATCTGTACCTGATTCTGTACAGTAGTCCTAGTTACCTAGTACCATATGATTTACAGGTGTAGTATCAGTACATAGTGATTTTTCATTACCTAGTATTTGAATTCTGCGTTGCTAAATGCTAACACATAAGTAACCACTACAAAGATTTAGACACTTGAAATCTGAACAGAACTGAACACTTTATTAAACAAAATATAAAATAATACAATAATGAATACATTGTCATTTGTCAAACTTCTCCTCTTCTACTGCTACTGAAACCTGGTATCTACTTAAAAGGGATTCGCCCTCTAGCGGTTTTGCAGTAGTGCAGTTCTCGCGAGATCTTCCCCGAGTTTTCGCAAGATTGGACAACATTTTCAAAATGGCGGTGTGGCTTTCGAGCGATACAAGCAAAGAAAAGAAGTTGAGAAGTTTTCCTGGCAGGGCTCCTTGTGTGTATCAGTAACAAGTATGGATTTCTGTTACCGAAACGTTGGTGGACCGGTTTTTTGGAACGGACCGAATTATTTTTAATTTTAACTACAACGGTCTGCTATTTTGTCGCTATTTGCTTTGTCCACTGTGATCACGTTGATTATGAGTTTGTGCACATTATCGTAAGTTGCATATATATCCATAGTCATTAATAAAAGTTTATTTTTTGGAATCTCGGTTACATTTTCCCCTGCTAAGCGCGTCAGACAATTGACTGTCTTCAGCTTCTCAGCGACTCGTTTTCGTTGAAGTCGCTACAAAATCGTTACAATCGTACAAAATCGTACAAAAGTCAACCATCAGCAATAATTACATCTGTAATGAACCAACTTAATTTTCCATGTGGCAAAGTCTCACCGGCTTAGGATTCATCATGTGGTGCATTATATAAGCCCGCTGAAACACAAGCCTCGTGACCGTGTGTATTTTAGATCGCCTTTTGAACTGTCATGCACTCAGTGGGAGCTGGGAGGCACGCACAAATCAATTCTTTAACACTGCCAAAGTGTCTGAAATGAAAAACACTGGGTTCTTATGTAAGCTATCTGGAGAGTGGAAGAAATAATGTTTTGACAGAGGTACGCTGCTTCAGCTTGAAAGCATACATAATACTTGAATGTTCATACACAACATAGTTAATCTGCTGAAACCAGACAAAAAGGTCGGCCCCCCTCTCAACACTCGGTGAAATTTTAATCTCAGAAAGTTTGGATTGTTTGTACTTTTGTCTGCAGTGCTTAAAGTCTTTACTGTCTTTTAATGGGAATGTATCTTTTTCTTAAGGGTATGCTTTACAATTTTATTAGGCCAGGCCTCGAATGTGCTGAGGAATGACAGGATGGGGATGGTGCCATCTTTGTTGAGCGGGGCCCCAGGCAAGCCACATGTAGCCCTAATGAGTCGCTTACAATTTCAGGCTCCGCTTGCTCTCAAACACCAAAAGTAAACTTTTGTCTTTTTTTTTTTCCCCTAACTATTCGGGGACCTTAAGAGGATTGTGGGGTCATTATTTATTCATGCCATTGTGTTTATTCACCAGCCTCTGTGTGTGATGAGAGAGGGAATGGAGCAGCCAGTGCAGACGGAGTAAAAGCTGATAATTATCCACTATTAGTATTGTTTTTTCAGTCGCGGTTTAAGTCGGCTCAGCTGATGATCGAGCTGCGATAAAGGCCCAGAAACATCCATTTAGAGCAGATTACCATGTACACGTCTTTGAAGTCAGGAATCCTCCGCAGAAGACCCGCCACAAATGGGTGTGGATGTATTTGTGAAGTGTTTGTGTGCTGCTGTTAAAGAAGATATCCTGTCACGGTGTCTCTCTCTCTCTCTCTCTCTCTCTCACACACACACACACGCTCGCCCCTGACCAGGAGATCCTTAAAAACAGCCATTACATGTCTGCGGGATGTTGTTAACAGCGAGAGGTGAGGAGACTGAAACCGTTACTTTTTATCCTAGAACAAAGAAAGCCCCAGGGATGCTGGAATGGGGCTGCACGGAGGGATTTAGTAACGTCACAGCTCGTCAGGACTGACATTGATTCTAAAGACTTGTGAAGTAAAAAGCCATGAATTTTTAGACTCGGATCTTAACCCTTTTTTGTGCATTCATTCAATACGGGCTATAAACCTTAGTGTGTTTATGGACATCACTATCTACTTCCACTTGCCTTAAGGTTAATTTACGTCCATTTCTAACTTCGTCATGCGTCACCGTCTTCATATTTCTCATTATTTCTCAATCCAGCAGAGGGCGCCACTATTTTTTATAAAGAAGCAAGTTAATAATAATAATAATAATAATAATAATAATAATAATAATAATAATGATGATAGCAAATATGTGGATGACAAAGGAGTTTTTACTAATGTTAATATTTAGAATAATATTGAGAACAGAAAATTTAAGCTCAACAAAAATAGTGATTTGGTTTGCATCGTGATGCATATCGATATCGTCTGATGTGAAAAAATTATTGCGATATGATTTTTTTTTTTCATATTGCGCAGCCCTAAATGAGCCCTTAAAACATCCGAACAGTACTTGCGAAAAAAAGTAAACACCTACATTAAAACAAGTGTTAGAAGGTCATAAACTGACAAAAATCACTCACACAGGTATCCTCGGGTTACAACGTACCCGACTTACATTACATACATTTTGATGTTATAACGCTGGAGTCTCGTCCGCTATTACTGTACGATGCTAAAATTACTGTACATACGTACTGTATACTGTATGTACAGTAAGTACAGTATCTTATTTTTTTACTTTATTTTATTAATATGAAGTATAATACATGTATTTGGATAGTTATTTAGAGATTTAGGGGTACTAAAGGGTTAATTCCAACTTACATGGAAATTCGGGTTACGTCGACAGCGTAGGAACGGAACTCGTTCGTAACCCGATGACTACCTGTATTTACTATTTACAGCTATAAAATTTATTTCAAATTTCTCTGAATTACTATATAATGTTATAAAAACCAACATCCTTCTGGACCTCACTGAGGCACGGGATTGGCCTCATATTTAATGTTCATGGAAATGACCAAAAATAGTCACTTGCCTAACAAATAGTTAAAGACTGTTAACTTGGATAAATTGCTGATGTCTCTCATCGAACAGCAGCCGGAAAACTCTTTAATATAGCGCAAAAATGGGGTGGATTACTGCACATGCACTGTGTTCTGTGTTTATTGGAAGCGTTCCATCAATATTTGTTGTGGATAAAAAGTGGCTTCTGTGGAAGTTGTGTATGAAACAGCAAAAGAAAAACATTCAGTTAATTCCGAGGTTCAGTTTCACATTTCCAGGGTGATTCATTTGTCTTGTTTGTCACAGTGAAGTTGAAACAGATGGTGTCTTTTAGCCGAACGGCAGGACACGCCGCCTCTCCAGCACAGAAGAGCAGAGTGGACTGGATGGTGGAAACGGAGCTGGGAAAGTTGCCTTTGAAATGCACCTAGAAACGTTTTTGTTTCAGGAAAATAAGCTGGGTAAAATTGGGGGGTTTCTGTTTTTTTGAGAAATTGGAAACTAAAGTGAACACCGACACATGCTTTGTTCAGCTTTTGTGGCGGTTCGCAGTTCTCTATTTCCACCTTTAACTGATTTATCACCAATTTGTTTCATGATATTATCCTCTGCATTTAGCCTTTTTTTAGTGTGAATTATGTATTTTTCCATATTTAATTGACAGATCATGTAGATGTTCATGAAAAGTCAGAGTAAGTGCACAGTTAATTATATCAAAATGAAGAAAAAGTGACAAAGTTTTCAGCTAACTGAAGGTAAAAAACAACAAAACATCCACCGTCATTGATCCAACTCCATGGGTTTTACTGGTGAATCAATGTTGTAGAAGATGATGGTGTTTCCATGGTAACTACAGAGCCTCTGAACATCCAAGTGGGTCATATCTGATGACCATGAAAAGATGAAAAACTGTATTTTACACAAATTATTTACATGTATTGATATGATTATAAAATCAACAGGTATTTAGAGCAGTAGATGGTTTGTGTCACTGGTGGCTCGTTGGGTCTGTATGGGTTAAGCAAGTATTGTAATATACATATATTTTAGTCAAATAACAACAGAAAAAGCCGCCACAGCACAGAACCCCTACACAAACTAAGAAAAAACTCTGAATTATTAAAAAAAAATAAAATTGTTCAACATAACTTGACTTGAAGGTATGTAGAATTAAAATACGCTAGAATTTCCAGCTCTGCCTTAGTGCGGTAAACGTAAATACAAACAAGATAATCCGTTAAAAACAACTCCTGGTATTTGTTTTGATGAAACCTGTCAATACACGGACACGGACTAGAAGAGTTAATGTCACAGCCAATTATCTGATACCATATTCAGTGTTTCGTGGTTGTTGCTTTAGGGGGTTTTTTGGGGGTTTTTTTTTTGTTTGTTTGTTTTTTACAGATTTCGATGTGTTTATTAAGTTGCAGCTGCTTCTCTCCGTCTGAATTCCAGTGTCATTATTTGATCTGACAGTCAGCTTAAAGGCATTTCAACAGTTTGACACCAAAGATGTAACTTTTACTGCTGTTTTTTCCATTGGTTCCAAACCGTTTTTTAATCAGTATCAGCTTAGAAGAGCATTTTAGTGGTAGGTACAACTCCGTGTAAGTCATCCAACCCTGAATACTGTTGCACTCAGATGCTGCTTCTTTACAAATTGCATCAACTTCGCATCGTTTTCGTTGTGTGAGAGCGGGAACCACTTGGGACTTTCAGGTTCTGTTTCTAGTAGCACACCCGTAGAGATTCTACGCAAGCTGAGGCAATATTCCACACCGTGTAAAATCATATACATCATGTACTGGGAGATCCTGAATCGTCACCGCGTTAGTACTTCTGTGTCGTCGTAACGGTCCAAATCACACCAATGGGAAACCTCCCGAAATGTTAATTTGGTTCTATCTGGATAAATGTTCCACATAAATGTAAACGACACTATTAATGTCTGAAAACTTTAATGTAATGTTTTATTTTGGAAATGAAACCTCACAGGACGAAGTTTCATCATCCTCCACAGTTGCATCACCTGTAGCTACAGTCGCATTGAAGATGACATCACAGTCGTACCATAGCAACGCCTAGCAACACAGGTTTTAACCCTTTACAACTGTCGCTATTTACACAGAGTGTGAGGTTAGAGGTTATGAAGAAGGAAGTGGTTTGTGCTGAAGAGAGCCAGGGAACTTCCATCCATCCATCTTTGCATCTATTCATCCATCTATCCTTTGTTGTATCCATCCAACCAACCTTCCGTGCATCCATTCAACTATCCATCCTTGCATCTATTCATCCATCTTTCCATCCATCCTGCCTTGCATCCATGCATCCAACTTTACATCTATCCAACCTTCCTGTCAGCATCCTTGAATCCATCCATCCATCCATCCATCCTTGCATCTATTCATCCATCTTTCCATCCATCCATCCTTCTTTGCATCCATCCATCCACCCACCCATCTATCCATCCAACCATCCATCCTTGCATTCATTCATCCAACTTCCCATCCATCCATCCTTGCATCTATTCATCCATCTTTACATCCATCCAAACATCCTTGCATCCATTCATCAATCTTTGTTTGCATCCATCCATCCACCTCTGTGACAGTGTAAACACGTTAAAAGTAGTGAAAATCACTCCAGTCTGGTCACATCATCATGAGACATCTTCAGAGTCTGAACAGATCGTAGACAGACAGTTACAGTGACCTCTATAATTTCACATGTTTAGTCTTGACATTCATGGATTTTTTCACAGCCTGATGCTTCAACAGTTTGAAGCTTTCCTGGCTTATCAAATCATCTATTAAACTGACAAACATGTGTAAATGATGAATAATTCAGGGATGATCCAGATATTACCAGTCTATCACCAGTGGCTACTTTTTTTTTTTTTTTTTTGTTCTGTAATAATATCCCATGGGGCTCAGCTGTAAGTGGCAGCTCTTGGGCTTTCTATACCTGCAGTGGAAATGTGACGCTCTGAACACCAAACTGAGCCGCTAAGTAGCGAGTCGAGCTGATTCTAGCGGCGATAACACAGCAAGATTTGTCCCAATGACTTTATTCACCCATGTTGTCCTAAAATCCACCAAAAAACAACATTCCTGTTTGGTGAAAATACAAAATATAATCCTACACAAACATTAATGCAACTCACATGTGCAATTTAACCCTTAGGGGTCCACAGTCACGGCCCTGTGACTGAATCACATGACACATTCAACACGTTCTAGCATCAGAAGTCGGTCACATAAACCACTGGGGACAGTTGCATCTGAAGGTGCAGACGAGAAATATTCTCCCAGTTTTTATTTGATGTTGATGGAGCAAATAGAACCAGAGATAAGATGTTTTGAACCTGGAGGAAAAAAAACAAGTGCTTTATCCTTTTTCAAAATAGAAAAAACTGACTGCGTTAGCATTACAGGTGAGGGTGAGAATGACCCCCACCTGAACTGGATATGGAAACTAGGAGGACTGAGGGGGGGTGAGAACATATGTTATGAGTGAGGAAACGCCTATGTAAAGATATGATTTGATGTCAAATATTTAAATTTTATTATATATATTTTATTATATTTATGTTTAGCATTATTATATATATGTATGTTCATGTTTATTATAGATATATCTTTTTCTTTTAAACAGTTTGCACAATGCACCACAGGAGAACTGTCTCTTAATTTTGTGTTACATATATATAATGACAATAAAGGCATTCTATTCTATTCTATTCTATTCTATTCTATTCTATTCTATTCTATTCTATTCTATTGTACTTTATTCTATTCTACTTTATTCTATTCTATTCTACTATATTCTGTTCTACTCTATTCTGTTCTACTCTATAATATTGTATTCTATACTATTTGAGTATGGTTTTACTTTATTACATTTTTGATTGTATATTCCTAATATTTGGAATAATAATATTTAGAGTATTTGGAACAAATATTCACTTTTAAAGTCTTCAAAAAAGTCCATTAAGCATCTTTTGTATTATTTATGTAATAAGTCATACACATTAGTCAAATCAGATTTCATATTTTTTGTGTGGTTTTTGTGTTGATATAGTAGGCTAAAATAAATAATAATAATAATAATAATAACAGACAGGTGAAGTTGTGCTGAAAAACACACCAAACATGGGAACCTGTGGTTTCTAAAGGTAGAATCAGAAGGACTCAAAAATGGCTAAAATAGTTTCAGCCCCCAAAGGGATAAGTGCATTTCCTCCTTTGGTAACAGTAACAGATTACTTCTTTTTTTGTTTGGACTTAATCAAAACCCTTTTCCGTGTCAGTCGCTGCCTCTCGACGCCGTGGCAGAAGACGGGCAGGAGAGTGGGAAGAAGAGTGTGGAAGCAATCTGTGCCTATAATCACGCAGAAAAGAAATGTCATCTCTAGTCTTTGGAACTCTGGCCTCGTTTTCATCCTCCTCGGTGATACTGACATCAGTGCTGTGTGCCAAGGCGTGTGTGTGTGTGTGTGTGTTACTGCAGCTTTTTATCTTAGTCGGATATTTCCCTTTCGCCATACAAGTGAATAGATAAGCTCCCAACGATTACATCAGCACGGTGGTGTAAATTAAAGAGCGGTGAGGGTCCGACGGTCGAATCGCTCTGTGGACATGTTTATAGAAAATATGACAAGTGCTAATTTGATCTAAATCGGCGCTTTCTGCACATTACTTCTGGTTATTAATGACCGGAGACATTTCACTTGGTTTTGACTTGTTTGTTTTTTTTTTGTTTTTTTTACCCCCCACACCCCCAAACCATCCATTTATAGTTTGGCTTTTCAGTGTTTTCTTAAGAGCGTACAGTAATTGTAAGTAATGGATGCTGGGTTTAAAGTGCTGATAGAAATGCTGCGGGTCAGCCTTAAATGGAATTGTGCCTTCTGTGGGAATGGTTTTTTATTACACGCAAATACAATTTCCATTCTCTCAGTAATGGTCAGACCTGCCTGTCTATAAAAAAAGCATTTATGGGTGGTTTACAATTTGTTTTCAGCCTTATCATACATTACGCTCACTCTCCTTTATTATGATATTGATTCTTAGCAGGTAAACAGCACAGTCAGAGGAATTTTTATCTTTTTTCCAATGCTGCTTCATAAAAGCTCATTTCCTATTTCCTCTGGTGGCGTGTCCGCTCCGTTTTTTTTTTTGTAGTGTGTGTTGTTTTCAGTCGACTCTGGTTGTGGTGTCTTGCAGAGTTGCCATCAACCTGACAAATTGATTAAAATTTCGCCACATCAACGTCAAAAATTCTTAAATGTGACGGTCAGAGGAAAAGCGTAGCGTAACGTAGGGTGTATGTGCCGAAAAATAAAGCTTGTTTTCGTCGCAAAAAAGTAACAGTTCAATAAAGATGACACGTGCTAGATGATACGAGGTGTTTTCGTTGGCTTTTGTAAGATTGCAGCTGTCTTTTTTTTTCTTTTTTTCTTTTTAACTGTCCCTCGAGGTGCAAACCGTCTCATTTGTTTGCAAACTAAGATGAGATCACCTATCAACTGATAATTTCATAAAAAGCTAGTTATGGCTCGCAGCTGCAGCAGACCTCTATTAGGTCAATTCTGCGATCCTAATAATGCAGAAGCCATCTTGTTTTGCATTGCCTGGAGAGGTTTAATCACAGCAACTGTTCCCTGATCAACCACACACACATCACTGTGTAACCAAACAAAGGTGAGCAATTAAATTCACTCAATAAATTATTATTATTATGTCTCTTTTTTTGCAGATTTAACTCCTTCACTTTTTTTTTTTTATCTTGTAAAAACAAAGCTGCCTGAAGAAACTGTTTAAGATGATTTTACTTAATTTTTCAACAAATAACATTGTGCCAACCCTGGCAGAAAAATACAAATCCACACATACAGAAGTTGCATACTTATAAAAGTAATTACCATAAATTTGAGGGTTTTCTAAAAAAAAAATTAAAAAAAGTAGAAACCGTGAATAATAAGTCGTAACAAGCCCCACCCCCTCACACTTAACATAGCTTATTCTGGGATCGTGTCTGTGCTGATGTCGGCGTATTAATTGCCTCTATATATGTCAAGTAAATGGAAACACAAATCATGTTTCTATGGATACTTGACATTTTGCCCATTATAATTAAATGGGAGGGAGAATTTAAAAAAAAAAAAAAAAAGACCAAAAATTGTAATTTTGATTTACTTTTCCCAAAATGTAACCACAGCTATTTTGGGTCACTGGCAATCTATAAACAAAATTTGGTCTGAATTGAACCCATAGTTTTGCTGCTACAGATTTTCCACCCATTTAACCAAATGGGTAAAATTTTTTTTTTTTTTTTTTTTTTTTTTAACTTTAACCTTGAGTTCCCAAAATGTAATTAGCTCTGTTCTGAATCACTAGTGATCTATAAACCAAATTTAGTATGAATTGAACCAATAGTTTTGCTGGTACTAACATGTATTTGAAGTTTCACCCATTATAAATAAATGGGACAATTTTTTTTTTTTTTTACTTTAACCCATAGTTTCCAAAATGTAATCACATCTGTTCTGTTTCACTGGCAATCTATAAACCCAATTTGGTGTGAATTGAACTAATAGTTTTGCTGCTACAGACATTTGAAGTTTCACCCATTATAAGTAAATGGGTAAATTCCTAAATTTTTTTTATTTTTTACTATTTTTTTAGCTCCCAAAATGTAATTAGATCTGTTATGGGTCACTAGCAATGTGTAAACCCAATTTAGTATGATTTGAAGCAATAGTTACACTGCTAGAGTGTTAACAAAAAAACTAATAACAAACTAAACCAAAAACGACACCTCTCACCTGCTCTTTGACAGGCAGGATACTAAGAAAATAATTAAATAAAATAAGCAAATGAATGGAAATAAAATGACATTACAATCATAAAAGTATAAAATCAGACCATGGTAGTGGAACTGAATAGGACACTGAATCATACAGAGTTGTGCTTTTTCAACAAAGCCACACACGGACCCCAGAAACAGGCACATTCCTTGTACTTATTTTAATAATATACGTTAGCGTCTCCAAGGCAAGACAAGCAGCCAAGATGCTTTCTTCAATCAGAAAAATTTTCGAATTACAATATTAAATCCTTGTCTTTTATTGGCCTGAAGAAAAGTGCCGTAAGCCTACATTAAATTGACAGGGTAAGAAAATAATAACTGTTCCTTCTGCAGAAAAGGCTTCTAATCCTTACCTGAAATGCCACAGATATTTGCACACAGCCTCGGCAGCTTGACTCAGTTATTATTATAGAAATATTATCAAGTTTCTCCTTTGCGAGGCTGTGATATCTGCATATTTGCAGTGTTGATATTAAACATTTCTAGGCGATATATTTGAGGCACGCTGGCAGAAGGGCAGGTAGAAACTGAGAAATTAAACGGATAAGGACGATTCATGATTTTAGAAAATTTACTTAAATAGAGGACTCTTCAGGAAAATATGGATATTACACAAACATCGTACAAGAAGCAAACAGGTTGCACTTAGATTTTACTATTTTTTTTGTTGAATCAAAGTTTCTCCGAGGAAACGCTTTGATTTAAAGTGATACTCAACAGTAAAATGTGTTTTTAGCTGGAAACAGAACAATGACTCATCAGTTAGGGTGAAATTGTGCATAAAAATGGACAAATATGTACAAATGTGGATTCTGTAGGTGAAAACAGCTCATCTCACCAGGCATTTCCTGTTTGAGTACAACTCTAAACTCCAAACCCAGTGTCTGTGCCTCCAATCAGACGGTTCATTCAGTCTGACCCTCCGTCAGATTCTACCAAAACTTCATTTCACAACAGGTTCTATCTTGTATTTATCTCTTTTTCTGAACCATCAGACTCATACAAGGTCTACTATTTAGTTTTTTTTCTTCCTAAAACCTCTCCCTACATCCGTTAATTTGTTTGTCAGTGTGAATCTGAAATGACATCAAAACAACGTAGTGACACGACACACAGCTGCAGAAGGTCACGTTCTGCTGAGGAGCTTCGGTAGGTTTAAGAACACTTCAGTTTAATTCAGTTTGATTTATAGAACCCTGGTTTCCTCACAGGGTTTTACGGAATTAAACAGTCAAATAAAGAGTAAATGAAGGAAACGGATTAATGTCCTGGGCATGCCCACCATCCTTAGGCCCTCCTTCCAAAAACCCAGTGGGAAAAGAGGAGCCTGAGGTGAAGGACAGACCCACTCCCATGGACGGACAGACTGTAGATGCACCAGGACTGATGGACGTCCATTTATGGACGTAGTTCCAGTCTGTTATAATACAGTTGGGTGGGGGCACATGAGGGGGTCCAACTAGTCTGAAGAGACAGCTGAGATTCTGTCGTCCTTGTGCCCCATTGGGTGGCTACAACTGAAACAGTAGCCCCTCCCCCAGAGGGGTGTGGTTAAAGGGACAACAGGTGAATAGTAATGAACAGACTAAGTAAAAGTAAATATTATAAAGTATATGAACAGACTGAAGTGGTCTGTAGAACCAGAAACAGTATTCTTACCCCGTGGGCAGCTTAGACTGAACAGTGGCTTCAGTCTGGGTTTAACGAGTCTGAACAAAAGCTTTTTGTTGAAAGATGAATGTTTTCAGTCTGACTTCAGGGTTTGAATCACCTGTAGGAAAGGAAGGTACGACAACAAGAAAAAGGGGCGGAAATATTCTAAATATGTTGGATACTGACTTTTAGCTGAAACTAACAAACAAACCTAGTCTTAGGATTCTCTGTTGTACAGATGTTCCTGAACTACTCATGTATTACGTTCAAACTATGTCTCATCATAGCTGTGATGTGTGTGTCCGGACGTGTGTGTGTGTCCCCAAAAGGGACTAAGCCATTGAAAATGGATGGATATATATATATGTATGTATGTATGTATATAATATTAATGGACCTTTATCTTTATTCTGTAATCCGGAGGAAAATCTGTTTATATAAATAACATCTGTCAACATTCTTTTTAAAAACATTTTAAAAATTTTTATTCACATGATTCTAGTTGCGGAAAAAAGGTCTTTCCATTATAATTTTTCACAACACCCAAAAACACCACCTCTTACCGGCGAAAAAACAAGAGTTTTGGCAAAATTGTCATTTTTCCATTGGGCAAATTTTTATGCGAATGTTACATTCTCGCAATTTGAGGGTCAAAGCGACTATTGACTACTTACTTCCACCTGAAAATAAAGTGAATTGGGGGGGTGGAGGGACAACGTGCTGGATGATATGCGCCCCCCCACCACCACAACCACTTACAGACCTCAATCTGTGAATGGGAGGCATGTGTCGAGTGATTGTTGTTATGTACAGGAGCTGCTGACACACCCGCTCACACATACAACAATATCACTCACAACCCCCCCACCACCACTGGTGGAGAACCACTGGCCTAAGTCATATTTTTGGCCAAATTATGATATTTGTGTAATTTTACTTTAACATGGTTCATTCATCTTATGCAGGTATCACAATTTGGCCAAAAATAGTGACTGGGTAGCTTAGTGGTTAACGCTGCTGACTTTGGTAGATTACCAGGTGGGCCCTTGGGCAAGGCCTTTACGCAGTACATGCCTATACCTTGTAAGTTGCTTTGGATAAAAGTGTCAGCCAAATGTAAAGTAATAAAAAAAAAATGACTAAAATGATTATGCTATGAAGCTAACGATAAGTATTTTCTAAAATTAATGTTATTTGTCACGATATCCTTTTGCATTAATTAACATTCAAGTAGTAGTTGGTGCCAGCGTTTGTCACTATCCCAGAGAGTTGTTGCCAGTGTGTTGGCGTGTTGGTCAATATTGCCCCCCCCCCTCCTTTCGTCATGTTCCGTTACAAAAGCAGAACTACAGGGCTCCACATTCTTCACGTCACAAAGAACTTGAATTTCTGTCAGTGGCACAAGGGCAGGACTAACACTGCTTTCCCTTCAGTCTTTGAAGTTCAATCCCAACCAAGAGCAGTGATAAAGCAGACGAGAGGGCACATTTGATCAGTCATGGCAGAGCTCAAATACCGCAAGTCAGTTAGGGGGAAAAAAAAAAAGAAAAGAAAAAATCAAAAGGGCATCAGACGGCCTTTCATGGGTTTAGCCTCTCCAAAGCCTTTGTATGGCCAGACTTTTCCAGGACGGCTTGATCCTGACTAGTGAACACTGTAAACATGGACGCCGGAGCTAAGCAACAGGACATCATTAGAGGGACCGAATCCGAACACCGAAAGGGGAATTGATGATGCTTGGCAATTAAAAAGCTATTAAATATCCAATTTAGATACCTTGTCAACCAAAGTACCTTGTAGGCAAATATAACTCAATTAATACACCATTATTTGTGTTAGGCCTGGCATAATAGGCTTATTGATAAAACCAACTGTTTTCTTTCTTCCCTTCAGCTCACACAGTACACAATGCATCCTATCTACTGTACTAAACATTTTACGAGATTATGTGCGAGGGGATTATGCTTTTAGCAATATACAATAATATAAATGAGTCTGAGTGTTTATGTCTAAACATCACGGAAACTATTGTGGTTTGTTTGGGTTAATTCTCACTTCATATTTCATTAGAGCTATATGTGTTTGTGTCGTTTCCGAAGTCGCGTCCGCCTTGAACTTTGTCCGGAAGATTTCTCTAAGGCTATTACTCCGATTTTCTTCAAACTTTGCATGATTGT
>JAPSES010000144.1:10191141-10201892 GCA_029822895.1 Maxillicosta whitleyi
ATAGATAGATAGATAGATAGATAGATAGATAGATAGATAGATAGATAGATAGATAGATAGATAGATTGATTGATTACTTCATTCCTTCCACTCTGGGGACATTTCAGTTACAGCAGTTTAATAAAGTGCAGAACTACTTCTATATAAAAAGCAGAGACAGGTAATAAAATAATCACTTTAAACAGGAAACTAATATATTGAAGGAAATAAATCAAACAGGAAGGGGAAAAAAACAGAGAAACAAATGTCTCACAGCTATTTATTGTATTTATTCTTTAACTTTATGTCCGAAAACGAGTAGGAAGTAACAGAGGTTATGTTGGGTTAGGGACAGAGTTTTATTTCATTAACTCACATGAAAAAATAAAACAAAACAGAAATAACCAACACGTCGGCTTCACCAAAACAAACCGAACACCTCAGGAACATTAGCATGTGGATTAGCATTAAGGCTAGTCTTTGAACCCCGGCATGGTGACCCTTCGCCATCAGTCACCGCTCAGATCTTCATGGTCCTGGTTTATGTGGTGACGGTGACAGAATAACAAGTGGAGGACGTGTTTACCTCTTGATCTCATCTCCCGTGGTCGGCAGTGGACGAGAACCGAAAAGACAAATGTGATGCTGACATTTAATAGAGCAGTGTCTGAGCTAAACCACAGTGTTTTCTGATTTAATGTCACTTTAAACCAGGAAGAGACAGCGTTATGTTTGTAGCAGATCCCAAATGAATGTTTCTGTGTATTTACATTAGATTAGATTAGAATAGATTAGCATAGATTAGAATAGTTTACGCTGGAATAGAAGAGAAGAGAAGAGATTAGATTAGATTAGGTTGGAGTAGAATAGATTAGAGTAGATTAGCATAGAATAGAATAGAATAGAATAGAATAGAATAGAATAGAATAGAATAGAATAGAATAGAACTTTACTGATGCTTTAGAAAGGGTCTTGAGGAAATTGAGGTTTCAATAGGAGCATGACACAGGATATAAACACAAGAAAACAGCAAAATAATAACTATAAAAAAGAAAAACAGTATTGAACAAAACTACTATAGTACTATAGCAAAAGTATAAGTAAGGTAATGATAATAATAATCATAACAATAAGTAGCTAATCATGTTTATATTGTGTGTATGTATAATGATAATAACAGCATAAAAGTTATAATAAGATAACAGCAATAGTCATAATATAATAATGATAATAATAATAATGATGATAATAATCATAACAATAAGTAGCTACTCATGTCTTTGTATTATGTGTATGCATAATGATAATAATAATAATAATAATAATAATAATAACAGCGTAAAAGTTATAATAAGATAACAGCAATAGTCATAATATAATAATAATAATAATAATAATAATAATGATGATGATGATAATAATCATAACAATAAGTAGCTACTCATGTCTTTGTATTATGTGTATGTATAATGATAATAATAATAATAATAATAATGATGGTGATAATAATCATAACAATAAGTAGCTACTCATGTCTTTGTATTATGTGTATGTATAATGATAATAATAATAATAACAGCGTAAAAGTTATAATAAGACAACAGCAATAGTCATAATAATAATAATAATAATAATAATAATAAGCAGCAGCAGTGAGAAAATGAAACTACCAGCAACAATAAAACTAACATCGCACCCTTTATTAAGTAGTAAACAACATTGCACCACAGAATTGCACACATTTAAAAAAAGTATTACCATTTATCAAAATATTATATTTTTTTCAGTGAAAACATTTACTGATCGTGTACATGTTCAAACAGTTGGATATTTTACCAAAAACTGAACATAAACCTAGTGTTTCCATCCACTGTTATTTATCCAACTCCATGGGTTTTACTGGTGAATTAATGTTGTAGAATAGAATAGAATAGAACAGAATAGAATAGCCTTTATTTTCATTATTTCTTCAATGAAATTGAGAGTGTTGCTCCACTCAGTGCAAACAGAAATTAAGAATAGAGCAAATCTAAAATGACAAAAAAAAAAACAAAAACAAAAATGTAAGTAACAGAATAGAATATAAAATCTAGAGTAATTTACTTTTACTTTTAAGTAAAATAAGAATAGATATAAAAGCACAATGAAATAAAAATAGACATAGAATATGAACAGACACAGTATTAACCATATCAACAGTATGTACATCAAGGAAAGTCTATAAATATTGGATAACATATTACTTTGTTATTGCATGAACAGAGAATTTTGCATAAACCCCAGAGGATTATTGCACAACGTATTACACATTACAAGCAGAAGAGAGCAAAAAAAAAAAAAACCCACTGCACCCGTCCACAGTACCATCTTTCAGTCATATCACATGTCATATCATCACTGCGGTACTGGAAAATTATTGCAAATTGCAGGTTTTCCTCATATCACCCAGTCTTATTTCTAAACGGGGGGAGAATATGGCACGAGAAAAAGATCAGTAAATGTCAGAAAATGGTGTTTTCTCTAAAAATCAGACTTCCGTATATGAACAGTTGGTGAATGAGGCCCATTCTTCTGAAACTGTAGACCATAGTTTCCACATTAAACACATTGCCCTAAATGAAAGTCGTTGTTGACAGGAAAATAGCTAATAGTTAATTTGGCATGGCTAAACAATCAGCCATGAACAGGATCGCTCCGCCATCCTCCAGTTTTTTTTTGTTTTTTTTTTTTGAGGCGGTTCAGTCAACAAGAAAATGAGCATCAGTTTCAGCGAGTAGAAGGACAGTTAGTGCTATAATGAATGATTATGCGTCATGAAGCTCCAAAATTAATCCTGCGCAGGTATTCCCTTTGGGACAGGAAACAGATGGTGAGGAGAATGGATCTGCAACAGGCACGAGCGCCGGAGAAACCACATATGTAGCCCTTCTGACCCGTGGCCTCGGAAAGAGAAAAAAAAAAAAAAAAAAAAGATCAACCGCTAGGGTTTCGGTAATGAAATCGAAGCCATTAGTAATATCCAGACGGGTCCTGATATATTAAATGTCACTTTTACTTAGTTAATAGTATTACAGTGGGCCCCTCTTCGTCACTTTTGGCGAAATTAAACGGCCCTGATGAATTCCGCGCTGGTCGGTCTTACTCTGCCTCGGAGCTTGGAGGGATGCCAGCCGCTGGTTGGCTCAAACCGGCCTCACCGCTTCCTTTAGAGTATCTGCCAGGCATCTCGCTCTTCATTAAAAGTTGCATTCCTCCCCAGAAAACTAGCTCAAGAGACCGCAAACAGACTTCGCAGTCGGCCTCCGAGGGGCAAGGATCAAAACGAGGCTTTTCTCTTGTACCAGTGAACGTGTTCAGCCTGCCCATCGCATGTGGACAGTTCGTTTCTCCGTTGCATCGCTCCCGTGTTTCCTTATGGAGCAGAGCTCTCGCGGGGGTATATTATGGGAGAAATGAGGCATGTTACCCCCAGCTTCAGAACGGGCAGAAAAATGTGTTTGTGGAGTGCTGTAACCATTAAGTGAAAACCGTACATAAGGAGTCTATCCGATGTGAGACTAGGTTTTAAAGTGCGTTTGTGCTTATATTTAACTGTAGGGCTGGGCGCCATAGCAACAATATTAGGATTCTAGGTTGTAGTCCTCATACTATTTAATTACATGATGCTTTCCAAAGAAAGAGGGTTTATTAAACATTATACAGGTTGTCCTCGGGTTACGACATACCCGACTTACATTATTTCGACTTTACAACGCCGGAGTCTCGTCTGATACTACTGTACATACGTACTGTATACTGTACGTACACTAAGTACAGTATCTTATTATTTTTTTTACTTTATTTTATTAATATGAAGTATAGTACATGTATTTGGATAGTTATTTACAGATTTAAGGGGTATTTAGTGGTACTAAAGGGTTAATTCCGGAAATTTGGGGTTACGTTGACAGCATAGGAACGGAACTCATTCGTAACCCGAGGACTACCTGTAGTTCAAAATGTGAAGGGTTTGCTGTGTTCCCTTCTGTTCTTTTTAAGATATATAAACAAATTCCATGTCATTACAAAATCCCAAAAAGTACACCTAGAGTATGACGCTAGTATTTAGTATTAATCAAATGCTTCAGTGATCACATATTATCACATCAGATGTTATCGACCGACTGGATAGCTTAGTGGTTAACACTGCAGACTATTGAGCGGAAGGTTGCCAGTTTGAATCCCAGGTGGGCCCTTGGGCAAGGCCCTTTACGCTATACATGCGTCAGCCAAATGTAATGTAATCAGATATTTCCTGTATAGGAATGTTGTAGAGTAGAAACAAATTGTCATTATTTTAGCATGTACTTGTTAAAAATGCTAAACAAGCAGCAGAAAAAGCAATGAACAAACATAGCACTTTGTATTTAAAACATTACGACTGGAAAAAGGTGGCAGCAAATATTGTGAAAGTAAAACTTGCTTCAGTCCTCAATCTTTTAGCCACAGCTGTGTGTAGCATCTGGTCTTCAACCCTATAACGCCTAACATATCATATTTGATACATGAGTTTTGAAGCCCTCTAAATGACCAAGGTAATATATTTTTTCCTTGAAAAACCTGATGTATACAATTAGATACATGTAACGCACAGATAATGCACCAAGGGGATGAATTCATTCACCAGAGGTCTTTCCAGTGACATGACAAGACTGACATTAATGAGGAAGGAGGTAGAACTTTGACAGTTTTGAAAAAGAATTACCAATTTGTTAAACATGTTTGTGTTTTATTATATTTTTGTTTGTTCAAAAATAGTAATATCTGAGTATTGAGACCCAAAAATTTAAACTCATCTATTGAAATTGATAAAGTTTTTGGTTGTTCATGAGGACCAATAAAAGCTCTTGTTTGAACTATGATTTTTTATTTATTTATTTTTTTTTGTCAATGATTTAATGGTTCAAGCTTTACAAAGTAAAAAAATAATAATAATAATAATAATAATAATAATGACAAAGTTACCATTGTTTCTAACCAGGCATCATGGCGATTTTCTAATAGATACTGTTAAAAGGTGCACCTGAATGCACCATGATGTTCCAATTCATGTGTATGTTAACATTTGCAAGACAGACGCACATAAAAGGTACATTTCACCCAAATGTTTTATATTTTCACACTGATTTACTTGATGTGCAAACCAAAAAAAGTGTATTTGTGTTTATGTCACAGATCTATTTTGAGTTAAAAAAAAAAAAAAAAAAATGTCCCGGCCACATTTAAGGTTTTGTGCTGACCTCTAGTCCAGCCTTATGGACCAGTATTCTAGTTGTCTGAAATACGTGTTAGAAACTCTGAGGTTCTTATATTGAAGTGATGCATTCTTTTCTTCCAATCACAACCTTAAAGGAGCCAGAATACTCTAATGTTTATCAGAGAGGAGCAAGACGCTTGCAGAGAAGGGCAGGGCTCGTACAAAACAAGGTATGGCAGAGCCCAAACAGGGGGAAGATTAGAGCTAGATGTTATTTGTCTCATATTTTCTTTTGTAGAAGTAGTTCCATAAGGACCTTGGTTTCTTTGTCCCACGCCGTCTGTGTCGATTCTCCATGTGTCACTTATTGTGGATGTTGCTCGGTGATCACATACTGTAATGGCCTTTGTGTGTGTGTGTGTTTTTTTTGCACGCCCATCTCACCCTAGCTTCATATCCATCTTTCCACCCGTGTGTAGAAACATAGCAAAGCAGACATTCCTAGAGACTTTACAGGACAACCTCATTGAGATGGACATTCTGGCATCAGCACGCCACGATGCCACGTACAACGAAGGGTATGTTGCATGTTTGCTATCTGACTCACACTACTGCCAAGATCTGCTTTGCCATGAAAACAACTGCCTGCACTATCTTTCCATCACACATCCTCTGTTTTGAGACGCTGTCAGTCATCGGCGTACGTCTGTCGCAGCGTCACAATCTTTGCTATATCCGTCCCTTCCCTGTTAAACACAACAAACAATTTGCATTAACCCATAAAGACCCAGCTCTATTTTTGTGGTAGTTCCCAAATGAATTTTTCCTCTTTATTTAACCTTTCTCGAGTGATCTATCGCCATTTATTAGAACATTATTCTCTGTATTTTGCATTTTTTCCACTGTAAATCATGTATTTTCTTATATCTATTTTGTTCTGTTCATGAAAATGTAGAGTTTATTCGATTTCTTCAAAGTTTATTATATGAAAACAAAGAAAACTGCAGGAAAAAGTCACTTTTTCAGCAAAGAAAATCAACCAAATCAACCATCCTCATTAATTGAACATAAACCCAGTGTTTCCATCCACTGTCACTGATCCAACTCCATGGGTTTTACTGGTGAATCAATGTTGTAGAAGATGACGGTGTTTCCAGGGTAACTACAGAGCTTCTAAATGTCCAAATGGGTCAATAGGAAAGCAAATAAATAAATAAATTGGGGGGAAAAAGTAAAATCTAACCTTTAGTAAGTGATTTCTCTTAATTTATTTATAATTGTAACCTTTGTATTTTGTATTCTATCAGTATAAATGAGGTATTTGTATTTTCTTTCACATTAAAATTGATTGGTGATGAGTTATTAGATCAAAAATAGACAAAACTGCAGAAACAGTGACTTTTCTAGTCAAATCTAGCATTAATTAAACATAAACCCAGTGTTTCCATTCACTGTCATTGATCCAACTCCATGGGTTTTACTGGTGAATCAATGTTGTAGAAGATGACAGTGTTTCCACGGTAACTGCAGAGCTTCTGAATATCCAAAGAAATGTCCAAGAAAATAAATAAATTTGGAAAAAAGTCAAACTAACCTTTAGTAAGTGATTTATCATCATTTATTTACAATTGTAACCTCTTTATTTTGTATTCTATCAGTATAAATCTGGTATTTGTATTTTCTTTCACATTAAAATTGACAGTTTTTATATCAAAAACAGACAAAACTGCAGAAACGGTGACTTTTTCAGACAAATCTGTCATTAACTGAACATAAACCCAGTGTTTCCATCCACTGTCATTGATTCAACTCCATGGGTTTTACTGGTGAATCAATGTTATAGAAGATGACGGTGTTTCCATGGTAACTCCAGAGCCTCTGAACCTTAAACGGGTCATATCTGATGACCGTGAAAAGATAAGAAACTGCACTTAACCTGATTTATTTACATGTATTGATAGAATTAATGGATCAACAGGTATTCAACTTCTTTATGGTCTTTATGGGTTAAGTCTCATTGTGTGTTGTTTTCCTTGTTAATTCCTTCATGTTAACCTGTGATTTCTATTTCTAGGACAGGATACACTACACGTGTGTCCTTACGCTTACAATAAAATGTAGTTTCAGTGGCTTTTCCGCATCATACATCGTAATGTGACATTCAATCACAGTCATGTCATTGTCGCTCAGGAGAGTCTTGTAAACTTGTCAGTAAAACGGCCTTGACAACAGAGCTGCTGCCACCGACTCTCTGATGGGCTGATCATACGCCACTTGGACATGCAGCTCTACACGTGTTCTCTGTGATAGCCAGCCATGTTCTTCAAGGGCGAATAATCTGCTCAACTACGAGCCGCAACCTCAAACGCTGTGAATCTCCTCTGGACAGCCTTGACACATAGTTAGTGGGAGTTACTCCTCACCACGCCGGCGTGAATACGTAAACAAGAGCCAGCTGTGGTCACCAGCCCTGGAAATTAGATTTGATATTAAAGCAGCGTTCAGAACGAGGAAAAAAAAAAAAACACTAATACTGTAGCATTTTTGCTAATCTGAAAAGAAGTGTGACTGCTGTAACAGTAAGACTTTATATTAATGTCCTTGGAAAAAAAAACAAAAAACATTAAGAAATAGAAGGTCTTTGTTATCATGTGTTAATGAAAGCATCATAATCATGTTATTGTCAGATTATATGTGGTTATAATGAACGATTCGATAAATAATACGGCTTTATGGGTTCCATTTAACCCTATTAATTGGGGGTTTACATACAAAAACCTAAACAGACCAAACACTGCTGATCTGAAATGTTTAATAACTTCTGAAGCTCTAATCTCATTAGTACATTGATGGAATTCAGTAAAACAAATTCAACATCAGATTTGTCTTTTTTGGTCCGTAATGAAATAAAAACACTGATTCATTAATAAAAAAAAACCCATGTACTGTATTTTCTGGATTATAAATCGCTCCGAAGTCGCACCAGCCATGAAATGTATAATAAAGAAGAAAAAGACGTATATAAGTTGCACTGGAGTTTAGTTTACTTTGAAACAACTCCGCCCACTCCGGAGGTAGAAGAGGCGGGGTCGCTTACGTCAGTTACCGCCAATGTTGAAATGATCAACACAGGCCTAGAGCGCCCTCTGGTGGTTTAGTGTGAAAATAACATGTGAAATGATATAATAATGTGTTAATAATTTTAACACATAAGTCGCTCCAGAGTATAAGCCTCACCCCTGGACAAACTATGAAAAAAAAAGCTGCCACTTATAGTCAGAAAAATACGGTAATTACTGTAATAACGCTTGTATAATCGTTGATAAAACATTTTTTAACATGTTTTTGATGCTATTATTAATGCTTATATAGGCTTATTTACACACATTAATAAATATCTCATTAGGGCATCATTTTCTATGAAATACATCTTCCAAGGGTCTTAATATAAAGTGTTATTCTGACGTTCTTACCAAATTCTTGTGGAAGGGACTGTACTTTTTTAGTCTGATAGACATCCTGCAGAAATGTAATGTGTTTATTAATAAGAGAACGGGTTCTTTCCAGGCACTTCCTGTTCAAGCCAGGTGGAACATCACCAATGTATTGCACAACATCACCGGGATACCCTTTGACCTCCAGCACGGTGTACTCTCCTCCCCCTCGCCCTCTGCCTCGAAACACCTTCTCGCGACCTGCCTTCAGCCTGAAGAAACCCTACAAACACTGCAACTGGAAATGTGCTGCTCTCAGTGCCATCCTCATCTCTGTAACACTGCTGTTCCTCTTGGCCTACTTCATCGGTGAGTCAAATCCAAAGCTCAGGGTTCCTACGCCGGTATGGAAAAGTACGGAATTTGATTTGATACATTTTCAGGTCTGGAAAGGTATGGAAAATGGAAACAAATGTATGGAAATATATTCATGTTTCCCACATTGTTACCACTGTTCTACTTTCTAAAATAGAAGAATATGAATATCTAAAAAAGGCTATTTAGCACCAGCAGCGAGATTCTGCTGTTATGATGGTGGACGAGACAAGTTTAAGAAAAAAAAAAAAAAAGAAAGAAAAAGAAATGGATCAACCTGTGTTTTGGAGGTTCTTGTTAGTGCAGGTAAAATGTTTGTATGAGAGCACATTATTTTATTTTACTTTAAAGTATTTGTAAAAGCTAGGCCTATTAGTATCACTGTATTAGCCTAGTAGCGGTACTTAGCAATTACTATCGGTACACTATTCAAAGGTTGCATTAACAGAGAATATTCTGTAAATTCCACCTTTTTATTATTATTCAAATTTATTACAAAATGCAGCTTTATTACAAAATGAATTGAAAAAGTTATTACATTTTGGACGTTTCTTACAAAATTCACCGTTATTACAAAATGCGGCTCAACAAAGCATCTTGCACAACACTGGTCTCTTCTACCTTCCCCACCTTCAATCCCACCCCTCACTTTAACTGCAGACACAGGAAGGAGTCTCCGCTCCATTGTGTTTCTTCTATCATCCGTTTTAATAGTGTTGAATCTGCACTCTGCACCTTATATGAGTGGAGTTATATAGGGACTCATAGATTGACTCCTCGCCCACACACCTTGTCCGAAATAACATTATCATTCTTAGATTGGGTTGACTGAATCTGCAGAGATGGGCAAGCCAGTTTCTTGCTCCTGTGAATAGGTCAGATATGGAATGAATTAAAAAGACATCAGCCATCACACAAGAGAGGACTGCACATTAAGAATATTCATCTTTTCTGATATAAGATTCCCTAACCGGCATAGCCAGGTCCCAGCTGGGCAATGACTATCAGCTGTGATGTCTGAGCTATGCTATTAAATTAGTTCTGCTCTTTTTGACTGCTGCCATTCCCCAAGGAAATGATATTCATATCTGATAATACACTGTCTCATTTATCTGTGTGGTCTATAAACAAGACTGTTTACACATCATTTCACGGCAGACGATCCAAAGCCGCAATTGATAAAGACTCCAGAAAAGGTAAAAAGGGAAGCAAAACCAAGTGTACAGTATATTTTATAGGTTTCTTCAAGTTGTTGTTGGTTCCTGTGATGTTTTTAAAAGTTCACATCTCAAACCCGTGTTCTTACATAAGATCATTTAATTCATCTATATTGGTTTCAGTAGAACTCTTGCCCCGCTGGTCTATTAAAAGGTTTATTTTTTTGCTTTATGTTCCATCCAATCCGTTTTTATTTATAAAACACAAATTTACACAAATACAAATGTTTCCGAGGTGCTGTACATTAAAATAAATGCAATAAAAAGGGAAAATGCTAAGATAAAAATGAAATAAGAAACATAGAAATAAAAAAAAATAATAATAAACTAGAAAAGCACTCAGAGAGCGCAAACCTCCTCCAAGCAGCACAGTTTCCCCAAATATTGTGACTGACACCCCGCAATATTACGCCTCATTACATTTGTTTTTGAATTATTTTATTAGATTCTTGACACTGTAAACATACCCACAGAAATGTGAATTACATGCTGCTAACAAAGAAATGAACA
>JAPSES010000144.1:10231720-10243038 GCA_029822895.1 Maxillicosta whitleyi
TTGTTCTGTCTATGGAACTGAACTAAAATGATTGTTAATATATTAGTTTAATTTTAACATTTCATAAAGTCATCACATGGACCGGACTTGGACCCTTTGGCGGGCCGGATTTGGCCCCCGGACCGCATGTTTGACCCCCCGTATTAGACTTTTCTGACATTACACATCCTGCAGTTTGGATATTTCCAGCCTTACTTGTTGAAATTTTCTCCACATCTCAGTTTTCCTAAGGGATTTATCACAATTTATTATAATATTATACATTGATTTTGCACTTTTTAGTAAAAAAAATTATTTTTTTTTCTAGATTTAATTTAGCAACCATGTAGACGGTCATAAAATATGATTGTAAATGTGATTGTAAATTCAAAGGTTATTATAAAATAATTTAAAAAAAACTTGAGAAAAAGTGACTTTTTATACAAATTATAGCACTAATTGAAATAAATAAATAAATGTAATTTACTGTTCATGAAAACGCAGAGTAAATTCAAAGGTTATTATGTCAAAACAAAGAAAACTGTAGGAAAAAGTCACTTTTACAGCAAAGAAATCAATAACTCAACGTAAACCAAGTGTCTACCTCAAGTGTTATTTGTCAACCTCTGTGGGTTTTACTGGTGAATCAATGTTGTAGAAAATGATGGTGTTTCCACGGTAACCACAGAACATCTGAACATCCAAATTGGTCACATCTGATGACCATGAAAAGATGAAAAACTGTATTTTACCTGAATTATTTCATGCAAAAATACCTACAACTACGTTTGTGATTTTTTTTTCTCTACATTTATCTTCATTTATTATATTATACTCTATGTTTTTTTTTCTATGAAAATCAGGTATTTTCATTGATTTAGTTTTCATGTTGATCATGTTCATGTTCATAAAACCTCACAGTGAAGTGAAATCTTATTATGTCAAGCAGAGAAAACTGAAGGAAAAGTGACTTTTTCAGCAAAATATATCATTAACTTAACAAGCGTGTCTAATTACTGCAATTTCGCAAACTCTATGGGTTTTACTGGTGATTAAGTGTTTTACAAAAAGATGCTGTTTCCACATTTACGACAGAGCCTCTGAACGTCCAAACGGATCCCATCTGATGACCATGAAAACATGACAAACTGTATTTTACCTGAATTATTAAAATGTATTGATGTATTGGTTCAGAAGGTACAATATATGGACAAAAGTATTGAGACACATTGAATTCAGGTGTTTCCCCTTTAACTCCCATTAAACTGACAGTAATAGAATACAGATAAATAAAGGGAATATTGATGGTTAAATCTTACAGCTGTTGCCATATTTTGGTCCATATTGTTTATAAACATCAATATTTCCTTAACTGGAGATGTGACGATAGTAGATGGATAGTCGCAGTAGGAAATTATTATTTAGTCAGAGCATGAAAAATATTTCTCGAAATTTGGAGGTAGAACATTAAAAAATCAGAGTCATGAAAAAAAAAAATCAATGTGGAGAGAAATTAAGAAAAAAAACATCTAAAAAATGAAACCAAACTAACCAATGTAATGATATTTATCACAATATAAAACTATATTAGAATAGAATCTTTATTCTGTCAATAGTAGTTTGTTACACGCGGAACACCAAAATTTATCGTCTGCCTTTAACCCATCACACACGCTGCATGCTAGGAACAGTGGGCTTGGGCGCCTGGGGAGCAAATGTAGGGGTTAAATGCCTTGCTCAGGGGCACATCAGTCAACAGCCAACTTTCTGGCAAGGCAAGTTTATGTGTATCGCAATGTATTCATGTACAGGACAATTCAAAGTGCTTTACATGAGACATAAAAGCGTCACAAGCGAGGCATAAAAAGTGAAAATTAAATAAGAAAATAAAAAGGATTCAAGATTAAAAAGGTAAAAGATACAAAAAAAATGGAGGAAACAGATAAAACCAATTAAAACAGATAAAAAAAATTAAGCTTAAAAGAAACAGTGGATATAGACAGACAGACAGACAGATACTTTATTCATCTCTCCCTGGGGAATTTTTTACAATTATATCTAGTCCAAGGAATTGAGCCAGCAACCCTTCCGTCACTAGCTGACTCTCCAGTCATGGCTTCTCTTTATATTATGACATTTGTTGGTATTTTTTGTATCCCAGACCTCTGTTAGTAAAAAAAAACAAACCCACTAGATTCCACGTGTCCCAATGCTTTCGTCCATATTAAACATTTCATTACAGTCGACACTTTCGTTCAACGGCAGCTTTTTATGCCTCGTATGTTTCATTTTCCTAAATCGCCCCCAGCTGAGCAGGTTAAAGTTGAACTGCGGCCCCAGAGCCAGGCAGCAGCGGTGCGGTCCGTGTGACACCGTGTTTGTGTTTGGACCTGTTTTACAGTGGACTGTCTGGACCCCACGTGCGCCGGCCGGGGGGTCTGCGTCCAGGGAGAGTGCCACTGCTTTGTGGGCTGGGGGGGGCCGGGATGCGAGAGCCCCCGGGCCTCGTGCATGGACCAGTGCTCTGGACACGGAGCTTTCCTGGCAGACAGCGGAACCTGCAGCTGCGATCCCAACTGGACGGGCCACGACTGCGCTACAGGTGAACGCCTCACACACACAGATCTGTGATTACACCGGTTCAGCTCCTGCACAGGGATGGGTTTGTAGAAGGACACTGCTCTAAAAGTCTAGTGCACATATGTAGTGATAGCTGTAGTGATATTTTTTTTTATTATTTCAAATTGACTTTTTATTTTGTTTTTTGTGAAAATCACAACACTAATGCATACAATAACAAAACAAACAGACACTAAGAGGAGAGTCCAACATTCTGTCAGCTTCTAATACACACATAAATACATAAATACAGGTGGTCCTCAGGTTACGAACGAGTTCCGTTTCTACGCTGTCGACGTAACCCGAATTTCCACGTAAATCGGAATGAACCCTTTAGTACCCCTAAATACCCTCTAAATCTCTAAATAACTATCCCAATACATGTATAATACTTCATATTAAAATATGAAGTAATTAATATTGAAAGTCATTAGATTTTGTAAGAATTAAGGTTTTAAATAACAAAAAAAAGACATTAAATTTCATGTCCAGATGCATGAAAATATTACAGGTAAAAAAAAGCATCGGTATTCACCATTTATTTTGATTATTTGATTTTGATGGAAAGGAACCCGAATTCCCGTGAAAACTCTGAATTAACCCTTTAGTACCCCTAAATCTCTAAATAATTATCCAAATACATGTATTATACTTCATATTATGAAAATAAAGTAAAAAATAAGATATTGTACTTACTGTATGTACAGTATACAGTACGTAATGGCGGATGATATTTTGGCGTTGTAAAGTCGAAATAATGTAAGTCGGGTACGTCGTAACCTGAGGACTACCTGTACGCTCTTATACCCATAACAGAGTGAAAGTTTTAGCTTTTTTGCATTAAAAAACTGTCTTGATCAGAAACTGCACAATGTAACCAATATATTTTTGACAATTATTTTAATTTGTTTATTTATATTTTTTTTTTATGGAATGTCCTTTGCAGTGGACAGAGTTTTTAAAGTAAAACTTTTGTCCTGCAGAGAACAAAAATGTATTGCTAAGTGTCAAGAGGATATTAGTTTGTTTTTTTTTGGTAAAGTTTGAGGGTCCATTACAATTATATAAAATCCGGCCTTACACTTAAAACATAAATGAGCCGTTCTGACACCTGTACTGATGTTAAGGTTTGAAAATGGAAAGAAACTTAAACCTGCTTGCTCTTCTTGTGTGGAATTTGCTCCACTGTCTTTGGAGGAGTTCATTATGTTGAAATCCAGCTCCAGTGGGAGAGTAACCAGAGCCTCCTTCAGAGATGTCTGTGCAGAACCACGTTTTCTGAGGCCGTTGAACCCAAAAGTCCACTTAATTTTATCAGTGTGAAATACCGTACCTGAGTCCAGCTCAGATTCTGGTCCTGGGTACAGACGGACTGTGTGGATTTCAATAAGGAATGTTAACATGTGAAAGCAATAGGGGTGTGTTCGAAATATGGATATGAGGATATATCATCACGATACGCGTATCGATACAGAGACGTCGGTATCGATATTTCATCTGGTATCTGACTTTGCATGTTTTAAGTTTATCAAAGCCATCTTTATTTGTGCACTACAGCCAAGTTCTTAATGCAGTGTTTTACATGAACTACAGCAAAATTAAAAAAAAAAAATAACATTTGGGTATACATGTGTCTGTTTTCTGCAAAATGTTAAAAAAAAAAAAACGAGGTTGTGAACTCAACATCTGAGGGAATATCCGGGTATGACATGGACCTGGATACGCAGTGTGAAAGCACCTTTAGACTTCGGTAAACACGTTATCAGTCTAATACCCTGGGGGTCCATATTCCATAGTGGAAAACTCATAATGGGACGTAATTTGATGTCTCATAACACGGTAATGGTTGCAGATATCTGTCGGCCTTACATTTGGGTTCATGACCTTTGACTTCGAGTGACCTCAAAGTCACCGAAGTTAAGATTTTAATAATTTTCTTCAAAACTAGTCAGATTCATTTCAAATTTCATGTGTAGCCTTCCTTGGATGATGGCTACAAAGTTTGTTCGCAGTTTTGAGAAATCTTGATTTTTGATACATTTTTTTAAATATAAAGTATTTGCCTTTACATATAACAATTCATATTCTGATATCTTATGACATGGAAATGCTTCGAGATATCAATATAGTTATTATTGATTACTGATAGGAAGTCATACATGGACTTTTGTTTAATTTGAGTTCTCCTCCAGTGAAAGTACCATCCACTTATATTGACAGATTGATCTCCTGCATCAAGACCACAGAACAGTACGACTGTGGCAGAACCTGAGAACCTTGAATCAGAATCAGTATAATTTATAAATCGTATGGGGAAATTATTATTATTATTATTATGTCAAAGTTTCTCCATTCCGGTATCATAAAAAGTAAGAAGACATAGAGTATCAATACACAAACAAAAATATAAATAAATGAATAAATAAATAAAAAGCTCTAAATATACAGACACATGTATAGTTCTGCATATACAGTATATACACAATTTGTGAAGTATATGTACTAGACAATCTATAATCAATATGATAAACAAATACATAAATAAACATGCATGTTGTTCTTGATTCTTGCTGTTGAGCTACAGGACCGTTGGACCTACTTTTTGCTAAATACTACTGACTGTATTTTTTTCTTTATTTGCCAGCTCTGATACGATATTTGCTTCTTTGCTGGATTCATTTCTGTGCTTGATTTTAATAGAACTTTGGTAATTGCACGGCTCCTCACAGAAGTAAACATTTCTGATTATGTTAACTGAAAATTGCTCACATAAAAGCCACAATTATTCACATCGATGATCAGTTGGAGGTCCATAGCTAGCAATCAAACTCTGTTTGCGTTTGCGCTAAATGTATTTCTTATACAAATGGTTTCATCTTCATCGTCTACGTGGTTAGCTGACAGCTGCAGAGAGGAGGAGTAAAAGGGACAATGAGGATGTTGTCAGTGGGATGATCTGATTCGAGTTAATTCTTTGCGTCGGCACAAGACTCACGACTAATGATGGCGTTTTCTGCTCCGGAGGTTTGTTCCCAGCATGCTCATCCTGTCCATGGAGGATGTTCTCCCTTGGCAGGCAGAGCTAGGCTGAGCATGAGATAAAGTTTTACAGTTAGAATTCACCATCTTAAGGCAGGGAGGATGAAAAACAGTCCTGCACAATTTAAGTTGAGCTCTGACAGCAGCCTGCCGCCTCACATTTACCACGAAAAAAAGGGATTTTACAGAAGAATTTCACTGAATTGTGTGTTCTTTTATGTAAAGATCTGTCGACTTCAGGATATCCAACATTACGTGTTTAACAGTCGGCATTTACATAAGTGTTGAATCAAAACGTACATGTGGATACATATGTATGTGGATGCTTCTCTGGAACTGTTTGCATGACTCTTTCTTTTCGGACATATTAAAGCTTCATATCCTGTATTCAAACGTACGGCCCGTGGACCAGAACTGGCTCATGAGATGGTCCGATCTGACACATGGGATGAATTTGTGTGATGCAAAAATTAGACAAATGGATGTCACGCACAGCCACATACAGCTTAGTATGTTCTAAAAGTGGGTGGGACCAGTATAATACAATAATAACAAGGGTTAGAAAAATGCAATCAGCTAGGAAGAATATCTACAATTTTTTGTATATGATTACTTCATAATAATAATAATAATAATAATAATAACAATAATGGATTAGATTTTTATAGCGCTTTTCAACTCACCCTTTACATTATTGATCCATCGTTCATTCGCTCTCACATTCCCGCTCTGGTGGTGATTAACTACATATGTAGCCACAGCTGCCCTGGGGTAGACTGATGCAGCCCCCCCGACCCCCACCAAACATTCATACACCAGTATGAGTGGCACTGGGAGCAAGGAGGGTGAAGTGCCTTGCCCAAGGACACAATGGGCTGACTAGGATAGAGCGGGATTCGAACAATCAACCCTTCGGTTATTGGACGACCCGCTCCACCTACTTATAATTTTCCATTGACATCCATTTCTTAGGTCATTGCAGTTTTTCAAATATACATTGTACATTAATTTACATTTACATACGTATGTACTGTTAATGACATTTTACAACTCTCAACTATCTCTAATGTATCCATTTCTCCAACGAGAGCATTAAGAAAGATAAGGAAAAAAATCACACATTTAGAACAATTTGAGAGCATGAGCAACAAATGTTCATTTGCATAAATTAAAATCAAGCTTCTGGGTTATCATACATTTAATTTTTCTCATTATGAAGCAAAAACATCTAGTCCAAGATGAACCAAAGGATTTTTTTTTCCATTTTGTCCATCCATGCTGACAGGGAGAAGGGTTTTCTTGAGTTAAACATTTCCTAGTCAGTTTTTTGGGATTTTTTTTTTTTTTTTTTTTACAGGTGATCACCAACCCATTCATTAAATATTTGTCTTTAACAGTTTACATTCTTGCTGCCATTGTTTTTATGTAGTTTTACACAGGATTGAAAGATAAGAACTGGACTTGTACAACTCACTGCTGCATTTTTGGAAAACATTAAACAATAGTTCTATTTTATCATCAAAGATATGGTTTTGATAAAACATTTTGCATATATTGGTGGATTAACCATTATAGAAACATAAAAAGATATTTAGGTAAAACATAAATACTGTTAAATTATGGAAAACAGGTGGGATCATACATGTGTTAAGTTCAGTATGTGAACAGAAATATTGGGACACATTATGGCTACAGCTGGTCCTGTTCATGCTGGTTTGAGATAAAAACATTAATATTTCCTTAAAATTTAATAGCAAATTTGTATTCCTAATTGAGATGTTTTGTACCTCGGAGTTCAAGTGCGGGAATTTGACCTTAAAAAATACGTACAAACCCTTCATATAGTGTAAAAAATGAGTGTAAATGAGCCATAAAACCACTTTTTTTTAACATCTTGACACTATATTCATTCAAGTCTTTGGTAACTTTCGATCTAAATGCGATACGATTGGTTATTTAGCACACTTCTATCCGTGAAATCACGCCTGCGCTTTGAAAAACGTTACTTATCTAGATGTAACGGAGTAGACGGAACCTTCCAACAGCCTCGTGGCGTGTTGATAATCAGTCCATCATCTCCGGCTTTGTCCGGGCTGATACAGTCGCAGCCTCCAGTCGCTTTCATTTCGACAACGCAATTTGTATCCGTTGGAAACATTTCCGAAACGCAAGCTGCAGTCCAGCACCCGTCTGGATCGGAGAATCCCTTTATATTCCAAACAGGCACAATGACCTATTAGGTAATCCCAGGGATTCAGAGGGAAATGGGCAGTTAGTCTGCGTTTGCCTCGCAGAGAAGGAGCTCTGTAAATGGTGATGAGTTAGCTCTTTATCCTCCTTTATCCTGTTCATTGTAAGGCGTTCGGTGGTCTAATACGACGCTAAGCTTTGGCGGTGGCGTAGTGCGGCGAGAAGCCTATAACCTCGCAGACTCGCAGAGAAGAAAAGGACGGAAAGCTTTCAATATATCTTTGAAGTTTCTTTAATCCCCTTCACTTCCCAATACTTTTAACACACAAACTCATTTCCTCCCGTGGCTTTAGAACATAACCTGGCTGTGCACAGTTGGTATCACACAGCTACAGCCATACAACAACGCCTGAGGTTTTATGTGCTTTTAATATGTGTGTTTTTAGGCCATCTTTGCCATTATCCAACCCAGAGGAAAGTTTGTTTACACGGTCCTTTAGTGCAAATGGTTACGGTCGTCACGGGGATGGGCGTATGTTTCACCGCCGACTCCTCTGGCCGTGGATAATGAGGGTTCGCCCGCGGGCTCTAACTGCATCTTTATCATGTTAGAGGTTCGTGTTTGGTTCCTGATCAAACGTGGTCGTACACAGGAGTTCAGGTCTGAATGCTGGGGTGTTTGTGACAAAATAAAACTATATTATGGGATTTGTCATTACCCCGCCCCCTGAAGAGAAGGGAAGGGGCTGTTTTTGGTTCAGTTTGTTTGTTTAACAGTCTAGCAGCAAAACTATTGGTAGAATTCAAACCAAATTAGGTTTATAGATTGTCAGTGGCTCAGCATGGATGTGATAACATTTTGGGAAATGTAGGTCAAAGTTTACATTTTTCATGAATTTTTTTTACCTCTTTTTCCCCCATTTAGTTATAATGGGCGAATTTTCAAATGTCTGTATCAGAAAAACTATAGGTTGAATTCATTCCAAATTGGGTTTATAGATTGCCAGTGATGCAGAATAGATGTAATTACATTTTGGGAATGTAGATTAATGTTTAATTTTTTAAAATTTTCTTTTCCCCTTTACTTATAATGAGCGAAATTTCACATCTATAAAAACATCAGTTTTGTTTCATTTTACTTCAGACTTTGCACATATATAAAGGTAATTAATACTCTGACATCAGCACATGACATTACCATCTTTATTTGTGCACTACAGCCATACTATATATATATATATATATACCTAAAATATCGGGATGTATATCACGCTGAATACCATGTACTGGAATGCACATATATCGCAATACGTATCATATCGTGACCCCTGTATCAGGATATTTATCGTATCACGAGGTTGTTGGCGATACCCACCCCTATTATTGAGGCAAAGCTGCTACATAAGACACTTATAAGCACTGAAATACTAATGTGTCAGGACTTAATCCTGAATATGTGCGTTTCTGTGTTAATATTAGTATCTGCAGTAATTGCTGACTTTCATTTTCCATGGTGTAAGTGTGTGTTTTTCTGATTAAGCAGTCGTTGTTGGCACCGTTTCAAGCATAGTAGCATGCAGTAGCTCTAAATCAAAAGTCAGATGTAAAATTAGCAACGTCCTGAGCTGTAATTAGCAGAGGAGAGAGATTTTTTTTTTTTTTCACCAAAAAGCTTTTTAAGCAGCTAATGTCATGTTATGGTTTGTGGCTGAATATACCACTCAAATTTAATTTGTAGCAATGACAAAATAGGCACTGTTAAAGGCTGTAATTGACTTATTAAAAGATTGTACCTCTAGTTTAGTCCCCTGTGGTCATATGTGAATTGGCTTGGCTAATAAGCCACGAATACACGGCCATTGTTCCTCGCTGCCCGTACCGCTAAGCCTCTTTTACAACACCATCGTTAATAAAGAGGTTAACATTTCAATGAGATTCATAAGTAATCTGTCAGTGTTTAATTTCTTTGAGCTTTCCGTCTTGTCGCGCTCTCCCTCGAGTTCATGAGATGAGGGTAATGTCCCGGGTTCTATCACCGCCTGTCAGGGAGGTCTTTAAATGCCTCACAATAGCGCCAGTCGAGCTTTACTGCGGCGTTGTGTAGCGCCGCTGCTTCTTCTTCTACTGATGCTCAGCGCTTAAGTGGAATAAAAACAGCATGTTAATGTTCTTTGCTTTGAATTAACACACTGCAACTGGGAGACGTTAAAAAAAAAAAAACATATACAGCACAGTACAAATATATACTTTTTGTACTTTTTTTTTCATTTAAAAGGGGACAGTGCATATTAGTGAACTTATCAATGTAAATATTACATTACATTACATTTAGGAGACGCTTTTATCCAAAGCGACTTACAATAGAGGACATAAAAATATGCATATATAACACACGACTGGGGTTAGTTGGGTTTTTATTTTATTTATTTTTATTTTTTTAAGTAGACAAATATCCAATAAATAAATATCCTCCTGAGTCCCAAGAAAATAAAAGTTTCTGCTTTTTTTTATGTTAAATAATCATCTTGATTTGAAAGAGTTCATATATACTTTTGTTTTATCTTAGTTTTTATGGAATGGACTTTGCAGTGGACAGTGTTTTTATTGATTTATGTGTATATTTATATATGTATTTATTATTTTCTTTTTTAAGTAAAGCTCTGAAACCCTTTAGAGGACCGAAAAGTGTTGCTTGGTCTCAATAGGACATGATAGAATTAGCCAAAAGTTTACTTTCCATATGCAGTCCCCGGCAGATCAGAAGAAACAACAATACCGTAGAAGAAAAACAGCACATTATTAAACTCTGCACAGCAAAACATGCGATTCACAACACTGTGAATTAGTATTCACATAGAGTTGATTATAGAACCACTGACTGATTGACTGGAATGTCACCTTATCTTATCTTATCTTATCTTATCTCTTATCTTGATTTTCAGTGTGAAAATCAACAGTATTATAAGAATAAGTATAATTCCATACAACCCTTGGTATTGCACACAGTTACCTTCCTAAAAATGATGCCATAATAAGTAATTTTTTTCCCGATTTTTCAGGAAATGCAAAAAAAAAAAACCTAACCAAAAAATTGAGAATTCACTGACTTTGGGCAGAAAAGTCATATTGACTTTGACATGTTGATATAAAATTAGAATTCACAGGTTTGAGGTTTGAGGTGGGTTTGGACGCGTTGGCGGTCGTACGTTCTGTTACTGCAGCTGGAGTCGTACTCTCTGTCTACTGGTTACTGAATGTTGTGCATCTACACCAGGGGGGTCAAAGTCATTTTAGTTCAGTTCCACATTCAGCCAAATCTGATCTGAAGTAAAATAATAACATAACAATATATAAATAATATCAACTAAAATTACATTATGAAAATGTTTACATCTACAAACTATGCTTCAAAAGAATGTGAATAATATGGACAAACTGAAAAAATCAGTGTAATTTTAACAATATTCTGCTTCAGTTTATCATTTTCACAT
>JAPSES010000144.1:10292254-10312931 GCA_029822895.1 Maxillicosta whitleyi
TATATATATAGCATGTAGGGCCTTGCCTAAGGGCCCACCTGGCATTCGAACTGGCAACCTTCCGCACCAAAGTCAGTGGTGTAAACCAGTCGCTAACAGACAGATATATCCAACATGAATATATTTATATAACTTGGTGGAAAATATTTGTAAGTATTAATGTACATGTAACAGTATCAGACAATCATGTTAGCTAAGAAGCTACATTAGCTTTTGTCTAATGGTTGCTAATGTTTTACTCTGAGACATCCCTCTGGATTTTCAGTATCGAGCTAACCTCAACATGATACCAGTGGTAAATATTGATTATTGTTATGTAAATAATATAGGTTTTCATTGTTTTGTATTCAGTAATAATGTATTTCCTCAGTTTTAGTGCTCTTAAAGTGCCTTTAAATACAGCAAAACCAGATAATTTTCACTATTAAAAAGACCTGCAGGGAAAAATGAAAATTATTTGACTTTATTTCCAAGAGTTAAGTAGGCATATCTAGTCTACCTGAAAGAAACATTTTTCTCCTCTCTTTTTTTTCTGACTATCATCATATTGTCACTGAGGAAATGTTTAAGAATGAATAAGTAGAACACATATTTCCATTCCACCTCAGACACTATGTGTCAGTTTCCTCAGACCTAAAATTCTTTGACTTTTTCCCTTTAATAACCATGCTTTTCTCTCATAACTTCCCAGTTTTCACACCATGAGTACAAATATTGACACATTCTGATTCACTGACAAATACAGTGTAGTATTAAAATGGATTCTGCTGTTTGGGAATTTATTGCAGAGGTGATAGAGTGATTATGAGAGCTCTTCATCACAGTTTTATTCTTCTTTTTTTTTATCTGGTATCCAATAAGATATCAACACTGAAATGAGAAACCGATAGTTATTTACTACTATTTAATTTTAAGTCCCTGGTTGTTTTCAGTGGCAGCTCCTAATGTGCTAAGTGCTAATGCTAATTGCTAATACTAATTTTAGGTGGTGTGTGTGTGTGTATTAGGGTAAAAGACAAACACAGACATTCCCTATGGGGATAATAAATTTAATTAACTCTAACCTTAATCAACCCCACAGTTAAGGTTGTTAAAAACATATTTTATCTGATCTCTTAGTTCGATTCGTTCAGCTTTGAGCCGTTATAGTCTGTGATTTATGCAAAAAGTTAACATCTAGATGTGAAATTCTCCTAAGTCTCCTAAATACTAAAACACTGATCATTAATAACAGTATTGGATCTGAAAATCTACACATTTTTCTGTTTCTAGATGCATATTGGTGAGTGAGGCCCAAAGATACAGTACATGCCTGAAGACTGAAAATGAAGATTTATAGCAGCGTGTGTTTGATAAAAAGTTACATGATTAATTCTTTAAAAACTGGTTTAATTCAATTTCTAACACTGGGTGAAAATCCATGGGAGTATCTCAGTCGTAGATGTGTGTTTTGGTCGGTTGTGTTTGGTGTGTAGATTGATGAGGTTAGCCGTTGTAAGCACCGATGGCCTCTGAAGAGACACCTCTGATCCCGGTACCAGCCGAGCCTTGTACACTGTTTAAAGGAGCACGGATAAGCCTGTCAAATCTGCCAACCAGATCTGTCACTCTCAAAATAAGTTTAATCCTGTCTTTTATGTCTGTAGCGACCAGCAGTGTATGATATGGGCATGTTTTTTTGTTTTTTTTGGTTTTTTTGGTCATTTAACTAGTCATTCTCAGATTGTGCGCAGATCGTATACTCATTAAAAACAGGATCAGATTTTTAATGGAAATCGGTTTTCTTGTCACTTTATTTGTATTACTATGGATTCGTCTGCAGTCATCTTTGTTTTCTGTGTTTGCTGACACCTATTGTGACAGGAGCATGCCAATAGATTGCATGAGTCCCGCCGCAGCAGGATTGGTTTTATTTGGTTCTTTTGTCTGTCTGTCAGGTTGTGCAACCTCCTGTGGATACAAAGGATTACTTTGTTGACTTGGTTGGGAGTTTAATAGGATATTTTTTTGTGTGTTGGAATCTCTGCTTGATGGATGCATAATGTGTTTGGATTGCTGCTTCAGCTATGTATTTGTGTTCCGCTAAAGAGTCCCGTGGGAAACGGAAAACATACTTGTTTGTAATTCTTCTAGCTATAACAAGGCTGTAGAGAGTGTGTTTTTAACGCTGCCGTGGGGTGATACAGAAGACGTCTGGGGTCAGAAATGGAGTAGGCGGATTGTAAGGATTCTGATCTTTCCAACTCTCTTTTTTTACGTTTACTGTTGTATTCACTATTTAAAAGAAACGACTTGTATGTATACAGTATATTCATTGAATTCTGTTGGGAATATGTCAATGCATGTTCAGATAGAGGAGTGGCGTTCCACTCTGTTTTGACAAAAGGGATTTCTAACTAAGCGGCCTGTATTGTAGATTATTTCTAAGCTGCACCATTATGTCTTGTTTAATCTCATTCATTTTTTTCCCCATGTTTAATCTCATTCTATTTTTCTTTTCCCATGTTCTTAGTTCAAACTATAATTGTGCCCAATTGACTCTGTAAATGGCTTTTGAATCCATTTTAATTGTATTACACCATGTTTTTTATTGAAAGCACTGCAGCCCTGCCAGTTTTATTGACTCTCTTCTCCATTTCTTCCCCTTCTCTCAGTAACAGCCCTGCTCATAAGTACTACCTGGCCACCAGTCCGGTCAACGGTGCCGTGTACCTGTCAGACACCAGCAGCAGGAAGGTGTTCAAGGTGAAATCCCTGAATGTTGTGAAAGACGTTGCCAAGAATCTGGAGCTGGTGGCCGGCACCGGTGACCAGTGTCTGCCGTACGACGACACCCGCTGTGGAGATGGAGGGAAGGCTGTGGAGGCCACGCTCACTAACCCCCGAGGTAATCACTGTTATTATCAACATAAACACCAGTATACCCAGGGTAGTGTGTTGTTTCTCTAATCAGTGGATATCCCGTTCTTTTTCTTTTTTCATTTCGGAGTCCAAACCAGTGATTCACATAGAACGTGCTGCAGATTGATTGATTGATTGGTTGAAATTTATTGTCATTGCACATAAAACAAACATATTTCAGAGCAACGAAATCACATTCCAGTTACAACTGATCAAGATAAACGTTTAAACACAGACAAACATGATCAGAAAGTCATTTGTCTGTTGCCTTTCATCGATTTTTTTGCCCCAAAATTAGTTTCTGTGAGAAGGGTGGGGGCGGGGCTTCTCTCAATAAGGGGAAAAACACATGATATTAGTTGAGGACTCCCGGTCCCAGAGGCTTCCGTCTTCAGTTTGCACCAGGGTTTACTTTAGCTGGTAATAGCCGGCTTTTAGCAGATGAAAATATCAACGTCTAAAATGTCCGGTGGGAAATATCCCATATAAATAATTACATTCAATTCATATATTAAAAAAAAAACTCCAAATACTGTGTGCCCTGTGTATTGCACACAGCCTGTCCAAAATGAAAATCTTGACCTGGAATTACGTGGACAAAGCGGTAAGCAGTTTAACATTAAGTTTGTTTTTGTGTTGTTTTTTGTTTGTTTATTACAGTTCCAGTTTGTCGGGACGGGAAAACGAGAAGCAATGAATAGCAATAGAAACTCAAACTGCACACTGGTCATTTAATGAAAGAAAATGGATATTTTATAATGCATTTATGTGTAAAAGGAATATTTGCAGACAAATTACTGAAAACTCTACCCTAAATGCACAGTTAACTGTTGTTTTGTTAATGTATCCCAGGAGCTTTAGCTGTTTTAGAAGTGGACTTTTTGTCCATCATGCCTTCCCATTTGTTTCCTGGGGTCTTTTCTTCCTCCCGGGCTCTTCTTTTCTCAGTATTTCCACATTTAGATGACACATTAGTCACTGGATCACGTGCTCTCTTTTTGTCCTCCACTGAGATGACATTGTGATTCTGGAATAACACTCAGTCCACTAACCATGAATGGGGTTTGAGGTTTACAAAAAGAAGAAAAAAAACAACGTCTCACTCTAAGTTGTCTTGATCAGATGGTCATATTGTGTTTAAAGTAATAAAAATACACAAGGCCACATGTGAATGATTCTGTTATGGTCTTTATTGTAGTCCAGCACTGAAAGAAAAAGAGAGGGTGATACCGCATTGATGAAATTTTACTTATAATTGAATCAATACCTACAGTAGCCTTCATCTATTCTGATGTTTCTTTTGTTCACCATTATTGATTGGAAAAATCAATCCCTGCATTCGTTTCATTGCTGTTCTTTGTCTTTAATTTTCATTGCATTGAATAGTCTTTAATTGTCATTTAGTGCTGCTCTGTCCTCACATTAAGATACAGATAAACAAAATAACTGATGATATTTTCCTCCTTTGTCCATTGGATGACTGTTTATCTGCAGGCATTACCGTGGATAAATACGGCGTAATCTTCTTTGTGGATGGAACCATGATTCGTAGGATTGATCAGAACGGTATCATCTCTACCCTCCTGGGCTTCAATGACCTGACCTCTGCCCGACCTCTCAGCTGTGATGCTGTCATGGACATCTCTCAGGTACAACCCCCCCACCCACCCCACCCCCCCTGACCCGTGCAGCCGGCGTGTGCTTTCCAACCTCGACCAGTCTCCTTGACTGACCCTGTTCTCCACTTTGACTGCGTTCCCATGTGAGGTTTTGTTCTATAGCTGGGAGCTTCGTGCCTGAATCCATGTGTTGAGCCCAGTTCAGTTTTGATCCAGCCTCGTGTGTTTGTGTGATACCGGTTCTTAGATTTACTAAAGGATTTACAAAAGGTACTAACGTAAAGCAAAGCACTTAAGGTTTGCAGGCCAAGTACTCTTTTGGGATGCGGCTTTTGCAGCGAAGCGGCAATAATCATTAAAAAAAAACATATGGAAGGTGCATACATGAAAAGACATAAATGTTTTACATGAAATACAAAGCACAATAAAGCGTCTGATTACAATAGACTCTGAAATGTAAAAGCAAGATGAACAACAATAAAAAGTGCAAGGCAGTGTAATGACCCAAGACGCAGTTTGTGTAATATGAATTACTCGAGGTGTATTTATGACCAGAATGTTTTGCACCTATCCTTATGTAGGTATGAGCATAAAGGAAGATATTAAAGTGATCAAAGCAAGGTGGATTTTGTAACTGTAGAACATGGGTGTTAAACATATGGCCCATGGACCAAAACCGTCCCACCAAAGGGTCCAGTTTGACCCATGGGATCATTTGTGAAATGCAAGAAATACACTGAATTTATTAACATTTATTTTAGTTCAAGTTCCACATTCAGATCAATTCAATTTCAAGTCTCAATACTACGATAAGAACCTATTAATCAAATTCCATGAAAATGTTTACATTAAGAACCTATCATTTCACAAAAATGTGAATAAAAATGTGAATAACCTGAAATGTCTTTAAAGAAATGAGTGTAATTTTAATATTATGCCTGTTGCTGAATATTTTGTGCATTTAAATGTATTTTTCTTAATACGTTTCAGTTTGTGGTTCATGTTATTCCCAGTTCTTTAAAGGATAGTTTATAGATTTAAACATTTGTATACTATAATTACACACATAGAGCAGTTTAGAGTTGATAATATTTCTATATTATTGTGTTATTATTGTACTGGTCCGGCACAGTTCAGATCATATTGAATGTGGCCCCTAAACTAAAATGGGTTTGACATCCATGGTCTAAAAGATTGTGAATTCAGGAAAGCATCCTTATAGTTCAGCAATTTACAAAAGCACTAAATAAAAAAAGAAAATCAGCTGTTAATGTGACCCACAAACCTTGGTATGTACAAAATAATGCGTAGCAATGAGAGTAAACACGGCAACGTAGAATGCAGAAACCAGAGGCGACGCTGTAGTCCTGAGAGCGTCCACAGTTGTGTCGAGCAGTCACAGCCTCGACTGCAGAACGCCACTGACCTACAACTGTGGGGGGGGGGCGGGTGACGAGGATGACCTATAACCCCACTGGCTACCAATTCATGCATGTGTTCACTGATGCACGCAAACACATATACACCCACACATATGCAGACGTATGTACCAGACTGCAGTATCAGACAGAGCGCTTCCCCCAGGCAAGGACACTGTACCCAGGTCACATCTCTAAAGCTCAGTGACTCCCCTTCAGAGGTGAGGAGACAAACCTTTTGCGTACTATAGCAGCCTTCCTATGGCAGTGTTCCCCTCACATTAGGATTCTGACCAATGGACGTGCAGCTTGGTTTTTTTTCACCATATATGCCAGAGGACAGCATCATTACCTATTAGTGTTTGGAAGTGAAACTGTTCCAAATTAGACTGAAGTCCACCGGGTACCTGTTCTGCTTATCACTTCCTGTATGTGACAGCCTTTTAGCGTTACAAACAAAGGCCACATATCTGCCAGGACCACATGATGCTCTCTGCCAGGACCTGTCGAACATGAGAGGGTGTCCATTTGTTTAGGTGGCATGCATGGCTAACGTCACAGCATTGTGAAAGATGGATTGAAGTTGGAGACGTTAGCCTCAGGGGCTTTCTAGCTCAAAGACTTTCTAGCAGAAGGGCTTTAGGAAGTCAGTCGAGGCATATGAGTTTGTTGTGGGTGAATGCATCGCACACTTGACTGCCATGAAGGCGGCCGGGGTTTGCATCCCAATTTGAAGATATAAAGACTTGGAATCAGTTTTCACCGGCAGTTTGGTAAGGTTCAGGAAAAGATCGCTGTAAAGGAAAAAGCCTCTCTGCCCTAAAGTGTTTATTCTACAACCTCACGAAAGTAAACTTCTCCCATGTGTAAGACAGACCATGGTCGACTGTCAAAAGGCCAAGTGAGATGCATGTTGGAAGCTAATTAGCAGTAAAGCATGTACTTGTTTTGACGGTTAAAGTTTTGACAGTTAAAGTGATCTGCGGACAACATGTTTATTTGTTGATAATGAGATCAGTGGTTACAACAGGAGTGGAGCAAGAACAGATTGTCCGCTGGTTTATCGATTGCAAATAGTATTGTTCTTGCTAATAGATTAAAGCGAAAAAAAGCAATAAATCATCGGAGTCACCATATATACACTACTTGGCATGATGAGTGCATTGGAGGGCAAAGAGGCATGTATTTTTTATTTATTAATTCATTTTTTTATCAGAGACATCTTCCATTCACACTTAGCGTTCGCACAAAGCCTAATTTTTCTCCTAAAACTGATAACCCTGTTGGCCCTATTTTATTTTATAAATATGGTAAATATGGTCATATTCAACACACCCTCATATTAATAAACATTAGAAAGTATTTTCTCTGATGCACTACTCGTGGTGTGAACTCATACCACTTTCTGATAATACTCTTGCCAGTTGAAGGCTCGTAACTATGGTAACCAGCCAATCTCACCTCAGTTGGCATTGTGTAACCCTACAGACTGTAAAAGCAACTGTGCAATATTACCACCTACTAGGCTGTTATGGTCACCTTCTCCTATTGTCTGCGTTGCATCATGGGATATATATGCTACCAAGGTGTCCAGAAGTGACATACTTATATATTTACCTGGAAATAATATGCAGTTCATCTACTCTTGGGTTTAGTCGACTATTTTTGGCACAATAAAACATCTCACATATCGTTTTAGCTTCCTAATTACCATGTTGGTACAGAAATATACTATCAGTTCTATTAAATCATAGCTGCTATTCTCTTTGTGAATGTCCATTTAAAGCTTAAAAAACTTAAAAGATATTTTCAATCATTTAACCTCTTTTCTTATTACTGTTTTGTAGTCGATAAGACCTGCAATCATTGCACAGAACTAGAACTGGAATCTATAAATTTCAAATGATACCCATGTCTTTTATCTACAAAATGAAGTATTGCATATGCTGCACAGTATCTATGATTATTTTAGTTTTACTCCGGTGAGAAGGGCATTGCTGAGTTTTATTGATTAAATTCTATTCCTGTCTAGACGTTGGTGCGTGCATACTTTTAGTTTGTTTCTTGCCCCATGTGTATGTTCTTGGGTATGACTAGCAAACAGGTCCTGAGGGATCCTCAGATTCCAGAGGAAAGAAGCTTTCTGTATATTTGAAATGATGCATTCAGTGGAGGGAGTGACGCCTCTAGCTGCCCATTTCCAGCCCCAGGGGAAGTCCATCCCCCCTCATGACCCTCTGCTCGCTGCTCCTCACCATCACACACTATCGCCTATATGTGCTCAGCATCCCAGTGGAGAGGACTCACAGGCAGAGTGACTGCAGCTCCAACAATGGCAAATCACACGAGCACTGCCAGAGACAGTAAAAAGCATCTATTAAAAATTCATCCAGGGCACATACGCTGCCTACTTCAAACACTCCCCAACCCCTCACTTAGGATATGAATTTCTCTGTAAAAGACTCATCACAGTAGTCATTACTTTTTCTGTACCTCACATGTTTTTAGACGAAAATACTGCCCCGTCATTCCTCTCTTTTCTGACGAGGTCACTGTTATCCTGCCGCGCCATCTGTTCCATATGCAAGCCCACCGCCGCAAATCTCACTTTTAATTTATGTGCACCTCCGTAACCTTTGAGTCTTTCATCACGCCAAAGGACATGGGTCTGACCTCATTGGAGAATCTTTTAATTTGTTTACACCGAGGCCTTAGGTTTCCGGGTGTTTCAGAAATCTGCTCCATTTTCTGTTTAAAGTCCTCAAAATCTTCTTGGCGTGTCCCCTGCTGAGTTCAAACTTAAATAGAGGAAAACCATGTCTTAAAACAAGATCACTTGAACATATTTCAAGGGTGTTAGCAGCTTCAGAAAGCTTTATCAAGACTCTGACTGTGACATTCAATTCAAATCTGAGAGAGACTTCAAATAATGACACGTTACTCTTCTTCAAACAGGCATCCTGCTGGTCTGAGCAAAGACTGAAAGAGATTGCTAATGGAAAATGTCATTATAGTTCTAATACAACTTCAAATAAATATAAAAATAGTGGTGGTTGGCTTCTTCCACTGATGAGCCGGAGTTTTTTTGGGGGGCTTTTTCTGGTGGCGGCGACTGTGTTAGGCAGGCGCTGCTGACAGTTTCCCCACTGTAAGAAAGGGAGGGTACGATCGGGTTACAGCATATGGGACAGCAGCTCGGGAAATATCCCCTCATCAGTCAGAGTGGCGTGAAAACCTCCTTACAGGCAGCTCCCCCGAGCCACTCCACACGCTGGCTCATGAAATATTTAACCACCAGTGTTGACAAGAAATAGGTTTTAAGAAATAGAAAGTCTCCCCTTAATTTCCAAAGTAAATGCATTTTCTCCTCAGTGAGCCACTGGCGGTCTCCTGTTGGTCGGACAAAGATACGTGTTATTATGTGAAGCTCCTCCATCTTGTGTGCGATGATGAGAAGTTTATGGGATGTGAGCCGTGTGTGATGCTCAGATGTGTTTTTTTTTTTTTTTTTAATCCAAGATGGACAAGTGCCGCACTAGTAAAGAGTGGCAGAGATTCAAGAACCTCTCTCCTGCCAGCAGTGTGGAAACAAGTAATTGTCTGCATCAGTGGTGGAAGGAGTATTCAGATGGTTGAAGTTAGATTGGATCGGCTGCAGCGACGCTCTGCTGGGATTCTCTGTAACGTCGTCCGGCTCCTCTGACTCGGCGACGTAGCCACCGTCAGATAGGGCTTTTTTTTTCGACCGATTTGATAATAATTTGTGTCGTTTTTTTAATGTGAAATACTGTACTTACTTTCCAGCTTTTTGGAGGCTTTCACACAGCAGGGGTGTGAAGAATGAAAGTGCAAAACACTCACGAATATGTCACATCGGATCTATTCAAACCAATCCTGATGCGAGTTTGCAACAGTTAGGCTTATTTAACCCATAAAGACAAGCTTCTACTTTTGTGTCAATTCCCAAAATAGATTTTCTCTTTGCTATTGAACCTTTCAGAAGCAATCTGTCACCATTTATTCTACAGTTTGCATTTTTCACTGTAAATCATGGATTTTCCTAAATTTAATCTCCCACTCATAAACCAAGTCATCGATAATTCAAAGGTTATTACACAAAGAAAAATATAAATGCATGGCTTTTGTTTTTTCTCCCATTTTTTATGACCTGAACTCAAAGATCTAAGAATTTTTTTGCATACACAAAAGGCCTATTTCTCTCAAATGTTGTTCGCAAATCTGTCTAGATCTGCGTTAGTGAGCACTTCTCCTTTGTCGAGATTATCCATCCATTATTATTTTATCCTTAGGCTGGTTACAATATATAGCCACTTTAAAATGTGCAGTTTTACTGTGTTGGGGGGGGTATCTGATGTGACCACTATTTGGAGTTGATCATGTTGTTGATTGTGGCCGTTGGTCGACTCCTCTTCAATGTCTGTGTAAAGCTGCTGGATATTGAGAGAAATAGGCTTTTTGTGTACACAGAAAGAAAGAGTTCAGCTCATGAAAAATAGGAGCAAAAGCAAGTGTTTGCCTTTATATTTTTGCTCGGTGTATATCACTAAAGGAAAAAGTGAGTTTTTCAACAAATATATCAATAACTGAACATAAACCCGGTCATTGAACAAACTCCATGGGTTTTACTGGTGAATCAATGTTGACTGTGTTTCCATGGTAACTACAGAACCTTTGAACATCCAAGTGGGTCAAATCTGATGACCACGGATAGACGACAAACTGCATTTTATACCAATTATTTACATGCATTGACAGGTTTAGTGGATCAACAGGCGTTAAACTGTCTAGATCTGTAGATGGTTTTGGTTTCTAGTGGGTTTATGGGTTTATAAAAGATAAAAACATATTTGCATCAGGAATAGTACTGGATTTATCAACAGTGTGAGTCTTAACTGCAGTTCATACTGTACATCTTGTCTGATCCATCGTTTGGGTCAATTATGTTCAAGTGTCTAAATGAAAAATTAAGTTTCATGTTACAGAAACTCTTCACTATCCTGATAGTTTAGCTGTTCGCCGATGCTTCTCCATACACTGTCCTTTATTTCACTATAATTTAGACATTTCATCCAAAACGTTGTGGTTGTAAGTCAACAGGTCTGTCATGTTTGTAGTCAGATTTGTCCGTTTTGCACACGTGGCTGGTTGATACCTGAATTTTCTTTGTATAAAACTTAGGAAAATCTACTTCCCTTCTGCACTGTTTAATATCCAGTTCTGTGTCAAATAACTCATGACGTAAACAACATGTAGAAAAACCTGTAAGGGCAAATGACTGATTCAATTGATCAAAATATGTGAATATCCTCTCTTTAGCTTTGGGCTGCTGGCTGGTTAGCAAACAATAGCAAACAGCTTTGGAGTTCACACATTTCTTTCAAGTTCACGACCGACTAAAACCAGTAAAATGACAAGGCTAGCAGCAAAACACACCAGCCCAGACATTCAACAAGCCTGTTTGTGTGTTTATTTTGTACTGATTTTTAGCTAATTATTACATTCATTATGCAGTTTTACCAAAGGAACGCACACAGTCCAACCTGGGGAAGGTAAAAGACCCTCTGTGTGTGATTGTTCTGCTTCATCAGAAAGTCAGACACTAATTGCTGTTAGCACATTTACATGCTAGATGAATTAGCAGCACTTATTTCTAAACAGTAGCAGCTAATGAGCCATAAACCACTGCAGTAAACCAAATCCAGACCTGGTTCTTCAGATATTTGGCCCAGGTAAAAGTGTGGGAAGTCGAGGTATCACATGTCTTCCCTCCAAATCATCTGTACAATAAACCGTACTCATATGTATAATCCACACACACATGTTCAGGGTTCTAGCTAGGATTTTATTTTAGAGTGGGGTGTTGTGGAAGCTGAGCTGCCGCTGTTGTTTTAACCGTAAAAGAACGTCACCATACATCTGTGGCCTGACGTCAGCACAGAGGGAACCAATGGCAGCACACTCACACACTCAGGCTATAAATGCATCCTCCAAGGACAGACACACCAGAGAAAATACAGATAATTCAGAGTAGGTGCTTCAGGCAACTGTTAATGTTGGACCCTGCGTTTGATCTGGGCAAACAATTACAGTCAAAATGCCGATACACTGTACTGAAATTTAGTGCATCGGGAGAAAACTTAGCGTATCGGGTCAAAATTTTAGCACCAGGGGCTGATACGCTAAATTGCGCTAGCTAGAACCCTGCAGTGTGTGTACATATGTGTATACAAGTGTACGTATGAGTATTGCTGCTTTCGAAAGTGTTAGGAGGTACAATATATCTCACTTGGAGATAACTTCATCTGACTTCAAAGTATGCCAGATGTCAAACGTAAACAACAAACATGGAGGATGCAGATCTGAGCTACTGTTTGTTTTGTTACTGACGACACATTTGGACTGTCGACAGTACCGTGTTCTTGCATACGCAAACGAGATGGAAGACGCGAAATGACGGATGAGCTAATTGTACATTGTGAAGTTTTTTTTTTCATTTGCGAACTTATGCACTGCGCGCCACCATTGTTGTGTTGATGTCATGTTGTAATTTGAATTTGTATCTGGACCCACTTTGTGACATGGTGTAGACAGGCGTTCCAATGCATTTTACAGAGTTGGACGTCAGAATCTTCCCATCTCCCAGTTCTCTGGAATGTGGCATATGTGTCCTATCTCTCTTATCCAACTTGTGGCATGTTCAGCATGTGCACAGCTGGAAATAGGATTTATAGCTTTTTTTTTTTTTCTTGCTCTTTTTTGCTCTTGTGTGCTGTGTTTGTGCTCCACTCTTGCTGCTGTAAATTAGAAATTTCTCTTTTTGGGACTAATAAAAGAATATCTTATATTATCTTTATTTCAACTTATCTTCCTTTTCTTACCTAATCTAAACTTTTTATCTTTGTTGCCTTTGTTATCTTTCATATCTTGTCTTGTTCTTATTTTAATTTATCTTCTTTCTTATCTTCTTTTATCTAATTTAATCTTATCTATCTTATCTTTCTTATTTTATCTAATCTTTCTTATTTTTTTAATCTTGTTTTATCGTATCATATCTTTCTTATCTTATTTTATCATATCATATCTTTCTTATCTTATTTTATCGTATCATATCTTTCTTATCTTATTTTATGATATTTGTCTTATCTTACCTAATGTAATCTTTCTAATCTTTGTTACCTTTGTTGTCTTACTATCTTTCATATCTTATATTATCTTAAAAATACACGCACTTAGGTAAAAGTACAGATACATAAGTAACAAACTGTAATTTCAACTACAGAGATAACAGTCCTGCTTTGGTCCCTTTGGATAAATTATTCTGTGTGAGATCTTGACATTTTAACAAGTTGAAGCCTCGGTGTTGTTGCTGAATGTTTCTGTTGCTTCAGCAGTAGGTGAGCATAGTTTGAAGTACTTTCAGACTACAGATAAATCCAACAGATCACCACAGGATTAATGGCAGAGAAAAGATGAAAGGGCAAAATTGTGTGTTGATACTGTAGTTTTAGTGTTTTTGGTGACAAATTGGAGAATTTGAGGGAGAAAAAGTATGAATTTCAGAGGAAAGAAAATCACTGTTTGGTGAAGTTGTTTACAGAATATTGACTAAATGTTTGGAGACTGGTTTTTGATCTTTAACTATGTGTAGAATTTTAGAAGCTTGTTGAGTAAAATCTTGGTCCTAAAAAAGTGCAGTTATAAGTTTGTACTGTTAGTTCCACTGCTGGTCTGCATAGAATCCCCATTCTATGTCATTTTATCAACAATAGCCTAGCATTCTACTTATAAAACTAAAAATCTGTGAACAATATAGTGGTGTACCCACTGTTATGTTTTGATTTTGGAGCAGTGTTTGGTGCTCTTTAATGGAGACTACCTTATTCTACTAAAAACATTAAGTTTAATCATAGCTGTCAAAAGTACATAACCTGTAATTACGTGACATGGTGGTTAAATTTCAACACAACCCTTTGTTTGAGTAAACTCCTCATGAACTGATATTTCCTTTTGTAATCTTACCTGAGTTTTTTTTTTTTTTTTTTATCTGCAAATGTCCCATTATAGGCAAGAGTATCAATGCTAAAGCTACTTTTTTTTTTTTTTTTTTTACAATAACTAGCCTTTTTTTTGGCTTTTTTTTTTTTTTTTTTTTTTTGGTGCTCCAAGGCTTATATTGAAATATGGCACTTCATATTATGCTTCTAAGAGATCCCTGTTGGATCATAAGTGAGAGGGAGACCGGTAAATTGGATGAATCCAATCATTCCAATTTGTTAAAAGCCCGATACATTGTTAGCAGAACAATAAGTCATCATTTAGGAGGCGAGAGGCAGGCTAGGCTTTCATTTGGTAAGTGTGCTCCGGTTTCTTTTCAAGGACTCATACAATCTCTTGTCATTACAAAATTAATAACCCATACAGAGGAAAAACAGTGAGTCAGTAGAGGTGAAGGATGCAGAAGCCCAGTCCTTCGGCGTCCACAGCTTTAATGATCAATTGCAGTGCGCTTTTGCCACTTAATCTGATCATTTGAATGATCTCTCCTCGCTCTGCCCTTCCTCACTACTATTGTTATCATCTTTGATCTCAGAAATCATGTTTTTTGTGTTTTTGCTTTTAAGAGTACACCTTCTGCTTTTCCCCCGCTTATCAGATAATAAATTGTTTAAAAAAAATGTTTTTGCTTCCAGTGTGAGATATGATATAGACCACCTCTTTTGCAGAAGCATTTTTTACTGATTTTTTTTTTTCTCCTTGAAGGACTGTTTCCCTCTGATAAAGTGAAAAATGTGTAGATCAATAAGGTCTGGTTGTTGTGACATGCAGCTGATATTTTTGCTGTCCCCCCCCCCCCCTCCTAGGTGCGTCTGGAGTGGCCCACAGACCTGGCAGTGAGTCCCATGGATAACTCCCTGTATGTCCTGGATAACAATGTCGTCCTCCAGATCTCAGAAAACCACCAGGTCCGTATTGTAGCCGGTCGGCCCATGCACTGTCAAGTACCTGGGATCGACCATTTCCTCATGAGCAAAGTGGCCATCCACGCCACCCTGGAGTCTGCTAATGCCCTTGCTGTGTCCCACAATGGCATTTTGTACATCGCTGAGTCAGATGAGAAGAAAATAAACAGAGTACGACAGGTGTCCACCAATGGAGAGATCTCCCTCGTCGCAGGAGCTCCGAGCGGGTGCGACTGCAAGAATGACGCCAACTGTGATTGTTACTCTGGAGACGAAGGCTACGCTAAGGATGCTAAGCTGAATGCCCCCTCTTCTCTGGCCGTCTGCCCAGATGGAGAGCTTTATATCGCAGATCTGGGTAACATTCGTATCCGCTACGTACGGAAAAACAAACCCTATCTGAATCCGCTCAGCATGTATGAGGTGTCTTCGCCCATTAATGATGAACTCTATCTGTTCGACTCAAACGGCAGCCACATTTTCACACAAAGCCTGACCACAGGAGACCACCTCTACAACCTGACCTACACAGGAGTGGGAGATGTGAGCAGCATTACTGATAAAAATAAAAATACAGTGATTATCCGGCGAGACACCACCGGGATGCCTTTATGGTTGATGGTTCCCGACGGACAGACGTTCTGGTTCACTATCGGCACAAACAACGCCCTTAAAACCGTTGCTGCTCAGGGTCAAGAATTGGCTGTGATGACGTACCATGGAAGCTCTGGACTACTGGCAACTAAGACGAATGAAAATGGATGGACGACCTTCTACGAGTAAGTAGACGCCTTTTATATCACAAGTCTTGCAAACTACCAAAAACAAATTAAGATTGCTCCATTACCTTCAGCAGTTAACCTGGTCATTATTTAGGATTTCCATTTCACTGCACAAGTCTTTTGTCAGCTACATGATGAATCATTTCTGTCACGGCTGTTGGTCAAGACAATTTTTTTTTTCATTTTTAGCCATGCTGACATGCTAATTAAGACATGGCTAGTTAGCAGAGGTCGAAACACTTCAACACACATGAAAAAAAAAAAAAATTCAAACATTTACCATGAAATAAGTACTTTATAACAGTTTGTAAGATTTAGATTTACATTTAATGTTGTTTTTTATTAGAAAATGCTGATTTTCTTATTGGACGCAGAGTAGAAGATGTTGAGATTTTCCTTGGGAGTGACAAAGATGGACAGGATTTGGAAGGAACACATGAGACGGACAGCTCAGTTTGGACAATTTGGAGACAAAGTCAGAGATGCCAGATTGAGGGGGTTTAGACATGTGCAGAAGAGGGATAGTGAGTATATTAGTAGAAGGATGATGAAGATGGAGCTACCAGGCAGGAGGATGGATGGATGTGGTGTGATGGAGGACATGAAGGTGGTGGATGACTGCTAAAGGGAGTAGCAGCAGCATTAGTAGTAATAGTAATAATAGGTTTTTCTTACTAACTGAATGTGTTTTAGTTAAAGCTGCAGGAGTTGGTATCAGGGATATATACCTATATACCTATAATATATACCTTCCTTCTGCAGCTTTCTCCTCCGTCCAGATCAGAGGACTAAATATATAGCTGGATGAACCTGTTAAAGGCTCATATTTATCGAAACCCACTTTTATTATTAGTCTGTGGTTCATTTATTTGTGTATTTGGACACTAATAGTTCATACAGTTTGTATTTGAACCCTCCAGCTGCTGCAAAACTATCTTTATATTCATTTTGGCAACAATCAAGTGGTTTTCTACAACCTGTTTTAATCCCTGCTTAATTTATTCCGTTTTATAACTAGTTACATCATGACATTTGCACATTTCTCTAGTTCGACATAATTGTTTATCAGCAGCAGTTTGAGTAAAAATTGAAAATAGGTACAAACTTTGAGCCGATTACCTAAAATGTTCAGTGTGTTTGTAAATTTCTCAGAAATGAGACAAATAAAGGATTATTAATCTTAATATTAATTTTACAGAGCAGCACAGCCAATAACCTGGAGGGGGCGGAGTCATGTGTATTTAAAGGGTCAGCCCTCCGAACCACCTTTCTGGTGTCATTAGTCATAAATATTGTTGAAGTTGGACCTGTGGAGTTCAATTAATGAAGAATTCAGATCCAAACAGAACATTTACAGGTTATGTAGAACACGGGGAAATGTTTGAAAATGTATAATCTATTTGAAAAAAAAAACAACTAAATATCACTCGTTTAAGAAAAACTGTAGCTACTTTTCTGAGCTTCCATCTCTAGACATCAAGCATCTGACAGTCTGATTAGTGATTGGTAATTATAGTTGTCAGTCACATCTTTAACCCTCCCCATATGTCTGAAAACACCTGTGATTAGTCAAAAATGTGTAGTATAAGCAGATTTTCTACAACCAGTAAATACAGACAGCGTAGATGCTGAAGTTTTGTCTTCCTGACTCTACTCAGAACACTGTAATTAAAATGTTAATTAAAAATTAAAGGTAGGTATGGAATTTTTGCCCAATGACACTAAAAAAAAATCAGACGCTGCAGCTCTAAGTACGTCAGCTAAAGAGATGTAACATATTGTTTCTTATTAAACAATAACCACTGTGTAACCTTTACTGTAAAATACTTTCATCCTTATTATCTTTTACCATTAAGTCTCTCTGCTGGACTTAAAGGCACTTAGCTCATCTTAACAGCAGGTATCACACCAGCAGATGTTTGCTTGCAATTAAAAAAACAAGCATTTATTTCACAAGAAAAATGTAAATCTGCTCTCTTCCAACTGGTAAAAGTAAACGCAACATCGTTTCATTGAAATCCCCGAAAGTTGCTTCTAAATACTGGCGAGGAGCTGCATTTTTATCTTACTATTTCAGCTTTTTGTACTAATCATGTAGCGATGATTTCATCTATTTAAGAAACAGACTTGGGCAAATTACTTGAATAAAAATAGAGGCGTGTTGTAAAAATCACAGCTTCAGTAATAACATGAAAACACATTATTTCAGTGTTTTTCAAAATTGGGGTTTCCTGGGATTTCTAGTAATTGATAGAAACACATTAATTACTAATAAATGATACAGCTAGTCCTCGGGTTACGACGTACCCGACTTACGTTATTTCGACTTTACGACGCCGGAGTCTCGTCCGCTATTACTGTACATACGTACTGTATACTGTACGTACATTAAGTATAGTATCTTATTTTTTACTTTATTTTATTAACCTGAAGTATAATACATGGATTTTGATGGTTATTTAGAGATTTAGGGGTACTAAAGAGTTAATTCCGACTTACTTAGGAACGGAACTCGTTCGTAATCCGAGGACTACCTGTGTATGGTGACTTGATAGAGACAATCACAATCTGTTTATGTGTCAATTGTTCACTGTGGTCAGTTTCAGATGCTGCAGCTCTGTCATAATTCATAGTTTTATTATTTGTTTAGTATTAATTCTCATCCTTATAAATACAAACTGGACTGACTGTTCATATCCTGACTAAGGAAAATAAAATTCTGACTTTCTGCAGTAATCTGAACCTGGATTTTCTGCCTCCATCCAGAATAGTACACATTATATATATACGAAATGTCTAAAATTAACATTTATTTACAACATAATATAGCAAACTATTACATGATCAAAAACAAATCTCTGTCTCTGTTTTGAATGTCTGAGGTTGCCAGAAATTTGTAATGTTCAAGTGGGATCATGAGCCGAAAAAAAAGGTTGGAACCACTGCATTATTTACATAACGCTTGAAATATAAAATAATGCCAGAGTGTTTTTTGTTTTTTTTATCGGTTTATATTTAGAAGCTTAGGACGCTCCTCTGCATCGACAGTTTCCTGTATGTTCTGCTCGTTGTTATCTCAATGGGCATCTCAGTAAACATCTAATATTTGCATAGTTAAATTCTTTACAAATTAGTTTTTTGGTCGCGGGACATCCTTTTCGCGCTAATTAGCTAGAACGGCCGATCGGGACACATTTACAAAGCACCTTTTTAATCCTAATGCGTAGCAGACTCTGGGTCCCGGTTGAGCTGATATAGATGAGCGCTTTACACTAGAGAGCAACTTGATCTGTTAAATCTCTTAAATCCAATATACAGTTTGCACACTTTGGGAATATGTGGATTAGAATGGGGCATCCAGGGAATAGAAGATCTGGTTGACATCTGAGTTTAGTATTTTGGCACTTGTGTTACCTTCATATATGCCTGCCTCTCTATGTCACTCAGTGTATATAAGGCTTGCAGAAGTATGGGTGTAATCCTATTTCCTGTTATCATACCAAATAGGATTACTGGATGATATGTTGCTCATCTGCACCCTCGCTTGCCGACCATCGCTTGTTTGGAGTCATTTCATACAGGAAAGACATGTATCTGTCGGCGAGCATATTTTACCCTCAGGACTGTGACGAGTCCAAGCAATATAAGCATAACAGGAAAAGGTAATAAGTGACTGAAGCAAAGCACACACACACAGACAGTGAGAGGGAACAATACATAAGACTTGCACATGCTGCAGCATTTGAGCTCAGGATTTCATGTTCTGGTGGCTTCTATCGAGCAATCTGTCCCCTAGCTTAATGTACTGTACCGAGGGATACTGTACTAACTGGATGTCATTCCAAAAAGTGTGATTAAGCAGATCGGCTGGTCAGACATCTGTTACACCTCGCTGGAGGAATAGAACACTTTGACACATAATCAGACGCTGTGTTTAATTTGAGCAGACATGTATCACCTGTGTTTGATTTGGTTGTCATCCGAGATGGTTGTAGTGGGGGAAAAAAATGTAGTGATGCAGTGAAAATGGCACTAATGCAGCCAAGCGTAGGGATTTCTCAAGGTACAGTGAATTGCCTACGGTCTAAACAAATTCAAGTTCGGTGGGTGGTTGGAATATTCAATTATTTCTCTTTGACTTTTCATAAAGTGCCTGTTGTTGTTCTCAGATTTGGTCTTTCCTGTTACATAAAGAAAAGACTGTTAACGCTGACACAAAGAGCCTTTGTGGCGTCGAATAATAACATTAGAAGCTTAAAAGAAAAACGTGATTTATTATTCTTAACAAAGTTTCCAATCGTTGATTATAAGGAAATCTATTATATCATGACACTTTAGACTTCTCTCAAGGCTGACGCGTCTATAGATGTGTGTGTTTTTTTCAACTCATACATTCTATGAGTCTTTCATCATAACAACAAAGTAGCAAATGTTCCACCCAAGCAGCTCTAACGCAGAATGGTTTATTGCATTGAATCTGTTAAATACGATCAATGGCAGAAAGCATGAAAAACACATTTTATATTTTCTCATGTTTCATTTTGCAGAATGCGCGAGTAACAGTATTTTTGCAATTTAACCTCTGTTAGAAATCTACATAAAACGTTGAATTCTTCCTTTTCCTGTTGTTTTCTTTTCTTTTTTTTTTTTTGTTTTTGCTCCTAAATTAAACAAGTGGTTCCAGGCACAACAAAGCCTTACATGTATTTTAGTTCATGTCAGCATCAATCCAGCTGATGTCAGCATATCAACTGCCTCTATATATGTGCCAAGTTTGAAGTAAATTGAAATAAAATTGATGTTTTTATAAACATTTGAAATTTCGCCCATTATAAGTAAATTGGAGGGGGAAAAAATTAACTTTAAAATTACATAAAAAAATTATTTTAAGAACTTTGACCCAAAACAATCACACCTAATATGGGTCATTGGCAATCTATAAACCCAATCTGGAATGAATTCAATCAAAAGTTTTG
>JAPSES010000144.1:10381655-10403952 GCA_029822895.1 Maxillicosta whitleyi
ATAAACACACACATACACACACACAAACATACAAACACCTGCACACACACACACATACAAACACCTGCACACACACAAACATACACACAAACATACAAACATACAAACACATGCACACACAAACACACACACAAACATACAAACACACACACACACACAAACACACACACAAACATACAAACACACACACAAACACACATAAACATTTCCAGTATTTTCCTCTGCCCCCCCCCTCTCCCCCCCCCCTGCTTTAACGCCGTACTGCTGCGTTCACAGGTATCTGGATCTGAGGCGTTTTGGTTCGGCGCCTCACGGTGGCTTCGGGCTGGGATTTGAACGATATTTGCAGTGCATTCTGGGAGTCGACAACATAAAAGACGTGATTCCTTTTCCTAGATTTTCCCGTTCGTGTCTTCTTTAAAACTGAAGTCTGTTATTTCTGTCAGGAAAACAAATAAAATGTGTGGGGTTTTTTTCAGTGTTTACTGGTGTGTTTTTTTTTTCATCCCTTTAAGTTTAAGTCATATTCTACAAACATATATATTTAATTTATGATTTTTAGTCAGGTAATAATACTGATATGTATTAATATATAGTGTAAATACTAACTGGATAGCACCTGAAATACAGGTCAAAGGTCACATGCACCTGGTGATTAATATAAAACCTGCATAGAGTCAATTTATTTGATCAGTAAGATAAGATAAACCGTTATTAGTCAAACAACAGGGAAATAATTGAGGTGTTCTTGTCTGATGATAATGAAAAATGTCCAAAAAATAAATAAATAAATGGGATTATTCCTCTGCAGACCTTTCCAAAATACAACTTGAGTACTTTTTGTAATAAATTACTTATAAATGTGCTTCTCCAGTCAAATCTGTCTCATTGTTTTTGTAAAGACAGTATTTTTCAACCATGTTTTATCATGTAGACAGAAAACAAATTAAAATCATAAATCATCCATAAGGCACATTTATTTTTGGCCGCTTCAACCTGCTATCGGAGTAAAACGAAAAAACAGATAAAAACGCAGCAATAGTGAAAAGACTGACAAGATTCATCCATTTTAAGAGATAAAGTTGAGATAAAATTTATACAGATGATGAAAAAATGGATTTCTATCTTGGGCTCAATGTTTTTGTTTTGTTTTTTTTTAACTTTTTCCCCTTGTTTATTAGATTTTTTAATACAAATGAATAAATGCCGTTTAAGTTCAGAGTTGTCGTTTTTCCTTTTTGCAAATTATAATAAAACCAATAAAACTTAAATGACAAATAAATTCAACTAACCCTTTTCACAGTGACTCCAAAACAAGTCCATTAATTCAATCATCCACAAGATGGTGCGTTTTCCCATCTGACCCACTGCTGATTTTTTATTGTCACCACTGTATGCTGCAGTGATTCTAATAGTTTTAGGTTTTCATTAAAACACAATAAATGACTTGGGAAAGTTATCCAGAGGAAAATGCCGCTTATATTTACTGAATTCCGTGCGTAACTTGGCATTTTACGCATCATCTTATCAATTAAATGGATGCATTTTTGCATCTGGGGACACACTCGGTGGCGTAAACACGTGTTTTGCGTGACATTATACAAACACTGTTCTTTATTTGTGTTAGTTTTTGGAGTCGTGTTCGGGGTCTTGGAGCCGCTTTAAGCCGTGCGTTACTCCCATCCTCGTCGTCCCGGCGCAGCCCATCCCTCCCTCGGCTCGGTGGGCGTGGTATGAGTTGGGAAAACAAACTGCAGACACCCTGAGATACTTCCTCACCCTGCATCAGCTCAGTTTCCCCGCGGCTTCTCGTCTGCAGCCCGTGCGTAAAACAAAAAACAAACAAACAAAAAAAAAAACAATCCCAAAAAAGTCGAGTTGCGCTTTTCTTTCTTTCTTCTTTTTTTTTCTTCCTCGGCCCTTTCTTCTTTTACTCGCCTTCACGCGGGGGCTCGTGCGCGCTGGTTGTTGCGCATTAGTAGCAGCGGCACCGGGAGCGTTTGGACACATCTCTGTGGAACTGCACCCTGCTTTCTTTGAGGGGTTTTTTAATCCAATGGGGGGAGCGGACGGCGGGGGCACCACGGAGAGCCTGACGCCGACAACTGTGTGAAAAAAAGGGGCAAAGCTTCTGGAGCCGCCATGTACCACCACTACTACTACTACTACTACTACTACTACTTATACTACTAGTACTCATACTACTAGTACTGGTGACAGACGGCAGTTGAAGAGCAGAGACCAAAACAGTGACAAACATGAGCGGTGGAGAAATCATCTTCCAAGGCTGGCTGAGAAAGTCCCCCCCAGAGAAGAAACTGAGGAGATATGTAAGTCCACGCCAAGTTTGCTGCAGCTTCTTTACGCGTTTCCGTCCTTTCTCTCCAAATGTCACCTTTTGTGTCCAGAAAAAGCGCACTCTTGTATAGTTTATCTAAGCAGGTGCATCCCTCTACTGTCTTTTTTTCTTTTCTTTTCTTTTTGTTTTTTTTTTTAACAATCTGTCAACTTGAAACATAATCTCAGTCTGTTCCGACGCAAACTGTCAGTTTTTCTGCGCGAGGCCACCCACTGTGGACTCCTGTGACCACATGGATGCGCGTAAGTCTGTGTTAATACCCGACAGCTGTCTATAATTTTGACTAAACACCTCTCTGACTACACACACACACACACACACACACGTATATATATCAACTCCCATTTGGCTTTATCTGATCAGGATGAGGTAATGTCTCACATGGATGCGTGGACGTGACCGGTTTTCATGTGGTGTCAATAGGAATAGTGATAACTGCACAACACTTAAAGGAGAGAGTGGAGGCTGGGTGAGTTTCCTGGGTGCTTGGGTTGGAGTAGGGGGTAGGGGATGAAGGGTTGGGTGGGGGGGGCAGCCACAAATCAGATAATAGGATTTATGGAGGCAGATAGAACCATGAGACAATCTCCTATAAATACAGCTGTCCACTGTTTATGTATGGTGTTGCATTACTAGGCCTCTCCATGTTCCTACTAGCTGACTTTGCCATGATGTCATCTCACTGTTTCATCTGGAAATCCATCCTTGAATGTCTTCAAATGCCCCCCCTCCTCCCCTCCCCATTTTACTCCTCTTCTCCCCCCACCTCCACCACCACCTCCTCCTGTCATTTCCTCATTGTCTTCCACTTAAAGCCGACTAATGTTTACACAGAGACCACCGTGGTCAGTACGGAACAGCAGCTGCGAGCGTACAGAGGAAAAACTTGCTTGGTTCATAACAGTACTGTATAAACAACAAGAGAGAGAAGAAAAAAAGAAACACTCTCACAAGACATAATGGAGCTAACATAATGGCCTTCCTCAGGCTACGGAGCAGCAGCAGGAGCAGGAGCAGGGGGAGGCTCTGACTTTAAGCCTGGTTCTCACCCTTAACAAGTAAACCTATAAACAAGCCCACACACACACACATGCATATACATACATGGACGCAGTTTGAGACAAAACCCAGTGTCATAAGATGGAGCGTCCACAACAGGCAGACTTGTGAATGCCATAATCTGTCCATCTCAAATTCCTTCCAGTTAAAGTCAGGCTACGGACAATCGGAGCCATTAACTCACCAGTATTGCTGTCATGTGACATCGCTGACATCCTAACGAGAGTGATATTTTCAGATGTTCCTCGCGCGCGCGCTCATGAAGGTGTGTTATGCTCAAGAAATGTCAAATGGGAATGTGATGGGTCAGTGGACGGGAGGGAGGAATGTAACCGACGCATTAAAGGGTCACCAGAAGATTTGTGGGGCGCTCATGGGAAGTTTGTGCTGGGATCGACAGTTGCACCAAACTGGGAAAAGTTACAATATGTCATATGGATTTACAGCGTTCATCCTAAAGAAATGCTAGATTCATCTGAGGAAAGTGTTGGTTAATGTTAAAATGATCCAATTGTTTGTACGCTGACTCAAAATACACATAAAATACTGAACTACTACAATAATTTACATAATTCTGTCCAAAAACCTGGTGAAGTTTCAACCATAGACCTTCAGACGCAAACAGTCAAATATTTAGTCGTTTTATTCACATATGACAATGGATTTTTTTCATAGTAAAAGTGCCGCCACAGACAGAAAATCAAACGTAGAATGTGTAAAAGCACTGTTTTTGTCATAGATATTGATGTAAGAACTGAAGTGATTCTGGTTTTTATCAAGAAAACATGTTAAATGGATAGATATCAGCTCTGAAATCAAACTATTATGATATATTTTTTGTTATTATTATATTTGTCCAAACAAATGAACAAGAAACTGAAGAAAACAAGGGGTGGTCTAATAATTTTTTCCGCCACCGTATGCACACTCACATGCTGACTCAAAACACACACAAAATACTGAACTACTACAATAATTTACACAATTCTGTCCAAAAAGCTGGTGAAGTTTCAACCATAGACCTTCAGACGCAAACATAGTCAAATATTTAGTCATTTTATTCACATACGACAATGGATGTATTTCATAATAAAAGTACCGCCATGTAAGAGCTGTAACAAAACTATATTCTATTGTTTGTCTGGTTTAATAACAGACAGAAAATCAAACATAGAATGTATAAAAGCGCTGTTTTTGTCATAGATACTGATGTAAGATTTTGGTTTTTATCAAGAAAACATGTTAAATGGATAGATATCAGCTCTGGAATTAAACTATTATGTGATATGTTTTGTTGCTATTATTATATTTGTCCAAACAAATGAACAAGAAACTGAAGAAAACAAGGGGTGGTCTAATAATTTTTTCCGCCACCGTATGCACAGTGAGTGAAAATCCACACAAAATACTGAACTACTACAATAATTTACATAATTCTGTCCAAAATCCTGGTGAAGTTTCAACCATAGACCTTCAGACGCAAACAGTCAAATATTTAGTCACATATAATAATGTGTAAATGACACGGATGTATTTCATAATAAAAGTACCACCATGTAAGAGCTGTAACAAAACTATATTCTATTGTTTGTCTGGTTTAATAAATACCGCATATCAAAATAAAATCTGTAAATATAATTGTTCAGACCTTGGCCAAAGTTATGCTGAACATATTCACATTTTTTAACATTAATAACATGTAAACTTATAAAATATTAAACCAGCAGCGGTAGAAAAAACCGCCGTGGTACCACATGGAGTGTAAAACAGGAAGTTAATAAAAATAAAATAACATAAATTATTGCACATCTGTATTGCGATAGTGATATTTTTGCGATATATGGTGCATATACTCTACGGTGCCAGAAAAATTATTAAACCATCAAAAAGTCTTAAAAAACATTGGTTATGTAATAAAGTTCTAACTCATGTGTGTGTCATGTGACTAAAACATGGAATGTCTAAAAGTGCTGTTTTTGTCATAGATATTGATGTAAGAACTGAAGTGATTTTGGTTTTTTATCAAGAAAAGATGTTAAATGTATAGATATCAGCGCTGAAATGAAACTATTATGGGATGTTTTTGTTGTTATTATTATATTTGTCCAAACAAATGGACCTTTAGTTGCATTAAAATGAACAAGAAACTGAAGAAAACAAAGGGCGGTCTAATAATTTTTTCCACGACTGTAGATCAGTGGTTCTGAACTGGTCTGGCTTCAGGATACAGATGTAGCGGTTCCAGATTCCAGTGCTATGATTGTTTGTTGTCAGAGAAATAATCGCAGTTTCAATGATTGCTCTGATTATTTTTTTTCAAACTCATTTACTTCCATAAACACGGTGCGTGTCTGTGTGGACGTTCGTTACATCAGGATCTGTTTTACTTCCGGGTCACATTCAATTCATTATCAAAACTGATAGAAGTCGCATTTAACGTGTAATATGAACAAACGCAAAAAAAAAAATCAGATTTCATTAAAAAAAAAAAAATCCAAATTGTGCATTAAGTCTGTAGTTTTAGTCTGATGATCGATAAACTAATGATTGTTTGTTTATGAGTTTTTTTTGTTTATCTATATTTGTATTACTACGTCGCTTTTGTTTGTTTTTTTACTTCATGTCATTTGCGTTTTTAAGGCCAAAATGTACAAACCTGGCTTTTGAAAGCATTAGATGTTGTATATGTATCATCCTTACTCAGTTATTTTACTTGGTATCGGTTTTATTGATTCTTATTCTTAATTTGTTGTCGTTTTTAATTGTACAGATTTTATTGTTTTGATCTATTCTTGTATTTTACTCTGTTTTTTTAAAAAAATTATTTATTTGTTTTCCTGAACAGCACTTTGGTCCACTGTGGTTGTTTTTTTTTTAAGTGGTTTCTAAAAAAATTTGAATTAGATTGGAAACTTAACCAGTGAAAACTTGACCGTGCGTTCACATACAGTTGTGGAAAAAATTATTAGACCACCAGAAGTCATGAAAAACAATAGTTATCCAGTCAAGTGTGTGTCATGTGACTAAAACAGACAGAAAATCAAACATAGAATAAAAGCACTGTTTTTATCATGGATATTGATGTAAGAACTGAAGCGATTTTTTTTGTTTTGTTTTTTTATCAAGAAAACATGTTAAATGGACAGAAATCAAACTATTATGAGATATTTTTGTTGTTTTTATTATATTTTTCCAAACAAATGTACCTTTAGTTGGACCAGGCCTTAAAATGAACAAGAAATTAAACAAAACAAGGTTGATCTAATACTTTTTTCCACAAAAACTCGATGTTATTTACTATAAATTTTAATAGGTGTCCCAATAAATCAGATTTTGGGTCCTGATTCTTTACAATTTCGGAGATCTGAGCTGTAGTTCTATTTTTTTAACACAGTAAATTGGTATGAAATAAAGTATCCTTCATGAGCTAGTATGGTAGGAGGTTTTCTGAGGTAAACGCACACGTGAATCTGCTTCATCAGAGCCGCTTCAAGGATGTTCCCTTTAACAACGGCGAGGTGTGGTAATCTCTAACAGCAGCTTTTCCTGTCAATATTCCAACTCCTTCTCCCGTGAAGTCCTCCGAACCAGTCGAGGCCTGCGTTTGTTAATCAGTAGTTACTTGTTGAAATCATTGGTCATTGCGTTTTTTTGTTTTTTTTTCCTTTCACTGAGGTTTTCTGTCAACGTGCCACCTCGCGATGCAAACACTATTAACAATTAGAAAAACTCGTACTACCGCTGTGGTTCTGGTATGCAAATCAGATGCAAAGTCAGTGAGGCAGTAGAACACTTGTGTCAGTTGGAACCTGAAGGCAACTGTTGGCGAAGGCAGGAGGCGACACGTCTACGCTCTGTAAACGTAGTAGGACTAGACCTGGTCAGGGAAAGCGCTAGTACACTGTAAAAAATACTCCCAAGAGCTGTAAAAAAAAAGTCTACTTTCTCGTGTTATTGTCGCCAAAATGTAGCTAAAGTCATTGTTTTTTGACTATTTTATGAGGTTTTGGTTTGGTTTCGCTGCTGAATCGTACGCTGTTGCTGGTTTCACGTGCAGGTGTTTTTCCTAAACATAAGGTCAGGGCACAAAATGGGTCAGGGAGTTGTGTTTTTTTTGGTGGTTGCCAACTGTTAAAAGACAGAAATATGAAGCAACAACATGATGTGTGACTTCATTTTACTAGTTAACCCTGGAGCCACAGAGAGAGTGAGTTGCGATGCGCTTTGATGTCGCCGCTACAGTGATCACGTCAGCCTCAATAGTTCCAAACAAACAAACCACGTGCTGTCATGTTGGGACAGACTGCAGCCAGTGCGTTATTACAGGTACGTATTGACATAAACCACACACACAAGTGTATTTCCCTTATTGGACTTTATCAAGCGATAGATCTGTAAAGTTACTGAACGTGACAGCTTTTTTTTTTTAAAGTTCATTTATTAATTTAAAATATAGTAGATAAAGAAAAAACTAACACATAAAAGTTGGATCAATGACAGTCGATGGAAACACTGGGTTTAGTTTATTACAGGTTTTACAGAAGAAGTCACGTTTTCTTTTGTTTTCTCCCTTTTTGATATAATTAAACCTCAATTTCAATTTGAGTTTTCATGAAAATTTACATGATCAGTGAATTAAATATAAGAAAATACCTGATTTTTACTGAAAATGTAAAATACAGAGTATAATACAGGTAGTTCTCAGGTTACGATGTACCCGACTTGCCTTATTTCGACTTTATGACGCCGGAGTCTCGTCCGTCATTAGTGTACGACGCCGAAATCTCGTCCGCCATTACTGTACGACGCCGAAATCACATCTGCCATTACTGTACAACGTTGAAATTTTGCCTGCCGTAACTGTACGACGCCGAAATCCCATTCCCCCATTACTGTACAACACCGAAATCTCGTCCGCCATTACTGTACGATGCCGAAATCTCGTCCGCCATTACTGTACATACGTACTGTGTACTGTACATACATTAAGTACAGTATCTTATTTTTTTACTTTATCAATATGTATAATACATGTATTTGGACAATTATTTAGAGATTTAGGGGGTATTTAGGGGTACTAAAGGGTTAATTCCGACTTACATGGAAATCCAAGTTACGTTGACAGTGTAGGAACGGAACTCGTTCGCAACTCGAAGACTACCTGTACATAGATCCACTGAACAAAATGATACCACTCACTCATGAAGGTTTCTAGTGGGGGGTGCACGATAACCCCTCATGGACTTTAATGTGGAGCCGATTTTGCTGATTTTTTTGTGAATATCCTTGAAATAGTCGCATTCTTTGCTCCACATTTTCATTGTATCTTTGTATTGTTTCCTTTACTGTTTTTATTGGACGCAGTGTTTTGGTCTCATGTGAAGAAAATGAATTGCCCCCCCCCTCCCAAATTTCTCAAGTTGGAAGTTTGGAACGGCTGATTTACTGAAACGCGTCATATTCTGTAAAAACCATCATGTATTTGTAGCGCTGCTGTCCTGTGAGGTCCACATATCTTTAAGAAGTCGACTTTTATGAGCTGAGATAATGCGTGACAATGTATTTTCCATCTAATCCCAAAAGTGTATTTTGGCAGAAGGAGGTGGAATACATGTGTAAGAAGTCTGGGCTGTTTTTAGATTTGTGAAGCTGCATTTAACAACAAATCCAAGAGTGTTTATTTAGAGCAGGGCTGTCAAACATGCGGCCCGGGGGCCAAAATCGGCCCGCCAAAGGGTCCAATGGGATGAATTAGTGAAATAAAAAAATTACACTGAAAACATTAATGATTAAAGATGTTAAAAAATGTAGGTCAATTCAATCTAAAATAGGTCAGACCAATAAAACACTATTATAATAAACTATAAATAATGAAAACTAAAATTTTTTCTGGGCAAAAAAAAAAAAAAAGTTAAATGACACAAAAATGTTTACATTTATAGATTAGCCTTTTACAAAAAAAATATGAACAACCAGAAATATCTCAAAAGAATTCAGTGTAATTGTACCAAAATTCTACCTGTTATTAAATATTTTATGTATTTGTAGATCCACTGTGATCTGTACGTTGTATTGAACATGTGAAAATGAGGAACTGAGGACAAATAATGACATAAATTTTAAAAATTGCACTTTTTTTCTTCACAAGTTTCATTTTGTTCATGTTTTTAAAGGATAGTTTGTAGATGTAAACATTTTAATAATACAAATTTGTACTTTTTTCACACTAAAACAATATATCTTACACATATAATTGTGGAACTGATATCATTTATATATTATTATGTTATTATTGTAATGATCCGACCCACTTCAGGTCGTATTGGGCTGGATGTGACTCCTGCACCCACATGAGTTTGACCCCCCTAGTTTAGATTAACCCTTTAAACCCTGAGTCTAAAATGGTCCGCTCTGATTGTTTTTTCTTATTGTGACGATAAAAAAGTTGGAAAATATGCACTGATTGAGTCTGTTTGCACATTTTTCCAGAATCTAAAATCTTGTGGTCATTTATAATTTATTGCATGTTATAATAAAACAGCTTCTAATGCGCACATGAGGTTAATTAGCATAATGACCCAATAAAACATATTAAAGCACAACATCCCAGGTGTCAGAAACCATTGGAATTTTTCCAGTTGCACAAACAGTGACAGAGTTCCAACTGTCCAGACTGTATATGCACAGGGTGTGTCAGCGGAGACACGTCAGGTTTTAAAGAGAAGGAGAATTCAGTTGATGCCAAAGGCATAAAGAGAAACCAGATAGAAATTACATAAAAGGACAGAAGAAGATGAGGGCCATTGGGGGGAAAAAAAGGTCCATTATATATATTTTTTATCATTATTCAGAGAAAAAGACAAAATTCTGAGATTAAAGCCCAAATTTAGCATTTTTTCCCCTCAGAATAATAAAAATAATAATAATAAAAAAAAATACAAATATTTTTAGATATTAAATTTTTTTTTTTTTTTCAAGAGGCCTTAATTTTCTTCTGTATAGAATATATATTTTATGATTTATATTGGGTATGATATATTTGGGTCCCATTTTACACCCCATTTTTTTGGAGCTCTTATGCTGAAAAGGTTTGTGTTTACAGTGTACGACAGCCTTCACAGTTTGGTTCAGGTCAAAGTTCCCTCATTGTAAAGAGGGGTGTAAGAGTGTGTAACCACTCATATATATATATATATATATATATAATTTTTTTTTTTCTGTGGTAAAACTGTTTTGAATGGAAATATTCCAGTGTGATGAAACTGAAAACTAAAGAGCAGAGGCTGATGTTGAGTCAAAACACATTGTGGTCAGAAGGTTTATATTTATCACTGACATGACTGTTGTTACTGTCTGGACTTTTTTTTTTTTTTTTTTTGCTTTTGTTGCATGTGCGAGACATAAAAGCAATAAATAATAGAATACATTAATTTAAAAAAAAATCACCTTTTTTTCTCTATTCTCTAGTAAAAAAGAAAAAAAAAATACACTAATAAAGCAAAAAACACGCTTTGCATATGTACGCTTATTTTTACATTCAGTTACTGACATCTTTGCTGAAAAAGTAAAGTTTTCTTCTGTTTTCACGCATATATAAATAAAATGTAGGAAATTAAATACAGGAAAATATGTGATTTACTTTGAACAATGCAAAATACAGAGGATAATATTAAAACAAATGGCGAGAAATCACTAAATAATAATAAGAAGTACTTGATTAATCCCAAAACTGGGAAATTGACATTCTAGTTACAAGTGATCAAGATAAACATTAAAACACAGACAAAACAAGTGACCTTCAATAAAAATAAACACTACACACACAGGTGTCAAAGTGATTAATGCGCAGAAATGTGAATATATGAATTATTTTAAGTACCAGTAAGGAGGTGAAAGGTGTACTTGTGGTGGTTACAGTCCACCCGTGTTTTCAGATGTGATTAAGTGCGTGCTGAGGCAGTGGGAGGGTCCTCGCCTCGTTTGTTGAACAATGTCCAAAATAAGCAAAAGCAACATGAAAACAACTGACTAATGCAGCGGTTACACAGAACCTCTGACAGAGTTCTGTGGAAGTGTGTTCATGACGGATGCGTAATTAAATACAATCGTATGTGTATGTGTGTGTATGTGTGTGTGTGTGTGTGTGTGTGTGTGTGTGTGTATGTATGTGTGTGTGTGTGTATGTGTGTGTGTGTATGTGTGTGTGTGTATGTATGTATGTGTGTGTGTGTATGTATGTATGTGTGTGTGTGTATGTATGTATGTGTATGTGTGTACATGTATGTGTGTGTGTATGTATAAATGTGTGTGTGTGTGTATGTGTGTGTGTGTGTGAATATGAGGCTTTGGAAAATGCTTTGAGCACCATGAAGGTGTAGAAAATGCTCTGTATAAGTGCAGTTCATTTACCAGTTAATTCATCAAAACAAATGTACTATTTGTTTGTCAAAGGTCAAAGGTCAACACCATGTTAGTCTTCACTCAGGAGTTCTGATAGTTCTGATAGTTGGTGAACATCGCCTTCAGGAAGTCTAAGTGTTCAATGCTGATGTAAAAACATTCTCAAAATAGAGAAATCTGATTTTTCATATTTTCATGCTACATTTACATTAAACATATACAGAAAAAAAAGTCACAGAAAAGTGGTAATGTAAAACAACCATCAAAATGCATATTTTGCTAGATTAGATTTCTTACTCCTACAAGAACTTTAATGAGCCACAAATAATAAAAAAAAAAATACACAACTTTCAAGTAAGAAAAAAATCTTAGTTTTAAACTCATTTTAAATAACAGATTAGTGAAGAGCATCAACTCTTTGTACATTCTAGTCAGGCTTTTTTTGGATATAATTTATAGAATCTTAAAACTTGAAGGAATGAAACATCACTGCCTTGGACAGATTTACAGAGTTCCACTTGGTCTTTAGTGAAACTGAAGCAGTTCGCAGATCAATTCTGATGCTCAGGAGTTTGTCGCCTTCAATGAAGAGAGAAAAAAGGCTCCGTTTCGACTGGATTTACTGGGAACAAATGATGATGAGAAGCTACAGCCCATAAGCAATGAAGAAAACTCACACAGGACATGGTGTAATTTGGTGAAACAAGCTTCTGAACATTTGACAAACTTCATCACAGGTGACAATTTTCGGCTGCAGTGGCGGTTCATCACCAGAGGTTGCTAGGTTACCGCCCACCTGTCTCACATGAAGAAGAAGCTGGAATCACAGAAAATCATTCAACAATAACATGAATATTTAAATACATGAACAATACATGAGCTCATGAGTACGGTGTATAATCTGCATTAAACGTGTTGGTTGTTTAGTCACATGTTGACAGCTGCATTCTGGGAGTTTTTGAAAAGACCACAAGCTAGCGACGTGTTCGCACTCATCCGTAGTTTATTCATCGACAGCCATTACAATAATGGCCAGAACGACACACATGCGTACAACAACTTCTTCTGACACAGTATTAATCGATCAGACGAACAGAACAAAACAGTGCAGGGCTGGTTTTCAATAAACCCTTTGTAAATGCCTTAGCTTTTTAAACAAAAATATTTAATGATTTAAACCTGTGTTTTCCCTGAGTAACGAAATATAAATATCATTATATTACACTTGTGTTCTTCAGTATATATAATAATAATACCTGAGAGACTTCTTAATGACCCATGGAGAACATTTCACAAAAATAATGCACTTTAACCTGCAAACTTTTAACCTCTCACATCTGCACCTGAGCCTCTCCTACTATATACACCCTCTTTATAAATGGCACACGCACATTAACCCCCCCAATACAAGACATAGGGGAGCCTTAAGGACTACCCACAGGTGTAAAGATCACATCCTGAAAAGAATCAAGACCTAAATCAGAAATACAATGTCACATGATCTTCTAAACCAGGAACGTCCACATTATTGCAGCTCATGAGCTGTTTTTAAAATGACAGACAAAATGAGTTACATCCACTATATAAATATAACATGGACAGATCAGTAGGTGACACCGCTGATGCTTCCGTTAGTGGTTGGATAGCTCAGTGGGTAATACTAATGACAATAACGTGTCAGATGGGGGTTCATATCCTGGCAGGAGCAGTGGTGATGACATCATTTAACCCAAAGGTAAACTTCCTGCCCACACCATCAGTGGAACACACATGTGTCAGGACAGGCTTTTGACAATAGAGTAATGAAAAATTTGCATGTTTAATAGATAGAAAAAAATAAAAATAAATGACTGAAAACACGTGCTGTGAATTTAAACTGTATTTTATGTGGTTATCGTGTATCCAACACTGCAGCCCACCAAAAAAGAACTTCACTTGCTACCACTTTTAAGGGCGTCAGTAACATTTACATGCACAATAATATTTACCTAATTCTGAATAAGACAGTATTCTAAATCAATTCTCTACAGTCAATGAAAATGCCTTCTGTTTACATTCACACCACATTAAAAACAGTGTTTCTCATCATTTTCCACTGTGTGAACTCTTGTTTGTCTTCCTTTAAACATCTTTTGGAAAAGCTGAGCTTTTTCATATTTTCTCCTATCCTATAAATCTGCTGATATTCATCTTCCAAACAGAAATGTGGACGTTTGTTTCTATTCATCTTTACCTGCAGATTCTGCCGACCACAAACAGAAGTCATGTGTTCCAACCTAAAACACAAAATACATTCACCTCAAAAGAATCAAAGAATCCCCCATAAAGTGGAATTATACTAGCACATCCCACACGACTAGATCAGAAAGAACTCTGTGTCATTTGGAAAACCTAAGTGGAATATGATGTTTACATGACACTGGTCAAATTTAGAATGTTGTGACATGTGTAAAATACTCTTACATTTCAGATAACATTGTGTTGTGTATATTTTTGTGCTGGTGTCCATATCAGCAGAATGGATAATGAGGTCTATTAACATTTGCAGAGGATGTTGCTCATAAAAAAAAAAAATTAATTAAAAAAAAAAAAAAAAAAAAAACTGTTTCACGTACAGTAAACATCTCATGGCAAAAACAGACAGTAAAAAGCCTTTGAATAGTCAAAATAACAACATATTGTTTGCACAAGGGACAACATTTACACACAAAAACTCACCTGTGATGTGTGGGTCTGTTTCTGCTGCTTCTAGGTTCAATGAAAGTCATGTGATACTTGAACTCTTGATACTTGAACCAAGCACTAATAAAACCAAATTGATAAGATATTATTGTGAAACTCAAATGAATGTAGGATAATCAAAATGAACAGACAAAGCACTGTTAAAAACAGTGCAGTACTCCATTACCTCCTACATGTAGTCCTGTATCAGTAAATGTTCAGGTCCAGACGGGCCTGCACTGTGTGAGGCATCCATGTCACTTCACTGATGAAGCTTTTGCAGATGTTGCATCATGGATTTACAGCTGCACATGTTCCATCAAATGGATGGAGTTTTCCCTCTGTCTTTCTCTCTCTCTCTCTCTCTCTGATGTAAAATGAGCAGAGTAAAGCTGAAAAACCCACAGAGAACACAGACTAAATGAGACTCTGAAACCTGATTTAGTGTCTTACCCCCCTCCAGCCTCCTCCCCCATCCGGGGTGGAGGATCTGCTCTCTGCTATTATCCCCTCCATCATGTCGAGTCCCTTTGGACGGAGCAGGAGGAGCAGATCCAACCGATCATGGAGGTGTCGCATTAGAGCCATGGTGATATTATCAGTTATCGTTACTGCAGAACAAGCTCCAATGATGCTCCTCAATTCTACTGCTGTAGGAGGTGGAGCTACACATGCAGCTGCCGTTAACATATTTGTTTACATGATGCTGCAAATTAAACCCAACGCCCAGATAATCACATAATCCTGTCGTGGGATCTGGAAAGGACTACTGCTCTGCTGGAGGTTATTCTTTTATTTTTTCCAGTTGTTATAATACTTCTTCACTGAAAGGTCTTTTTTAACTTGTTAGAATTCAAATGAATTTTTAAGTTAGGCTTCAGCAAGTCCAATATTATTAATATTATTAATATTATTAGGCCTCATTTGAACAGATACACCTTCTTATTTGTGTCTGAATCAATCCAAAGTGCATCAACAATGATCTGACACTGACTACCATTAAAATGGTGAGGTGAGGTAACTGGGGGGTCCTGCTCCTGGTCCTTCAGTCTGCCCTCAGACTGTTGTATGTCTACCACATGCTCACAGCTTTGCTCCTGTCTGCTGAACACTTTCCTTCATATGAACAGTGTGTGAAACAAACACTGCAGCGACACTTTTACTGTAACTGTCTGTAGATCTTAGTGCTAGTTTTTCCAACTTACTCTTTTAGCATGAAAAAAGTGCCTGATGTCAGTGTAGCCTTTTCTTTTCCTCTCAGTGTTTCTGTGAATAAAACCAAATCTTAATTCAATAAAGTAGTATTTGGGCTCTGAGGTGAAGCTACAAATGTCTAACCATGAATAAGAAATGATGGAATGTACAGACAGTAAAAGGGCGTACTATTCAGCCTAACCTACTGGGTGCTTATTTTTATGTTGCCCCCAGAGGTTTCACTGATCAGTGTTGTGCATGAACTAGTTCATTTATGTTTCTATCAACTGAACTTCACATATTTACAACTAAAGAACTTGAACCAGTTCAGACTTTTTGTGAGATTCTGAATCTTTTAAGTCCAGATAAAATCTTGCTAATATGGGATTACTGCCTTTGCTGTGATGAATAAAACGGGTGTAAATCATATTCACAGCAGTTGGGGATTATCAGTGGGGTCATTTCAGAATTACAGGTTCCTTTAGGTGTCCCACCAAAAACCCTTTACTTATTTAACCCTAAGAAATCTTTACAGAATCTGCTTTAAATGTTATCACTAAATATACTGTATGTTCAGCAATAACAGTGTTTGGTGTACATGTTATGCACAATTTATTAAATGATTCCCACGCCATTGATTATTGACTGTCCCTGAATAGAGATTCAGATGTCCAACTTCAATAAACATTCAATAATTCAATAAAATTTACAGGTTTTTTTTAAATTTTTTATTATCAGTTGCACATAATATTTTTTTTCCTATACTACAGTGGATCTTAATATTTAAAAAATAAATAATTTGCCCATTCTTAAGAGATGTCAACTCATCTGTCATAAAATTACATAAAAAGACCCTACAGCACGCAAATAAAACCATGTGACCTGCACCAAGTGATGTCACTTCCTTTTCTTCACTTCTTTGGAGGGAACTATGGTATAATGGTATGGTTTAACTTTTGCTCTTTATAATTTGTGCAAAATGTTGAGAATACACCAAGAGTAGATTAATGATGTCAAATGTGTTTCTCTCCTTCATTAAAAAAAAAAAAAAAAAAAAAAAATTATATGATGGAATTTCATAGGGTAGTTTTGGTAATGACATGTGTTCTCTGGTTTAAGACATGGAGTAAAGGCACAAAATAGTGGAAAACATCAACTCTGTTATTGTCAACTGTTATTGTCAACTCTGTTATTGTCAACTCTGTTATTGTCAACTGTTATTGTCAACTCTGTTATTGTCAACTCTGTTATTGTCAACTCTGTTATTGTCAACTCTGTTATTGTCAACTCTGGTGCCTGTGCCCAGATTTTCATGATGACAGAGTTTGACAATGACCAACAGAGTCACATGTTTTCAATCGCTTGTAACCATTTTGCTTTAATTTATACATATATTGAGAGTTATGGGTATTTTTTTGTAAAGGTAAGATTTGTGATGTCGCTTTCCAGGTCAAGAAAATGTTGCAATTGAAGATGAAGGTGTTGGCAGCAGAAAGACAAACAGTACCAGTGGTGGATCCAGGAGATCAGGAGCTTATCCCTGAGGGTGCAGATGCCCATTTATTTTTTCTCAACACCAATTCAAAGCCGAAAAAGGCACAGAGAACATGGATGAACATGTGCCTCACCGTCCACTGAAAGAAAAGAAATATAAAACCAAAATGTTATTTAGACTGATCATAAAGTTTAGTTTATGATCAGCAAAATGTGGAATTATTGGCCACAGAGTACTGCAGCCATGTAAATGATAACAAACCTGCTCACTCTCACACACACACACACACACACACACACACACACACACACACACACACCTGCTTTGGGCCACTTTCTGGGGTCCCTAAATCATTATCAGGTAGCCCACCTGCTGCTGCCTCTACATCTAGCTGTGTTATCACCATGACAAATACAAAACCAAATCCCAACATTACATCAAATAAACTGAAAACAACCAACTTACTATTACCAATTTAAGTCAAGTAGATCTGATCTAATAATGTATCCTTCAAATTAAAAACATCACTTACCTAATGACAAGTTCCATATGGAGGGGGTCTAAACCTAAACTCTTAACAAAATAAAATAAAATTAGACGTGCACATTCACAAACCTGAGAACCTGGTGGTTCACTGGCTGATGCTACAGGTGACCCAGTGTTTGTACTACAAGACATCAGCTGACCTATAGAAATACACAGTGGACATACACACACGTGCACACATGCACACACATGTTACACAGGCTTTGTGCACTAGTGTATGAGACAGTGTTCATTTACCATTCTTTCATTTTCAGTGCAGTTGTGTTGCTGTTATTGAAGGACAAGTCCCAGACATTCAGATATGATGATCATCTGCACACGCAGGCGGACAGCCAGATGCCCAATGCGTGGCTCGAAAAGACAAAAATATATGCATCTTCCCTTTACCCGTGCAGCCAGGACAAACAACATCCAGGACACGCTGCCTCTGCTTCTAATATGGGACATCCTGGCTAATATGGGATGTCTGGAAACCTGAAAACTAGCAAAATAAGTCAAAGCTTCGCACAAACCTGGAACATCAGTGCTTTTAGCAGCAGTTGTTGCTGGTGGTGTTGGTGATGTGACACATGCGCTGACAGCGATGGCGAGGAAACACTTCTTCTGGACGTGCAGGCTACAGGCTGCTTTCCTGCGCATGCTGCCACTGGTGAACTCCAGTACTGCACATTCTACTCAGAAGCCAGATCCGGGGCTCTTGAGGAAACATGGGGGGCTTGAGCCCAAGTAGCCACCCCCTAGACCCGCCTATGGACGGTACAGGGCACGGCGAGATGCTGACCCTGTAAGGAGGCAGCAAATGTGGAAAAAGACAGGCAGAGATGGAAGTAGAGGAGGGATGCACGAGGGCTACCCTGAGTAAAAGGCAGAACAGGAAGTAACTAACCCTAACTGTTCCACAAGAGGGATTTTTCAGTGTACATGTCACAACTCACAGGAATTTGAATTTCATGTTCAGCCCGTCTTCTCTGATAGCATTGAAGAACAGCAAACAGCCGAAATCAGGCGAGGGAGCAAAGAAATGAGGCTTGGACAATGGTGCGTCAGTAAATACAATGATGATGTTTATTCTGGAACCATTGTTGAGGTCAACCAGTCACATGCAAAAGTCACATGCATGTACAATACTGGGAAAAATCTGTTCTACTGGCACTTGTGAGGACACTATCATAACACAACCAACCCAAGTCACAGGGCGCCATGTTGGAATAGATAAAGCAATATGGTCTGAAGTTGATGAATAATTTTTCCACAGAGTGAGGGAGGATGGATTTTTTTCAACTTTGTTGCGTTATTATTGATCAAAACAATGATTTTGTAGATGTACAAGATGGTGGCAAACTGCAATGATTTATGATATATATATATATATATATATATATATATATATGTATGTATATGTATAGAGTATGTATATTTATTGCAAGCCTCACTATTATCCCACACAAATCTGTTGTAGATGTTGTGCTGAGAGTGTTTTCTTTACATTAACATTTAATCTTTTCTGTACAATAAAGCGTTCTTTGATGGTTAGATTGAATCCTTTTCTTTGTGGACCTCAGAGTCATTCGACAGCAACCCCATCTACTCTCTACACCACTGCCACATTTAGGATTCTTGTTGTCAAGCTGGGGATTTATTATACTGTTGAGATTACATACCAGAACATGCACTCAAAAAATGTATGCATCTCATTTTTCATTTTTGCACACAATTTCATGCCCTTATGATCATATCTCATCATTGTAAAGTGTATGGAGTTTATGATACATGCAATTACAAACAGCAGCTCCAACATCTCCAGACATCACATTGAGCAGATGCAGAAGAAGAATATAGTGAAATGGAAGCATCGAGCATTAGCTATGGGTTTGGTGTGAAGTGTAAAAGAGTGGACAATAGTCTGCATCATCTTTGAAGGTGCTGAAAACCCTCCTGGCAGCCATGACCGTCAAGTTCAACGCCTTCAATTGCTGTGAAAGCTGTGTGACGTGGGTACAGGGTATTTTAGTGGAACTGTGGGTAGATGCAGTACTCATTTGGACACACAGCTGTGTATTTGTACTTCAAATACTCAGAGTATGGGATGGATTGTAACTGGTGACAGAGCTTACTGCAAGATAGAATAAATATGAGACAGTGGATACATGACTACATGTACAGTATTCTATGCATTATTCTGCTGTCGTCAATGCTTATGAAACATCTGACACTAACAATGTGTTCACACACATACTCAGACTTTGGCACCATGGCTGTGCTTCTACAGGAGCCCATTGGGTCCTGGTAAACAGAGGGGCTTGTTCATAACCGCATTCAATCCAACAATGTGAAAAGTATGTGGAACAAATAATTGCACTTTCCTGCCACATAGTTTCTCACTTTGAGGGAAGACCCCGATAAGGAAAAACCTTGGTTCTTAAAACTTTAATGCAATAAATGCTGCATGTAGCTACTGACTACACTGTAAAATATTAACAAGATTTCACAGTATTTAATGCTGCTATTTAACAGCAAAATACACAATCCACTGTAATATTATTATTATTATTGTAATATTATAACAAATGATTACAAACAAGTACAGTCCTCTTGAATTTCAAAGCATTTCAATCCTCAGACAGCCAAACTGCTCGCAGGCATTAGCAGTGACAGGCTCAAGTGGCAGTGCAGGTTGTGGGTTCACGGTCCAGTTGGGCAGTAAGGTCGGTTTGATGGCGAACAGTGTGGTATGAAGGCAGATGCTGCCGTACCACCCACAACACAACATTTTTACTACTTCTAACATGTATCCACTGGGCCCCCTCCATTGCTCTATGGGCCCTCCACAACTGCTAGGCCCCATTAATTTGTCATGTTTACCCCCCGCTAAATGGCACCCCAGTGCATAAGGACCATAAGGCAGCGGAGTCTTCTCTGTGATTTGTTGTGCTGCACCTTTGAAAGGTATGACTCGGTTTTGAGCATCTGAAGGAGACATTTCAGCCGCTCTTATTAAAGCTGTGTATGACTTTTGATACCAGTTTTTCATAATTTCTGTAATTCCTGCGTTATAACCTAAGTATCAGGAATTAGTAAGTCTTTCTGTGATGACGCACCTGAATGTCTTCCCTTATGTTGAACCTTTTTGATGTGTACTCCACAATAAACACTACATTTGTTTACAGACGGAGCTGCTAAGTTACTCAGCTTTTTTAGAAAATTCAACACAATGTGCATTGTGGGAAGCAGAGCTGGTGTATAAGTGTATATGTGTAAATGTGAGGCCTTGGAAAGCACCTCGAAGGTGTATAAAATGCACTATATAAGTTCATGCCATTTACAACAGCAACAAACAAGAAACGGCTTCATTGCCTCTTGCTACTGTAGGTGTGAGTGGCCTACTCTGTTATCTTATTTTGAAGGGCAAGAAAACATGTACTACTGTACATGGAGGATATTAATTTTATTTTTTAATTTACATGTTGATATTGTGACTTTTGCATTGTATTTTAGTCTTAATCCAAGTGTTTGTCTGACATCTCATGTTACAGTTTTATACAGTTAGTGTACTGCATTTTATTTTATTCAACAGATAGTGTGGTAAATTTACAGTAAACCTGTAAATTACTAGCTAATACTTGCATTGCTTTCACAGCAGCTATGTAAAATCATAGGCAATTTAGTGTGGTTTATGTACAAAAAGGCACTGTAGTTCTGCAGGTAAACACTGTAATTAACTGTAAAATCACAGCTGTGAAGTTACAGTAATTTACTGGGGAGATATTTTACAGAAAATTACTGTAAATGTTACTGCAAAAGTAATGCAATTATCAGACAGTAATTTACTGTGAGTGAAAATATTTAGAGTTTCTATGTTACTTGAGCCCAGTCTAATTCAAGTGCTCTGAACAGACTTATGCTGACCATTGGACATTAGGTTAGATCTAGAATGAGTCGTCTAAATCCCCTTTTTCACAACACACTTAGTGAAAAATCTACATGAAAGCTTGTGTTGACCCTAAAGGAAAGTCAGAGTTTTCTGTATCTGATAGAAATCACATTAACTCTGATCAGTCCGTGAAGATATGAGTTCAAAGTTGTTCTCAAGATTTCTACAAATTTACTTGCAAATGAGATACAAAGTTAAAATATACATAACTTCTAACTTATTCAACCATATTTATCTGCTAACTCTGTCTGCTAAACTTAGAAATGTGAAGTTATTATTCATCAAAGGTTGACATTGCATCCCACCTAATCAATGAATTGAGCATAAGATCAAAGACAAAGTTACAGATATTTTATAGGAAGTATTTGTATTTATTTTTGCAAATCTCCATGTGTGTTAAAGCCCCGTTAATCTGGGTCCTGATCCAAGCTGCAGTTCACTCTGGGTGTGTGTGTGTGTGTGTGTGTGTGTGTGTGTGTGTGTGTGTGTGTGTGTGCGTGTGTGTGTGTTCGTGCGTGTGTGTGTGTGTGTGTGCGTGTGTGTGTGTGTGTGTGTGTGCGTGTGTGTGCGTGTGTGTGTGTGCGTGCGTGCG
>JAPSES010000144.1:10404052-10414079 GCA_029822895.1 Maxillicosta whitleyi
TTATTTATATATTATCATGTTATTATTTTACTTGAGCTCACATTGGTCTGTATCTGACACCTGAACTAAAATGAGTTCATTCACAAATTCACCCCACGGGCAACATTGGACCCCTCGGTGGGTCGGTTTTGACCCCCGGACCGCATGTTTGACACCCCTGTCCTTGAGCAACTGAAGAGGTTTTTCCAGCTTCAATTTGTGGTGATTTTATCTTTTTTATTCTTTTTTTTTTTTTTTTTTTAAAGACATCATCGGTTCTTAAAGAGCGAAGTGGAATGTGTTGATGTAACGGTATTTTGGTATTAGTGGTGTGTATCGCTAAAGTGGCCTGAAAAACGTCATTATTGTTCTCTCACCGCTGACTGTAATGTCCCACGAGGAGCATTCAGAAGGGACATTTATTTTGTTTAGCGCTGTAAGAAAGCTCTAAGTCGGATTCCCAGTTAAACCAGAGCGTTTCTGTGTTGAGTTTATACATTGCACTGGTCTCTTCTGCGTATGCTAGGTTAATTCTCCTGTCATTGACCATCATACTGGTGTGAATCTGGGTTTGATCCATGAACGTCTTCAGTGTAGAGGCTGAATTTCCCTACTGGGACAACAAAAGTAATTACTACTTATTCCCAATAGATGTTGAGTATTGTTTAGTTAGATCTGCTGGTCTTTATTGTGATCACATGTCTATTTATAGTATTTTCATTCATTCATTTTCCAAAACACTTATTGCTCGAGAGGGTTGTCGGTTGGAAATGTCACAGCTAAAACTCTTATTTTATGAGCAATAATACTAATATTTTTCAGAGGAAATATTTTTTACCTCTGGTTTAAATAATAATAATAATCTGTTTGTTTTACTTAATTAAATAAAAAGAGTCCAAATACTTACATAGACCATCCAACCTGTGGATAAAACTGGACACAGCAGATACAGAGGCTTTAATCTGTCATGAAAGTGAAGCAGTAAGTTTAGTTGTAAACGTGTGTTACGTTAAATGTTGGTTGCGGTTATGAGAGCGCATCAGGGTGTCAAACATGTGGCCCGGGGGCCAAACGCGGTCCGCCAAAGGTTCCAATCTGGCCAATGGGATGAATTTGTGAAGTGTAAAATTTCCACTTAACATGGTCACAAAAATGTTAGTTCAAGTTCCATGTTGAGTTGAATATTATCCAAATAACCCTTTAATAATCACAACTCCAAATGTTTCTTTTTGTAAATGTAAATATTTTCACTTATTTTTCCTGTATTTATACTCAAATAAACTAATTTCACAAAAAAAAAAAAAACTAAATAACAACCTGAAATGTCTTAAGGGAAGTGTATTTTTACCAGTATTCTGCCTGTTATTAAATATTTTGTGTATCTGTAGACTCACTGTGATCTGTAAGTGAATATTGTTAAAATTGAGCTTATTTTTCTTAAGAAATTTTAGGTTGTTCATGTCATTCACTTTGTTTTAAAAACAGTTTATAAATGAAAATGTTTTTATCATGTAAGGAAAGTTTGGAGTTGACATTATTTATATGTAATTACGTTGTTATTTTCAGACCAAATTTAGCTGAATTTGGCCCCTGAACTGAAATGAGTTTGACACGATGTTGATTTGTCCATAATGTTGGTCTGGTGACTGGTCCGTCTCCCAAAGGTATTTCAGTACACAAAAGTAAAAACCAACATGAGAGAAATGAAGTCTGACGACGTCGATTTCCACTCTCTACATTTTCTTTCTTAAAACGCTGTTTACGTGTGGACGTCGGGCTGAAACATGGAGAAATGAATGAAGACAGGGCATCTGTGCTTTTGAAATTATTCAAAAAATATCCCTTTTTTAGATGAAAAAGAAGAAAAATGAGCACAACCTTTTTTTTTTTTTTTTCTGATACACTCCACTCACTAGATGTTGATACGGTGCATTGTCAATAATGTTATTGTACTTTAACTATGACTGAACGGTGGATTTGCTGGTTTAGTAACTCATCAACTCTCATTAACTTCACATCGGAAGTGTTTGGAGTAAAGTTGGTATTAACGTCCCCAGAGTGGACTACCTTTGTGAAAACCCCAGGACAGATGTAGTGCTGCCTGTGTGTTTGTAAGGCTGCCTCTGGTTTTGAGTTGGGGGGGGGGGTTAACTAGCCTTGCGGCGGTGTCTGTGTTGATGGAGGGAAAAGGGGGCCTGCAGGATCCTGTGTGTCAGCAGCCTGCATGTGAGAGACATTGCCTGGCGGAAGTGCATCGCTGGCAGATGTCCAACATCCCTGTCACCCCCCCACCACCACCACCACTACCCCCCACATCCCTTCCTGGTCTATCTTCCTCTTTTGTCTCCCAGCACAAAGAACACAGAGTCCCATTAAAGCAGCTACTGGGAAAACGTATGGAGCTGTTATAATCAAGGCCACTGTTCTTGGTGTGTGCAGTATTTCCAGTTGCAGTCGTGACTGTGAACGCAGCACGCCGCTGCCTTTCCTGCCCCCGCGTCATCAGGGGTTTTTACATTATTGGAGCGTACACTTTTCGTCTTAAGCCTTTCATGTGGTTTGTGACAAGGGATGTTTATTTACACCCCACAAGGAAACTCCTGTTCCAGCCATGGTTGAATTTGATTGGATGGTTCTGGGAAGGGGGGCGGGGCTTGAAGTGGTGTAGTGAAGTTGTCATGGAGGAGTAGTGCCTCTGTCTTTGCTCACAGAGGGATATCAGCACAGGAAGTACGTTAGGAGGGAGTAAACACCTGCTGTCTACCCCCACAGCCTCTAACACACGTACAAACCACACGCATGCTAACACAGTAACCTACACAACGTGTGCATATGTGAGTGTTTTTCATCAGCGGCAGACACAATATTGCACATAATTGCATCCTGACTACATAGACTGTTCACTGCACTGGTCCTGCACACTGCACATTTCTTTTCTACAATGTACATATTCTCGATATACTTTTTTTTTTAGTGTTTTTATATTGATGTACAAATTCTGTGTTGTTTTTTTTTTATTTAGAAGAGAACTACAATTGCAGAAACAATATTAGACCATCAAAAGTCGTCAAAAACAATGGTTATGCAGCAAATGCCGACTCCTGTGTGTGTCATGTGACTAGAACAGAAAAGAAAACATGGAATGACTAAAAGCACTGTTTTTGTCAGGTATCAGCTCTGAAATTAAACTATTATGAGATATTTTTTGTTATCATCGTTATATTTGTCCAAACAAATTGACTTTTAATGGTACCAGGCATTAAAATGAACAAGAAATTGAAGAAAACTGTTTTTTTTTTTTTTTTTCATGACTGTACACATAATTACAATAAACCTTCTTGAATCTTGAACACACAACTGTAGTGGGACTATTGACACTGTAATGTTGTATATATAGGAAACCAAAGTGAATGTATCTTACATTGGATTGGTCCTGATTTACTCAAGCTACAAAAGAAGGAGTTCTGAACAATACAAAAAAACTAAATGTAAAAAGAATGTCTGTAATTCCATCTGCTGTTTCTTTGCAAAGCTACTGCATGCTTCTGATCTCCCTGTATTGACTGTTTTGTCTTCCTACGCATTTTACATCGCTACTTGTGTTATCATTGATATGCAAAGCTCTATTCACCAGGGGACTGACTTTACTGGGTTATTGTTCCATCTACAGTCGCAGAAAAAATTATTAGACCACCCTTCTTCAATTTCTTGTTCCTTTTAATATCAACAAAAAAGTCCATTTGTTTGGACACATATAATAATAACAATAAAAATAGCTCTTAATAGTTTAATTTCAGAGCTGATATTTATCCATTTAACATTTTCTTGATAAAAATCAAAAATCACATCAGTTCTTACATCAATATCTATGATAAAAACAGCTCTTTTAGACATTCCATGTTTTCTTTTCTGTCTGTTTTAGTCACATGACACACACAGGAGTTAGCGCTTGATTGCAGAACCATTGTTTTTGATGACTTTGATGGTCTAATATCAACTTTGAACTTGAAATTCCGACAATAAAATTTAAATTTGATGTCGACTTTAATCTTTATGGGACATCAACTTTATTCTCGACATTTCCAAGATTAGAGTCGACATCCAATTTCAACTTTATTCTCGGAATTTTGAGTTTAATGTCGACATGTTGACTTTAATCTCGTCATATCAAAAAATATCTTCTCCTTCATGAACGGCCCTAATGCTCCGTCGTACAATCAACAATCTCCCTTCAATGCGTGCTAAATGAAGACAAACAAAAATGACAGATAATTGTGAAACAGGTCAGAAGAGTAAACACTCAAGTACAGAAACCAGAAGAATCGGAACAATAATGGGTATTTGTACTTTGTTGATGATGGGAAAGAAAAGTTTACGAAAGGATCTCTATAAATAACAATAACAAGGCCTTTCCTCATTTCCTGTTTCTTGTTCGGATTTGTTTGAACTATATTTACCCAAGTAAATATTGGGCCCATGTTTCACCTGCTGCTTTCTCTTCCAGTCATTGCAATGTTAATTCTTTCATTCATTCATTTTCCGAACCATCTAATCCTCAAGAAGGTCATGGTTGTACTGGAGCCTATCCCAGCTCCCAGTACTGTGTGTGAAAGTTGTGTTGTGAAAAAATGTGATATTAGTGTAATTATTTTATTTATTTATATGTTCTCAACCCTTCTGACTGCACCCACTCAGGTGCTCCTACGTAAATAAAATGAATTACCTACAGGAGGTTTATTTAACTATATCTTAAATAGCAGTATCTACTGCAACTCTGACACTAATGACCAAGAATGTACAGTTGAGTGTGAAACGGGAGTAATATTAATGCAAGTATACAGAAATAAACATATGAAGAGTATGAAACAATAGAATGTAACAACAAAGTGGAAAATATTGCATATTGTTGACATCTCTCACAGTGGAATAAGTACAAAAGTCCTTAGCTACAGTATGCATTTCACAAAAAACACAATTAATATACATTTTTATCGTACGTGATGAAGAATATCATCAAGACGGTGCCATAATATTTACAATATGACCACTGGAGTACTCGCACAGTACACTTACAGGTGTTAGCTTAGCGGTAGCCTAGCTAGCTGCAATGGTGTACTGGTCCTACTGGTATATTCAAATTGTATAAATGCATTGAATCAACAATTTTAAATAACTAATTACTTTCTACTTGATTATTCAGTGAAAAGATAAATGAGGGTGAAAAATTATTTGAATGATATTCCATCCAATAGCTAACGTTAGCATTTAGCCACTTCCTAGCTAACATCTCACAATGCTACATGATACATTAAGATTAATTTCAAACATTTGGTCAGGTGAAAAGTCAACAAGATAGTTTTGTAGCTCAGAATTAATTTACACCTTTTCCAGCGTATCATCAGAGACATGTTTTATACAGTGTAGTTTAATGCTAATATTAGCTGTTACTAAAATAAACAATATTAGCCTTTGCTATTATTAGTTAAGGTTGGCTATATGTCGTTTTCTTTGAAGTATGGGCTGATATCCTTCCAGACCTTTGGTATCAGGTTAAGTCATAGTCATTTACAGGTTTTTTGACATTTATTTGACTTAAACTTGGCAACATCGGATTATCCTGATGATGCCATTTTAGCTTCCTAGTTGAATATGGTCCAAGTGGGGGAGAATGACACCACATCTGAACTTGTTTTTACACATTTTGCATGTAACACAATAATTCACAAAGTACTCCAGTGTAAATGAAACATGTCAAATAGAAATCCAAATTAGCATTTTTAGCCGTAGCGCTCAACAGTATGATGTTGAAACTTTGACATCAGTAAGTGAATATCTTCAGAAAAGGGTGAACAAATAAGTGTGACATTTATGGATGTAACAGAAATAGATGAACAATAGGAAGCGTTCGGATGATAACTGAATGGGGAACAAATGACATTGACTTTGCCCACAAGGGAATAGTACAAAACGAAGGAAGTAAAGGAGGCAAAACAATATATAAAGGCCGCGGCAGAGAATGGGAAGAGCTCAAACAGACACAGCCCGGGTCCTGAATGTCACCATGCGCTGAAAATATGTGAAATACATGACACTGGGTTTTTTCCTTTGCTTTTTTATTCACTGAGATCATCTTCATTCTTATTCTCAGGCCTGGAAGAAGCGCTGGTTTATACTCCGCAGCGGCCGCATGAGTGGCGACCCCGATGTTCTGGAGTACTACAAGAACGACCACTCGAAAAAACCCATCCGGGTCATCGACCTCCACTGCTGCGAGCAGGTCGACGCCGGCCTGACCTTTAAGAGGAAGGAGTTCCAGGACAGCTTCGTGTTTGACATCAAGACCTCGGATCGCACCTTTTATCTGGTGGCTGAAACCGAGGAGGAGATGAACAAGTGGGTCCGCTCCATCTGTCAGCTCTGTGGGTTCAACCAGTCGGACGACAACCACGGTACGTTGACCTTTTCCCTTCACGCTTTATCACTCTCCCTCTGCTTTGTTTTCCTCCCACCTGCGTTTTCTTTGACCGTTCTCCAAGTTCAGGAGCTTTTTTGTCCAACTTTAACCCTCACATTTACATGAAAAGGGTCTTTAGTTTAATCATTCGTGTTATGTTCTTGTCATTAATAACTCCCCTTTTACTAAAAAAATGACCTGCAAACCTACGAAATACAAACGCTATCTTACCTCGTTTTGCATTGCATTTGTATCTGCACTTTGTTGTTGCACTGCTGCAGCTGGGAAATTTCCCCAGGGTGGTTTAAATAAAGTATTCTATTCTATTCTTATGATGATGATGATGATGATGATGATGATGATGATAATGATTTCTTTCGACTTTTCCCTTCCGGGGTCACCACAGCAAATCACCTTCGCATGTTGATTTGGCACAGGTTTTTATGTCAGATGCCCTTCCTGACACAACCAGGCTTGGTATTCTCTTCTATTCTATTCTATTCTATTCTATTCTGCTGTGTCATGTGTTTGCTTGTTTTTCTCATCTTTTATAAAAAATGCCGTATAAAGTTTCCTTGGCAGTAATGTTTTGGTTTTTTTTCAACTTTGTTCTTCATTCTTTGGAAGACAAAACAATGTTATTGCCAAAAAGCAGTGATGGAATGTAACTTAGCACTTTACTAGTCAAAGCAGAAATTTAAGGTACTTTAGTCGAACTTAATACTCCATATATTCTACGCAGGGAATATTATTTTTGCACGAGTTTGGCTTGTAGTTGAATATTTCCACAGTTGGATATCAGTACATTTACTTCATCTTTTGAGATCCAACAATGCATATTGTAAGAGGATAAAAAAAAAAAAAAGGTGTTCCCTGCAAATAGCTGTTTCCTTCAAGACAGTTATTTGATTAATAAAGACCCAAACAACTACTGGTCCTCAAAACCATCCACTGATCTAAACTGTTTAATACCTGTTGATCCACTAATCCCATCAATACATGTAAATAATTGGTGCAAAATACAGTTTGTCATCTTTTCATGGTCATCAGATATGACCCATTTGGACATTCAGAAGCTCTGTAGTTACCATAGAAACACCATTATCTTCTAAAACATTGATTCACCAGTAAAACCCATGGAGCTGGATCAATGACAGTGGATGGAAACACTGGGTTTGTGTTCAGTTATTGAGAGATTTGCTGAAAAAGTCACTTTTTCTTCAGTTTTAATATAATAACCTTCAATATTAATCTGAATTTTAATGAACATCTACATGATAAGTGAATTAAATATAGAAAAAGACCTGATTTTCACAGAAAACAATGCAAAATATGAAAGATAATATGGTGATAAATCACTTAACAAAGGGTAAATTGAGAGGAAAACTGACTTTGGGAACTGCCAGAAAAGTAGCACTGGGTCTTTATTGGTCAATGTAAGAAACCCAAAATCTTTACTTTCCTGGGTAAATAGAGGATTAATTTGAGAGTGATAATTTCTCTGTTGTTCCCCAAAACTTTGCATTGACTGATGATGATGATGATGATGATGATGATGATGTGAAAGGCAGCAAAGAGGCAGAAAAGGCAGCATGAATCCATTTGGACATCCCATCAGACAGAACATGCTAAAGGTAGTGTTCTAATGCGGTGACAGGTCTGTTGGCTTTCAAGCAAAAACCTAAAAAAGCAAAACTACTGCAAATACGGGGCGACAACTGAAAACGAAAAGAAGCAAATGATCTCTAAACACCCTCTTTTTGCAAACTGCAGTGAACAAGCCCCATCCACTGTGCGGGTTAACTCACTGTTAGATCCTGAAATTAGCCTCAGACTATACAATAATGTATTTTGTGAATAAGCTCCTTTCATATTCTTATTTCTCTCCATCCAGATTGCGCGTACCGGTTCGCAATTGCCATCTGGCAGCTAGTGGACGTTAATCTTTGTGCACATGGTTGATCATCTGTAACATGCAATATGTCCAGGTGCAGGATAAAACAACAACAACAAAAAAACACACACACACATCTGTCTGGAATGTAATAATGTTCACATCACATCATGAGGAGATCCCCACGGTCTGAGTTCAGTAATTAAAAAAGCTCTCCAAACTTTAGCCAGGAGGGTGTGTCAGGTTTTGTGCGAGTAGGAGGGTTTATGTCATGACAGCTGCGTTAGTGATCACAGTTTAGTGTAAACATTAGACCGGCCTTATTTGCTCATGTATCTCTCTTTTTTTTTTTTTTTCGCTCAAATGTTTTAGTTCCTGTTTCTGTTTCTAAGAAAGTCATCTGTTAGCTCGTTGTGCTAGCTCATTCTCTGCTAAAACCATCATTCAGAAACAAACCTGACCTGAACTAAAAAAAAACAAAAAACCTGCTCCCAATGCTGTAAAATTCTAAACAGACGCTTGAACTTTTCTGCGAAATATATCAGATTATAACATCCCCTCTTCTCAGTACTCCTCGGTAATTGGTTACACGCACACACATTTTTAACGTTGGCTAAATATCCAGCTTGAAGTGTCATGGATATTATATTTTTTTGCTGCCCAAGGGTTTAGCTTCACTGCCGGTTCCCTGTTACGTCATTTCATCTGTGTTATGTAAAAGTGCAGAAATTAATTGGTAGAAGCAGCTCTGGATCATGAACGGGGTGTGGGGGTGAATATGATGAATACATATAGTCATATTTTGGCAGCTGGAGATCAGATGGAAACTTCAATTTTACCCGAAAATGCTGCTTTTACACGACGGACCCACCAACCCAGGGTCTATTTACCCAGAAAGACTTGCTCCCTCCTCCTCCTCCTGGTGTCAATTTCTCATCTATCGCTAACATCAGCAGACGCTTAATCATCGCGCGTTGCACAAGACACTTTTCTGGTGCGATGCTTTTCCACAGAATATGCTGTTGACATTACTTTCCAATCCATCCTGCTCTTCTTCTAAAGTACTCCTGCCGACTGATCACTAGTATCAGGTTGCCGTGTGTGTGTGTGTTTTTTTTTTTTTTTTTTTTTTTACTTCAATGCATCAATGTAGACCTAGTGTAACATTCCTGGTGCTTTACAGGAATCAGACTCCACCTAATGACGGACTTTATATTATATAATTACACGGAAATGCGGTTTAATGATCAGTTTGCCGATCATAGTTATTATTGTCATCAGTGGTAATAATGGTCTGATGCTGTTTGTTTACAGAGCAGGGCGGTGAGGGCTGATGCGTACTGCTGGTGTCGTGTTTTGTGTCTTTATTCTGCATCTGTTGAAGTAAAAATACAACAGAAACATGGTGGTAGACGCTTCACTGCGTGTATGAAAAGTGCAGGGACTGGTTGAAAACTGATAAACAGTCTCAAACTTGTTTCTGTTTACTTTCGGAGCATTTAAAAAAAAAAAAAAAAATTACAACAGTTCCTTTTTTTCAAAGAATAGTAAGTTTAAAGGGCTCATATTTATATAAACTCACTTTTATTATTAGTCTGTGGTTCATTTATCTGGTTAGTTCATTTATTATTTATGTATTTGGACCCTAATAGTTCATAAAGTTTGCATTTTAACCCTACAGCTGCTGAAAAACTTTATAT
>JAPSES010000144.1:10418525-10430753 GCA_029822895.1 Maxillicosta whitleyi
GACTACGGGAACACGGAAAGAACAAATACACGGAACTGGAACTTATTCTGACCACTAGAGGGCACGCTTTGTTTGGTAATAAGAAGCGAACATCACATTTGGATAATTACTTAGAGATTTAAGGGGTATTTAGGGGTACTAAAGGGTTAATTCTGAATTACGTCGAAATTCAGGTTACGTCGCCAGTGTAGGAACAAGGACTACCTGTATTTTGTACCTATGTCCTTGTGTAAATGTGCTTATAATGTGAGCCTGTACTGTCAAACACACACACTGGTTCCAGTAGAAGATGACTGCTGGAATTGTTTTCCTCTGTCCCATCCGTTAGTGTTGCACACAGCACCATGGGTCGATGGATCAGTGGGCCGCCCACTCTCCACTCCTACAGCTCACTGTGCGCCTCCTCATCCTGGCCCTCTGCCCAGTTTATTTGCAGCATCCCCATCTCAGATTTGTCTTTTCTTTGTAGTCTTTCAATGCAGATAACAAAGCTGTAAGGCCATGTTGTTCGCACAGTCCCGCTGTGCAAAACAATGGTCGGTTCAATAAAATCAAACAAAGCACACTGACCCTGGTCAAAAAGGATTTCTTGGATCATGTGCTAGTTGAACCGCTTGCACCGTGCAGTCCAAAAAAAGCAGAGGGATACTGTTTTCTCTCCTCCCCTGAGACATATCCCTCTTCTCTATTGATTAGAAAGCAAACTGAAAGCAACTGAATACAAGAGTCTGAGCAAAGCAAGGTCGTGTAAAGGTTTCAAATCCTCAGATGAACCAGTCGTGTCCATTTGACTTGAAGGATTGAGACTACAAAAGGAGAAAAGCGTTACATGATTTGGCTCGCGGTTCCCTTCTGTAATATAAATTAAGATGAAGTAGAACAGCACGTCCCGTCCGCGCAAAAAAAACCCTCGTTCTCAGACCGAGCCAGGAATGTTGTTTTTTTTTAAATTTTTTTTTTTGTTTTACAAAATAATTAAAAGAGTCTTGCGAATCCAATAATCAATAACTTGAGCTGGTCTTGTCTTGCAGATGGCAGGTTGCACCATATGCCACGATCTGTCGGAGCAGATGCCTCGGGCCCCCTGGCTCCTCTGACTGGAGATCGCAAGTCGTCCGTCCCCATCCACTCCAGCCAGCCGGTGCTGTTCACCTTTGATGTGCCTGTTCGCCATACGCACCACGGCTCCCTGTCCAACAGCGCGCCCCAGGACTACCTCCTCCTCCACCAGTGTATGAGCAGGAAGACAGAGAGTGCACGGTAAAGGTCACAACCCTCAGGCGTCCTGTGTTAGTTTCCTGTTATCTTTTAATGCAGGTCAACTTACAGGTTTATAGCGTTTCCTCAGCGGAGAGGTCCCTGAGGGTTACAACTACTGTTATAGGCGGAAAAATATCCAACTGATGTGTTGTTTACTCTATATGAATCCAGTCCTGTATGTACAGAGTGTGTTCCGTATGTATGTGAGTGTTCTAAACTTCAGCAGTAAATAATATGAGAGTGAATCACAGACAAAACTCACAACATGATATTATTATTATGATGTGTTGCCCAAAAAAAACAAAACAAAAAAAAAAAAAAAAATGACAATCCAAGCGAGCCAATCTTTATTTATATAGCACATTTCATTCCAGGCGGAAACACAATGTGTGCTGCACAAAGTGGGAGTCACAATGTACAGCCAGAAAAAACCCATCACAGTCAAGAAAAGCACATAAATTGGACAAGTGAATTAAAGAAACAAAAGCGAAGGCATATCACGTGAATGAAAACCATTAAAACTAACAGGAAAAAAACATAAAAACAAATGGTAGAACGTGAGAACATGCAAAGATGAGTTTAAAAAAAATAACACAAATACAAAATAGAATAGTAACAGTATAGAAATGTTAAATATACAAATAATTTTAAGACAAATAATGAAAACAAATGAAGATTTAGCCAGAAATAGGAGATAAAACATAGGAGTTAGGAGTACAGTGTGTCCCTATGTGAATATTTTGTCCCACGTGTAAACATTAAAGTTATACAAGGATGAACAAAAGTAAATCTCTGTCTAATTTGGCCACAAATTAAACAGTTGATTTATCTCTAAAATGTAAATATGCTTTATATGAGTATATGTGTTTAAGCAGACGTTGCCATCACAGCTCGACACTGAACCGTTGTAAAACAAGGAACGAGTGTTTATATTAAACGCTCTCCTGACTTTTCCTTTAAGATTCCGCTCAGCTCCTGTAGCCATCATGCCTGCTTCCAAGAATCTTAAGGCTGCTTTAATAATGATGCCATTCAGCAGATAGCCGGCACAGTAGATGATCAATGAGGTTGAGGCTGCAATTCATCACTCCTATAGGTTTAGACTCGCCCAGAGTGGAACTGCCCTCTCAGCCACATGATTTGCACATAAATCTGCTGTGTTGGACCTCTGCGAAACCGGGGGAATGAAACCTCACAATCTATCTCATCAGCTTTATGCAGATATTTCTGTCACTCCCTCTCTTAGCTTCTTGCTCACTGGGTCCGCTAATTAAGACAGAAATCTAGTGGCAGGGTATAATTCACGTCTGAGTGAAACTCCGCTGATTTGATGACCAGCGGTATGAAACTAGCTATGTAAAAAGCCCCCACGGAGGGAGGGCAGACTGACGAACAAGGATATTGATTGATGATTGAAATCCAGAGGAAATGGAAGAATTGATGAAACGCAGCATGGCATCTGACATGAAAAAGAAATGGAGTCAGAAAGAGTAAAATGTTATGTCAATATTAATGGTATTACATTGATGTATTATTCATTTGAAATTGTTCCATTCATAATCAGGATTGAGGATAACTATTGTGGATCTGCAGTGGTACTTACTGCGTGTGCGTAAACCCTCTTGAACGGAGCTCAGCGCAGACATGACGGGGCCATCTTATCTTTGCGTTGGCTAACTAAGTTGGCCCATTGCACATCTAACTGGTTAGAAATGTCTCGGCTGTAGGGTTGGCACTCAAGGTCAAGTCCTACAAAGGAGCCAGAATAAATGAGCCGTGTCCCCTGGGTGCCCGACTGAGGAACTATGGGAAAGTCATAGCACGTTCCCTCTTTACACAGATGCCCTCAGTGTCAACATGCAACATGTAACGACATGTGAGCAAATTGAATTCATATTGAATTCGTATGTTATCGTTGCATAAAGATGCCAGACATTGATCAAGAGCTGGGTTATGTTTTTTAAAGTGCTTTAGAGTGTTACCTCTGAAGAGCCACAGTGCCATCTAGTGGCTATTGAAGCAAATGAGTTATATATGTGTAATTACCAGCAGAAACACAAGCATGGGATTTGGTTTTGATCTATAAATATGTAAAACAAATAAAATTAAAAAAAAAAAAAAAATGGAATTGGATTATGGGACATAGTCTTTCCCAGAGTATTTTACTTGTAAAATAATGTGGTGAGTTTTTTTATGTTTCTTCGTTGTATTTTAAGAAGCAGTCAGAGCAGCCAAATTATTTACTGCTGAGTAAAAGTGTGAGACGCAAAGCAACAAATACGGTGTGTGTGTGTGTGTGTGTGTGTGTGTGTGTGTGTGTGTGTGTGTGTGTGTGTGTGTGTGTGTGTAGACTCCCACACAGAGCTGCCTCCACACCTGGAATGTCGTCCAGGGTTTGGAGCTTATTTACATGTTCTACAGCAACAACTCTGGAAATGTACACATTTTCATCCACCATAATAACATACATAGTCAGAGTGGAACACACTTGCCTACAGTCGCTTATTAAAAAAAAATATATATATATACATATATATGAATCTATATAAAAATGTAAATATTGACACGCAGATGTGAGAAAAAAATCTCAAAAGTCCAGAAATATGTGTAAATTATGGGATTGTGTGTAACAACAGAGATATGACAGCTGCAGTTTCACACATAAATACAACAAATATTGTTTCTGGCATGAACCTGGAGATGACAACAGCCAATTACTGTGTTTTTTTGCAGTGTTTTTGTACGAGTAGATGGGCATCAACATTATTAAGATATGAGGGATATGTGTGGAAATATAAAAAAAAAAAAAAAATGTCTGTAATTAATGAATGTATGAAATGTGTGTCTGTTCCCGTGTTGCAGAAGTGCCAGTTTTTCTCAGACCACACGGAGCAATCTGTTTGTAGGAAGCGACTCTGCTGTGCAAAAACTCTCCCATGGCTTCTCTCACTGTCTGAATGGCATGGGCGCTCAGCTGCATGGGTTCTACAGCCTGCCCAAACCGGGGAAGCACCAGTTACCGGCGCACGATGACTCCCCCCAGGAGGCATGTTACGTCCTTCCACGGGGTTACAGCTCCGAGGCACCGGCTCACAGCGGCCTCAGCGAGCCGGAGCTGGAGAACGAGGAGGTGTACACCTTCCAGACGCCGTGCAACACCCTCGCCACCATGCACAGCAACGAGCGCCCAACTGACAATTATGACCTTCCCACGCCGCCCGGATCCTTCTATCAGATCCCTCGGACGTTTGATAAGAATCACAATGCCTTAACGCCTTCCAGCTCCGAGTCGTCCTGTGCTCCTCCTCCCAGGCCCCCCAAACCCAGCCATGGGTCTGAAGGTCAGTGGGGGAGCCCTCAGTCTGTGGGGAGCCAGAACGGAGAGGTGACGTCCACGGTGTCAGTCATCCCGCGCAGGAATACGCTCCCTGCTGTGGAGAACATCCGTCTTCATAGAGGTAAAGCACCCCCCCCCCCCAACATACTGTACCTCATTAATACTCATTTTGACTGGACAGCTTAGTGGTTTACACTGCTGATTTTGGTGTGGAAGGTTGCCAGTTCAAATCCCAGGTGGGCCCTTGGGCAAGGCCCTTTGTGCTCTACATGCCTATACCTTGTACGTCGCTTTGGCCAAATGTAACGTAATGTTTTAGACCCTGGACTATTTGTTTCTAGTGGGAATCATTTCAGTGTAACATGAAAACCAATAAATTAGCTGAGAACAAAAGTTTAATTCATGTTATAATCAGATGCAAATGAAAAACAGAATTCATAATCATCACTTCTTCATGCAACATTTATTTTTTTCTCTCTTCTTTGGCTCCTTCGGTGAGTTTTATTAGTCGAGAAAATAATACTGTTGGATCTGCTTGGTGTTAGCTTAGCGCTTCAGTTTGTCTCATCAGTCTGTTGTTTTCTAAAATTATTCATGACATACACAGGACTCAGACTGTTCACATGTTTTAGATATTTGCTCATTTAACGAGTTGTTCTTTGAGTTGTGTTCCGTTCTCAAACAGTTGGTTTTCTTTAACATTTATCTGATTTTTCCTCTGATCACACGGATGTATAGAATCTGTACGTTGCTGCAAGCATCACATAGAATTGCCATGGCAACACAGATGGAGGTGGGGTCGTCTGGGTGTAGAAGGTGAAATCACAACCTCAGTCACCACGTACAGATGGTTGTAAATCATTATGTCGATAATATGTGCAAACATAAGCCACATTAAATTTTAACACATCTTATACCAAACTCCAGACCAAATTCACTGCAGCTATTCCTGCAGCTTAGAAAACATCACACATTGAGACGTGTGAAAAATTCGGGATTGGCGTGCCATGACTTTTCTTGGGGATTTGAGTAACCATGGCGATGAAAATACTGTGAAAACTTCCCATTCATTTATGGTGGAAAGATGTGGTAAAGGCAGTCCAACCTACCCTTCACTGGAGACGCATTATTTAACACATGAAGACTTTAAATGGGTCCGTTTACATCCAGGGCGTCACAGGTGTAACTACAGTCCTTAGAATGACTTACAGAATCTGATCTATGAGCTTCGTAATGATGCAAGTTTCATGTAATTGCTTCCTTTTCCACCACTATCAGATCAAATTTATATTGGCACTTTCAGCTGAGTCCGCTCTTCCGTGCTGTGAGAAGGTTGTGGTGATCTGAGGTTCCCCTCGGAGCCTTTCAAACACCTGTTTTAAGGGCATCCCCTTAGCCAAAACTCTGCCACTGCCAGGTTTGATCGACTGGTTGCTATGGCCTGCATAGCAACCACGAGGTCCTGAATAACATCTGTGGCCTACGAATCCACAAAAGGGCTACTATGGTACGGTACGAGGACGCGCTGGGAAATTCTGCTGAAATTTTCAACTTTCTTTTCCTGTGCAGTTTTGACGCGATGGCTCTATCTTCCTGTGGTACTGCAGTGACTCTGCACTTCCTCTTCCTCCCCCGTCTTTCTCTCACTCTTTCCCTCTTCCTCTATCTCTCATTTTACTGATTTATCGCTAGCAGCTGAGCAGAAACAAAGGAGCCAGTCTAGCAGACACTGTTCTGTTGAGACGCTAATGAAATTCAAGCCATACAAACTGCTCCAGAATGCCTCGTTCCAGGCTGATAAGCAATTAAAAAAAAAAAAAAAAAAAGCACTCTCTCAGACACAATGCATGGCCTCTTAGTATTCTGTGTTCTCTGTTTTGCCAAGCTCATGGCCAGGACTCATATAGCCAAAGATGAGAATTGACCTGTGACCCTTGTTAGTGAAGCTTGGGGCTGTTGATACACCTGTGCTGCAAAGACTAATTATAAACCACTGAGGCATTTAATGAAAAGTCAATCACATTCTGTTTGTTTAATTAGAAACATGATTTAACTCCCTGAAATGTCAGGCCTCGTTTGCGGACGTTATTGCAAGATATGCGGTTTGTGTTGCTTCTCTACACTACTTTTTCACTTGTGGAGCTTCTTCTTTTTCACATTTAATGGCATTTTGTAAATACTGATTTGTCTCGTTACCTTTTTTTCCGTAGGATCCTCCTTCGAAACCAACAGCCATCACCGTCCGATCCATTTCAACAGCTCAGGCCAGTCGGTGGAGTCGGTCAACGACGGCTTCAGCTCCTACCTTGTGAGTCTACTTTAACTTTTTTCACACTAAAACATAGAAATTACACATATAATTGTGGACCTGATATCATTTCTATATTATTATGTTATTATTTTAATGATCCAGCCCCTAAACCAACATGAGTTGAAGACTGATGAATAAATATGTGTTTAACAATGTAACATATTTTATATTTCATATTTTAATTTAAATTAGCTTAATTTTTATCGGTTGCCACTTCTGACTCCAATGTGAAACAAACAAACAAAACTACTAACCCCAGTCTGCAGTCACACCTATTCTGTATATTTCCTGTACACTTTGTATCTGTAAGTGCTATATGTTATGTTTATGTCCTCTATTGTAAGTGGCTTTGGATAAAAGCATCTGCTAAATGTAATGTAATGTAATATTATGAATGCTTGCTTTTTAAGTTATGAGCAAAATCCTAAAACCGTAGTTCAAACCGATCGGGTGGTGTCATGTAGCTATGTACTTTTTAAAAAAAATTTTTTTTTTTATTTAATGCAAACATTGCTTTCCACCAGAAGTACACAGAACTTTTACTGCTGGAGGTTTAGTCTCAGAATCTAAACACAGGTGTCAAACATATGGCCCGCAGGTCAAAACTAGCCCAACAAAGGGTCCAATTTGTGAAATGCGAAAATTGTATTGTATTGTAATATTGACTCTTTACCCCTCTTTAAATCCAGACTTAAAACTCATCTGTTTCAGTTAGATTATGCACTTTGACTTTTAATTATTTGCTTGTTTTATGTTTACATCCTGTGCTTTTATTGTGTATTCTCTTTTTATCCTTGTAAAGCGTCCTTGGGTGTTTTGAAAGGCGCTTTGAAATAAAATGTATTATTATTATTATTATTATTATTATTATTATTATTATTGTAGATATTAACAATCAAGGATGTGGAAATTATTTTACTTAATGTTCCACCATTTTGATCTCAAATGGATCAGACCAGTAACATACTATCATCATTATTAAGGACAACCCCAAATTTTTCTCTTTGTTTAGTGTAAAAAGTAGAATTACATGAAAATATTTCTATTTATAGATGGTCCATCCACAAAAAAATGTGAACAAATATGAACAACCTTAAAAGCCTTAAGAGAAGTCAGTGCAGTTTTATCAATATTCAGCCTGTTATTGAATGTTTTGTGTATTTGTAGATCCACTGTCATCTGTAAGTTATAAAGTACATGTGAAAATGATAAACAGAGGCATAATATTGTTAAAATTGGACTTATTTTTCTTCAGACATTTCAGGTTGTTTGTGCTATTCAGATTTTTAAGGGAATTTTTTAGATGTAAACATTTTCATAACAGGATTTTCCTTTGTTTATTGTTATTACCCACTTGACTGAATGTGGCCCCTGAACTAAAATGATTTAGAAACCCCTGATCTAAAAGGTTTTCTCAGATCGATGGGTGTCTGCAGGTTGTTAGAACATATTAGAGAGTAAAATTACATTTGTAACTCAGAAGTGTTCAGTGCTGCAAAGCCCCACCTGCAAAACCCCTCTACTATCAGACTCCTTCTGCCTGAGTAGGGACTTTTTGGGGATAAAACCATGTTCCTTGAGTTAAATTTTGACACTGATCCGTGTGGTGGAAATGTTCCTAGTTCCTGGGGAATTTTTTTTTTTGTTTGTTTTGTTTTGGAAACTCAACTAAAAGTAGAAACTGTGCTACTACTATATTTACTCCAGTTGTGTTTTGCCATGTTTCTACAGTTCTGAGCTCAGACTGACCAGTTTCGTGTCCCTTTCCCCTTTCGATACTAGAGACCAAAAGCCCCCCTGACTCGCTCCGACAGCGGCAACTCAGATGACAACTATGTTCCCATGAATCCTGGCTCCTCGCCGCTCAGCGCTGCCCAGGCTGACAGTCCTAAGAATATTTACATTCCTATGAGCCCTGGGCCGCATCACTTTGATTTCCCAGGATTCTCTGCAACATTACCTGCCCGTAAGGGTAGCAGCGCCTCCTTGTGTCACAGACCCAGTCGTCTCAGTGATGTCACACCGCCTCCCATCAACCGCAACCTCAAACCCAACAGAAAATGTGAGTTTCTAACATAAGGGTATTGATTTGGTTGAGTTTTTTTTTTTGGAGATGCAAGTTATTTCTACAACCTACGTAGTTTAGTGCTTTATTTTGTCTTCCTTGCAATATGTTTTAATAGGAAACAAGGCTCTTAGAATAATCTTAACATTATTGGCAGCACTAAATTAAGATTCTAGTGGTGATTGTTAGTGAATTAAGTGTCTTATAAGATTCATATTATTATGTTTTAATCAATTTATATGTGTTAAGTGTTATGTGTCAGGTTATATGGCCATTATTAGCAGGGCTCTAGCTAGTGCAAAGGACTGTCACGGCCTTTTACGCTATAATTTTGGGCCACTACGCTAATTTTCTCCCCGCTACATTAAATTTTCAATACAGTGTAACAGCATTTTGACTGGATTTATTTGAAAACTACACCATGGTCAGTTACATAGATTCAGTCTTTGGTGGCGGACATAGAAATTCAGATGAGGAAACACGCAGCAAGCGTGACTGCACTCCCTCCACCCCACTACGCTAAAATAAAATCCTAGCTAGAACCCTGATTAGCATTTACAAGAAACTTGGTGACAGTTAAAACATGGTTAACAATGTTTATTAGTTTTCAATAAACAAAAAATGACTGAAAATGATCTTCGGTGTTTAGAATAAAGAGCTCTGATGTTATGGTCTATTACGGTGGAGATCAGTAACATCACAGGGCTTTCGACCAAAGTGTCAGAAAGTAACTCGATGGGATGAGAAGCACGAAAAAACACGTTTTAGAGTCCAAGATGAGACATGATTAGAAAAAGAAGTTTTTGTTTTCAGTAGTGGATGAAGCTCTAAATAAACAGAACGGAGTTTGATGTTGAAATGGTGGCATTTCTACTACACAGGTGAGTTTGATTATGAGGTTTATGAAGGTATAAAGTTATTATGTGATGGTGTTATCTTTGCTAAGTTGCTGTTTGTTCACGGTTCAGACTAAACTGACAGTTTCGACCTTGTTTGTTCGATTCCAAACAGATCTTTAGTTCAGCTACTGACAACACAAACCGTATAGAAAATAGAAATGATTAATGGTTTTACTGTGGCTGTTTTCCGTCTAGAAACAGAGCTAAGCTAACAGAGCTATAATGTAAACTATCAGCTGATGCAGAAAATGAAGATTATAAGACAGTGTTATTTTGACTGACTGTTAAAATGAGTATCTATGAGTTTTAATTTGAAGAAAACTTGATGATACCATAATACAGATGGGTGTAAACAATGAAGTTCAGTGAGTGATTCAGTTTGTGGAAACTTAAAGGTGGTATGTTGTTGGTCCACCAGTGTGTTCTGGTGTGAGACTGCCCACTGCTGGTGAAAGTTTAGAATAATTAAGACTACTACATAAAACTCTGTTGCATTTACCTCATAAACCTGTCATATGGTAAAAACTTTCCTTTTTTTTTTTTTTATTGTCAGCACATCCTTTATTTGGCATCTATCAACAGTTACCGATTGAAAGAAGGAACTGGACTCATAGCGCTCGTAGTGATAAATAACCAGAGCCGGAATCGAGCTACCAACCCTTGCAGATTTATTGTTTTTAAGAAGACAATGACAGTTTTTTTTTACAAGCGCCTGCTCTTGTTTTCCACAGCGAAGCCAACACCTCTTGATTTGAAGAACAATGGAATCATTGATGAGCTGCCATTTAAGAGCCCAGTCACCATGTCCTGGACACGGCCCATGTGAGTCTAATATCAGTCATTCCGTCTAGGTTACCCAAGGCCACTGACAACCGCACACTCTCACGCTCACACAACCTCACTCACACACATAGCCCGATGGTGCAGATCGCTACTGGATTCTGTTTCTCCCTAAAGTCAGAAGGTAAAAGCACTTCACAACCGCTGCCTGCTTTGCTTCAGGTCCGCCATGAACTCCATGTCCTCCCAGCACTGTCGACCCATCTCCACCCAAAGTATCACCAGCACTGACTCTGCAGACAGTGAGGAGAATTATGTGGCTATGGTGAGTCCTAATAGCTGGAGGGGAGATCAGGAGAGCACAGTGTGTTCTTTGTTGTAATGATTCACTTGTTTTGCGTGCTACGCTTAGTCACTGCACCCTGTGTGAGTGAAACCTCCCTTCTATCCCCATTAGCAGAACCCAGCGTCTACCTCCCCAGCTGTGAGCGGCACCAGCAGCCCCGCCCCCAGGAAGTGCGGCAACGTGGACTATCTAGCGCTCGACTTCCAGCCCGGATCACCCAGCCCACACCGAAAAGTAAAAGGATGATTTGGTTCATTTCTTACTCAGGGTGCTTGTGCAGGTCTTGTAAGTCTGGAATTTCAAAGTGTTGTTTTCCAGACCTTAAAAAAAGGCTGGAATTTTGTGTTAAACTCTTATTAAAGTATGGAAATAAGTTTCTCTCATAGTTGAATTTTAGAGTATGCTCAAAGGCACATAATCTTACATGAGGAAACTATGAAACAGGACTGTAATTAACTTTGGTTTGACCTTTCAGGGTCACTCAAAGTCAAAGGTCATGGCACCAAATGAAAGCCCATATGTGACTTCCTGTCTGTTGCTAATAATAACTGTATCGATGTCTTTAACTGTTTTGAAGAAATGTATCCAATTCTAAACCAATGGGGATTTTTAAAACCAAAACAATCATTAAAAATCAACATTTCCCAATGTTTTCCCAACATTTGAACAAACTATGTAGATCTAACCCCAAATATCAAGTCTTTCTGATGGATGGTTTTCAGAGAAAAAGATTCTTGAAAAACTGTTTATGTTTTGGGACACCGGGTGATACCATCAGGTCCATCAGACCATTTGGGCCATTGGACTAATACAAAACTTTATCATTTTGCAAACTGGTGCGTACTGGAATGATTCTTGTCAAACTTGTTTGTGTGATATCTATGTACTTAAGAGTTTTTTTCATATGTTTTTAAAAGATTTTTGTCACTAAAACATAATTTACTGTGAATTATACTTTCATTCATTTATACATTTATTAAAATTAACTTTTCTACTACACTCAACAGGTATAATCCCAACCAAAAAAAGTAGGAACACATACTGTTTTTTCCGGAGTATAAGCCTCACCAGCCATAAAATGCACAATAAAGAAGGAAAAGACATATAAGTCACACTGGAGTATAAGTCTCATTTTTGGGGTAAATGTATTAAAAATAAAATCCAACACCAAGAACAGACATGTCATGTTGAAAGTCAATTCTAAATAAAAATAGAATAGAGAACAACAGG
>JAPSES010000144.1:10443242-10454071 GCA_029822895.1 Maxillicosta whitleyi
ACATTATAACTTACAGATCACATTGGATCAACAGATACACAAAATATTTAGTAACAGGTGGAATATTATTAAAATCGTACTTAATACTTCTTTTATGACATTTCAGGTAATTCAGATTTTTTTTTGCTAAATTATATTTTGTTTTAGTCTAAATACATGAAAACATTTACAAAGACAAAAATTGCGATTTGAGAGTATTTATAGGTTATCATGACATTGAATTGGTCTCAATGTGGAACCTGAACTAAAATAATTGTTAATAAATTTTTGCATTACACAAATTCATCCCAGGCCCCCGGGCCGCATGTTTGACACCTGTGTGGTATAGACATTTCAGAGCAGTAAATAGTGAATAGTGATTTTTGTCAGTTTATGACTTTTTAACAGTTGTTTTATTGCATGTGTTTACTTTTTAGCACGTGCTGCTTAGATGTTTTATGGCAGGACGAGGGAGTGACAAAGTCCAATAACACACAAAGGTTGAAAATATGAATTTCAGAGTAATTCAATGAATGCGTTATAAAGGGTTAATCTACTGGTGTCCTTGGCGCTGCAAACCCGGGTTGAACAGGTAAAATATTGAAAAAAATACAAGTGTTCCTGCTGGGATTCGAACATCACTTTACACATTACTTATCTGTTCACATGTACTTCAGGGCGCAAATATATACATCCCAAGGCTGTCCTATCTCTTGTATGTGGGGTGGGGGTATGAGAACACTTTGTATGTAACTCAAAACTAATACAGAGTTATGTAATGCGTTACAGTTCTGAGACAGTAATATTGTAATATAAGTTTTACATAACAGTAAGAAGTAATCTGTAATTTATTACAGTTTGGAAGTAACTTACACAACAGTGTTTGTGACTGAAACAGAAGTAAAACCCATGTTTCTGGGGTGCAGCAGCAGCAGTTCAGCATACCACATTCTTTTGCATTAAAAACTACGGCTTCTACAATGGCCACATCTGTGCATGTTATTGACTGTTCACATTGGAATTTGCGATGGAAATGTACACCAAGTCAGGGGCAAACAACACAATGGATTATGACTGGCTGGGAGTGCGGAGTGAGCAGCACTTAACAACGGTGCTCATTGAGACCAGATTAACAAAGGATATTCTTTTAGATGAAATTGGAGAAATGGGAAAGAAGAAGAGATGAGCGCTTACGTACCCAACAATTCAGAAAATGATTTTCCATAATACTCCTACCAACTCATCAGAGCGTGTGGATAAATACACAGCACATATTTCAAATTGTGTTTTTTACCCCTTCATACCTGTATCAGTTAGTAGTTTGAGCACAGAACTGGGTCACACAGTAGATCTTACAAAATATTAGACCTTTGTTACAATGTACAGACATACAATTTCATCAGATCTGACTCCTGCAACAACCGTCTCTCATTGTCTATCAACAATACAGACAGAGAGAACAAACAGCGACCGGGCTTCACTGCTCCTAGCATGCCATACAGTGTCATGCCCTATTATCATGCGTGTAACAAATGGCTCACTAAGCACCTTCTTGAAAGATGTGCTGGCCATGAAACAGTTTGAAGCACAAGGCCCCCATATAAATGTTTAGACCCTCTGAATACATTTCCTGCATGTGTTTACTTGAAGTCAAACAGGCCTTGAAAAAAGCAGTAGGCGAGGGATGCCTGGTGATTAACAGTCCTGTGTGCACTGGGACACTTTTGTTATTTCCCAGTCTTGTTGTAATGACAGATCTGGGAACTATAGTCCGAGAGCAGCAGCATGCACTCATTGGAAAAAAGTGCTCCGATATGTTTGCCCACTGTGTTTGCCCAGTCTTGACTCTTTGTTTCCTGGATGTCCACGCAGCAGCACCTTCCTAAAGTTACCGTTTATAGCCGTACGTGCAAATAATGGCGCGAGTGTGACATCCTGAAAACTGTGATGTGTTTATGGAACTTGATGGTAAGATGTAGTTGATCAAACTTGGGTCAGATTTAGACAGTTTATGAATGAAAACTTCATTTTGTAAGGTGTAGCATTTGCTAAATTCACAGAATCTGTCATTTTCTCCAAGCACTTTCAGTGTCAGATTACTGCTTCAGTGCTAATGCTAAGTGCTAATGCTAATATTAAGTATTGTGGTTGTATTGTGGTTGAATGCATATCCACGCAGCAGCACCTTCCTAAAGTTACCGTTTATAGCTGTACATGCAAATAATGGCGCGAGTGTAACATCTTGAAAACTGTGATGTGTTTATGAAACTTGATGGTAAGATGTAGTTGATCAAACTTGGGTCAGATTTAGACAGTTTATGAATGAAAACTTCATTTTATAAGGTGTAGCGTTGGTTAAATACACAGAATCTGTCATTTCACTGAGGGCTTTCAGTTTTAGATCACTGCTTCTAATGTGCTAAGTGCTAATGCTAAGTCCTAATGCTAATATTAGGTGTTGTGGTTGTATTAGGATGAGCAAAATGCAATAGACTTTACTTCCCTACAGTGATAATAAAGTAAGACAACCTTTAACCTTTAGTTTTTTCTGTTAGTTAATTTAGCATTTAGCATTACGTTAGCTAATGTACCTGCAGCTCTTTCATTAGAATAAAATGGTATAACATCAGTATATACTACTAAATGTTATATGAATAAAACTTTAACCCTGTATGTAAACATCTTCCGAAGTTAATTTAAATTTTCATCTGCAAACATGGTCGACACAACTCCTCTGATTGGACAGTTCATCACACTACCATTGTTTTTTTTTTCAAACCTGAGAGTTCCCTAGTGGCAGAATTGATGTGCTTTTATTTATTTTTAAAAGGGGTGTAAGAAAATATTGGCTCTGCAATATATATCGTGGTTTTTCATTTCATGATACTGTATCGATATTAAAAAATAGTGTAGCGATATTTTTAGATATTTATTCAAATGCAGATATGGCGGTGGTTCATTTTTTTTTTTTTTTTCTTTATTGTTTATATTTTATTTACTATTATTATTAACACTGTTTTACTAAATAATGTTTATTTGAAACATCCTTAAAGCACTTTTTACTGTCTGAGAGGCAGATGTTAGTTCATTTGTTGGGATTGCACAAAAATAATGTTATGATGTTAGTTATGAACTTAAAATAAGAACATTTGAGCAGGATCTTAAACTCTAATGACTGCAAAACAACAAACAAAAAATTGCATTTTTAACAGTATCGTGGTATATTGTGATATATCGTATCATGATCCTATTGTGATTTGTATCGTATTGCCAGATTCTTGCCAATACACCCTTACCACAGAATATTTTAATGTTGTTTATTTCTGTCATTAGTAGAAGACAATTATGGATGAAACTAATTCCCAACTTACATTCTACCAATAACTGGCAATGAATGTGGAATAATTGAACCTTTGACAAAAGTCACATTCTGTCACCTCCCTGTCATATAGGCTAATCATTTTGTTTTCATACCATAAACCAAAAACCTTAAATATTTCTCTAAACATGCTATAATTTATGCATTGTGTGATGTTTTACCATCTGTCATTTGTCCTTATACATTGTTCAGTGATTCATTTTCATATAGAACCAATAGTAGATTTTTAAAGGCTGGTAAATGAGAATAACGATAGCGTGAAAAAAGTGACACTATTAGAAATGAATTATTATGACATTTCTTAGAAATTGTTGAAAGTGTTGACATGAACATCTAAAACAAAGTAATAAATAGCCAAATGAATACATAAATATATCTCTAACAGTAAATAACCTGTAAATCCAGGGCTCAACATTAATATAAAAGCAAAAAAAAAATTTAATAGTCATTGGCCACTATTGTTGACAAAGAGCACCAGTGCTGATATTTGGTGGAACATCCTATTGGCACCATATGTACTCGACATTGTCCTTGATTCCATTCAAAAAGTCCTTGTTGATATGTAATTGTATAGTTATTATGTAACTCATGATTGGATTACATTAATACAAGACAGGGTTCAACTGTAAGTGATACGTATTGGCTATTGACAAATTGCATTTCCGCAGTTATATATATATATATATAAAATCCAGTGATGAAGTTGTATCACTAATAGTATAACATGTAAGTGAACCCTGAAACAGAACACTTCCCTGTAATTTATTATCACTGATGTTGGACTAGTGGACTGACAGCTGACTCAAACGGCGCAGAGTAGAAGAAATGCTTTGTACTCCTTTGCGGTCACGTATGATGGATGAAGACTGTGTACATATGGGTGAGTGTTCGGGCTGGGTGTGCACTGTAAGTGTTTCCTGGCATTCCATGTTTGGCTGCTGGAGTGCCTGAATCAGAGCTGCCGGTGGTCTGATCTCCGCCTGGCTGGGCTGTGATGTGAAACAATTAGCTCAGGTCCATGGGGGCCACCCACAGTGAAGCCCACGAACAGTGCAAGTATCCGTGTTCAACCCACAGATCGCTTCCATGTTGTCAGAGGAAGGCGAAAAGTTATTTATTTATATATATTTTCGGGGAGTAGCGGGCTGTCATTCGCTCTGAATGTTGTATTACTTTGAGTCTCCTTTAGTGAGGAACGAAACTGCTGCGGCTGCTGTTTATTGACAGCCCAACTATGCTGTGAGGCTGATGTGATTAAGCTTGTCTCATTGTGTAGACTGTAGCTGGGAGATGAGTCAAGCATCTCATAGTGCTTTGATTACAAAGACATTAAGATAGGCCTCCGTATACTGTAGTTAAGCCATCTGTTAATCTCACACTTCTATTGGGGATTAGTGCTCATTCCAAGATATGGTCTAAACACAGCTCCAATCCAATTCTCTCTATGTAACTGGTGTATTTTATGTCCAATATGTTATGTTTAAAATTGTGCTTTCACATATACTGTAGTTGTTTTGATGAGAAAACGGTTTAAGGTGTGTAATACCAGATAGAACATTTGAGCAATTATAGACTTAACATTCATACAAATACATTATCCCTATTATTTCACCTACTGTAAATCAATTTATAGCATAATATGAGTGAAATATGAGGATCATTTATAATTGTCTTATTTAAAGGTTCAGTATTTAAGAATTACATGTGTTTACTTTAGTTTGTGTTGGAGCTTGTTGATATTAGCGAACTATATATGGCTGTGTTACCTACATCAACCTGTTGGAAAATCCATTTATTTGGGCTACAACAGTGTACAACACTAGTTTAATTTGGCTTGGAGATAATATTGACAATAGTTGATTCCATTTTGAAGCTAATAGTAGTGTTGTTGTTGCTGTGTAGAGGAAGGAGGAATAAAGCTAAAAGACTACTTCAACACCGATCTAAAATGAATATATATAAATAATAATGAAGTAAGTAAATACATTGGGGTGCTGCCACAGAAGGTTATTTAAAAGCCCTGCATCTTATCAGTTTATAATTAAGTTATTTTGTGTTTTTCCCTCTGACTGAACTGCAAAACCTCTGCTAGCTTGTTAGCTAATGATAACATATTAACTGACAGTAAAACACATAAATGTATTTGATTTAAAAATGTATCTTATATGTATTTAAAGCAAAGTTAATACAAACATGTATCTTCACTGTCTTTAAATCCCAGAAATTGGTGTGAATTGTTTAGGTATGCATACATTGCTAGCAAGAAAGCACTAGCAGAAGTTTGTCAGTTCAATCAGGCAAACTTCTGTTAGCTTGCTAGCTACTTTAGTCACTGTCAGCTTGTTAGCTAATGATAACTTATGAACTAATTATAAAAAAAACCCATACATTTGTTTCATTGAAAAATGTGTCTCTTCTACTTACCAGACCAAAGATATTGTAAGGTTTATTTGTCGTCTTTAAATCCCAGAAACTACAGTAAATTATTTAGAAAAACAAGTGACAGGAAGTATTATTATATAGAGTAGAAAAGTAAAATCACTTGGAGCGACAGGCCCAATTAGTGTATAAATTACATAAGCTGACTAATGTCTGACTGAATTGGCAAACAACAGCTGGCATGCTAGCTCCTATCCTAATAGCTACTATTAGCTCGACTAGCTGACTGATTGTAAATGAAAGAATTATTTTATGTCTCCAAACTACTATAGCACAAGACTTGCTTGTGATTAAATCTAACAAACTGCTGTAAATATTTAAGTGACAGGAAGTGGAACAGATCCAGTTTTTGGATCAGGTTGTGACAGCTACAGATAGCTTAGAAATGCTAACGTCAGTCAAAGGACAATAACCCTCTAATCCGATCATCATTAAAGCACAAACATATTTTACATTCTGAACCTTCAATAATAACCATCTTTTTATGCTTTGACTTATTTTACACATGGTTCAGTTTTACAGCAGAACGTTGGAAAACTCAGGATATAAATTCCTCTGTTGGCTCTCTGAATTTTACATCATAAAGTCTCATCATTAAATTTCACTCTGTGTCTCCCACTGATACACATTAGTCAGACTTACTGACTTACGTAATAAAAGTTAGTGCCATGTAACACCCTGTTCTTGACATTCCACTGTCATATCCGAGGGCAGTTCATAAATTTTTAGCACCAACCAGATCTGTCTAAGCACAGCTTGTCTTTAAGGGAAGGGGGAAGTGGTAGGTTAATATCACACACACACAGGACTAATGCTGTGGCTTGTCTGTTTCCAGGAAATTACTGCCTCTGGAGGACATTTGTTTAGACAGTATGTTGATTCTGACTTAGTTAATAGCTACTGTATCATCTTCTGGCTAAATGGTGCATGAAATGAACATCTCTATTCCCCAGTAAACATAGTTTTATGATAACATCAGCGTACATGCATTCTAAACAACTTAGCTACACATAAATTTTGTGATGGTGATTGCTATGTCCTCCAGGGAGAGCTGGGTACAAGCGTCAGCAAGCTTCCCTTCTGTTAACCAACGGAGACGTCAGATTTTTAAGTTCCCTGATAACTAATCTCTCGGAGGAGCTTTATTTTTCACCCCGTACATAAATGACTATTCCTCATAAACTGCAACTTGCAAGATTACCCAGTGTCCTTATGGTATTAATCAGGATTTTCAACACATTCCATCAGTTGTAGGATGATGTACGATGTGTCAAATGAAAAATGTCAGTGTTGATCCAGGCTTTTTTTTTTTTTTTTTCATTGAGGCTGAGGATGGTAGTTAGTACCAGGCACTTGTTGTCTGCCCGGCTCTAAGAATTGTTGTTAATGCCAGAAACAATGCATCACTTCTTGTGCACCGGTAGGTTTTTTTCCCCAGAAAAAAGATGTATGAGACACTGCATTCGGAACAACAGATGCAGAGCAGCAGCTTTCATGAATCAAGTATTCGCTGTTTTCAGGTGAAGACGTGAACCGGCAAAGGGGTCAAATAATGTAAAGATCTTTATTTGCGCAAGTGAACAGTGAAAAATATATGTGACACAGCTCGGTTTGTTTATGAATGGAATGAAAACCATTTTAGGAATGAGCCTTCATAGCTGTTCAGATTTAATTACCCCATAAAAGACCAAAAGCATCTATCGATCTAATCTGTTTAATACCTGTTGATCCATTAATCCTATCAATACATGTAAACAATTAGTGTAAAATACAGTTTTTCATCTTTTCAGGGTCATCAAATCATTTGGACGTTCATAGGCTCTGTAGTTACCATGGAAACTTTTACATCTGTCATCTTCTACAACATTAATTCACCAGTAAAACCTGTTGTAGATGCTTATTTTTAGGGTCAGTTATTGATATATTTAGTTGCAAAAGCTACCTTTTGATCTAATAACCTTTGAATTGACTGAGCTTTTACGAACATCTACATGATCAATACATTAAATATAGAAAAATACCAGATTTCACAGAAAAACGCAAATTGCAGAGGGTAATTTTACAATAGACGGTGTTTAATCACTAGAGAAAACAAAAATAGTAACAAAAATAGCTGTGAGACTTTAAGGGCTAATAAAAAAAATATCCTTCTCTGTTTTAGAGTCTTTGTTTTGTGGTTTACATGTCATTCTCACTACGGATTCTTATCAGCCAGGATCATTTACTGATACGCTTCCAACTTTCCAGTGTTTACTACTTCTTTAGAGGCGACTAATCGAAAATACTGTTGCGAAATGAATGCTGTATTAAACAAACACCACTGAATTATATATAATAAAAAAAACGATCATATTACATTTGGTCTGCATGATGTGAGAAGAATGGTGTGATCAGTACAATGTCATTTTAGATAAATAAACTAATATCAGAGTTTGCACGCTGACCACAGGCCGACCCAATAACAGGTAAGAGGCAGTTAGTGAGTTCCTTTCCTGCTATTGTGTTGGAGAAAACTCGTTGAGGCAAAAAATATGAGCTGTTTACACCCCCCAGTATGTATGACAAACATATAAGTAGCAACTGCAACATTCTGTATAGACTGTATACTTAAATATATAGGTGCTTCTATGACTGGTGCTTTACCAGCTTTTTAGACCCAATAAATAGAAAGAACTTTAAGCATATTTCCCCCCAGGATGGACCTAATGATCAACTCTGATAAATGCAAAAACAAAACTATGCTTTTACTCTGAGCCATCCCAAAATTAATGAACTTTTATCAAAATATTGGGTCCAAAATTGGGACGTGAAAAGTGTCAGTGCATTTGATCTGAAAATATGGTCTTATATACCACTATAAATAAAGATAATGTGTTAAATTTGTTGATCCTAGTGTTTTTTTTTAATCCAGACATGTGGGTTATTCATGAATCTCAGTCTCCTTCCAGGTTTTGCGTGTAACCCATTGTGTCCACTTGGATTGCATGCAGAACCTGCCCATGTAAACACATATAAATCATGAGTGATTTTACAACATTTTACGTCATTTTTGTGAAACACTCTGCCATGCATAATTAGTCCGATTCATAAAATGTATCTAAGAATAAAAATATGTTCAGAAAAATAGTAGTGTATAATTTTCGCGTCCTTTTTATCATGTTACACGCAGATTTTTGTATAAAAAAAAATAGAAAAAGTGGGTTTCATCCGAAAAGTAGTCTTTTTTTTCTCACATTAAATATTTACTTTTAATCACTCTAAGACTTAGCTTACTGTAGAATGAGTTACCTTATTATTAATGCTGTTCATCATCAAGTAAGTGATTGAGGACAGTATGGTTCCATTGCTGTTTACCACTGGACTGTGGACATGACTGCATGTTAATTTATTTGTTATTATGGTCCCCATAGGAGGTTATTTAATAGGGTGATACACTAAAAAGTTCCTCAATATTTATCTCAATACAGAAATAATAGCTACAGTATGCATTTGTTATACTTGATTACATGATATTTACTTATTTATGCTTTTTCATACCATATACAGTATATGTTTCCTGCTTGACGTGTAATATCGGCTTCATGTGCCCCTTCAGTGATGCCTAGATTTTACATGACCTTAGTTTTTAGGTTTACAACCATGACTTTTTCAGTAGTTGCACAGGTTGTTGTTCACAGAACCTGTTTGTAACAATATACCGAGTCTAAAATACTTCAACATTTAGCAGAGGTGCCGTTCTTGTTTACTTCGTTTCCATCGTTGTCATCGTGTTATGTAACGACGCAGTACGAATGAAACTCAGAACCGTTAATCTGAAGTTAGGTGGTGGTCAGCTCAGGTATCATCAAGTGTTTGCTTGTTCAGTTTGAGCGAAAAGCAAAGCGTTCATTGTTCATGTTTATGCCACGATGACGATGAAATCAGATCCGTCGGTATTGTTAAGTTCAGCGATGAGAATAATGTATGTTTATTACAGAATCTTTGGGATGACACGATTAACCCATAAAGACCTAGTATATTCTGTTATGTCAGTTTCCCAATGAATATTTATCTATATTTAACCTTTCTTAAGGGATTTATCACCATTTATTGTAATATTATCCTCTGTATTTTGTGGTTTTTGAAGTGCTGTCAAATGATGAAAAATTTTTAATCAGATTAATCACAGGGTTGCTGTGGATGAAATGTGTTAGCAGTGGTGTTCAGAGTCATTCTTCACTGCAGATTGATTAATTGCGTTAAATTTTTTATTCAGATTAACCATGATGATAGGTTCATCCAGGTTAATGCATTCATTTTAACAGCCCTAGTTTTTTTTTCCCCCATATGTAATTCACTGATCATGTTGATGTTCATAAAAGCTCAGATTAGTTATAAAATAAATATCAGAAACAAGAAAAATATGAAAACATGACTTTTTCAGTAAAATCTATCATTAACTGAACATAAACCAAGTGTGTCCAGCCATTGTCGATCCAACTCTATGGATCAATGTTATAGACGCAAAGGGGTCATATGTGATGACCATGAAAAGATGACAAACTGTATTTTACACCAATTATTTACACGTATTAATATTAGTGGGTCAACAGGTGTTAAACTGTTTAGATCAGTAGATGGTAATGGTTGCCGGTGGTTGTTTGGATCTTTATGGGTTAAAGTTACCTTGGCATAAAAATGTAAAAATCCAGGATAATTTATCTTATAAAGACAAGGTTTAGACAACGTGGTGTCATGCAGCTGCATGTGTTGAAAATAGCGTTCTATGAATCTGGGACATCTCCGTACCTGGCCACATTTGCATTCCCTTCTACTGAAATGTGCACACTCGTATTCTTTTTTGGACTGGTTTCGTTACGAACTTTTGTGTTGCCCGAAAGCACGCACAACCAAGAAACCAAAGCAACACGTATGGATAAAGGAAAAAGGAAGTTTGCAGACACCCAGCAGCGCCGGGAAGATGTGTGTCAAATCAAAGGCACTCATGGATCATCTGTTATACAGTAACTCTAGTAGTGGTGTCTTAAGAACC
>JAPSES010000144.1:10460238-10472001 GCA_029822895.1 Maxillicosta whitleyi
GGGTATGCTAGATCAGAGTTCAGACATGTTTACATTACAGCTCAGGATATTTCTCAGAGCCCGGCCAAGCTGCTGAAGTTCCCAGGCTCCAGAGTTGCGGAGTGCTGAAAAGAGGCACAGGCATTCACTTTTTCTTCTCTCCTCTCCCTCCCTCCCTCTCCGGTGTTCTGGGGTCCATGTCATAGTTCAACTACATTTGCATCGTAGTAATGCTCTGTTTCTTTGCTCCGGTTGTCCTTTGGGATATATTATGGATGTGAAATGTATGAAAGTCGCAAAACTAGTTGACACAGACAGTGTTTTTGTGTGTGAAATAGTGTTCCTGACATTGTTGGTGAAAAATGAATGTCAGGAACTAATAGCAAATTCAGCACAAGCTTGTGTTATTTTTGTTTTTTTTTTCTCCGTCCTAGCCCTTGACATCTTCTTGTCTTCAGTAGAAAAAAAAAAGAGTTGACGTTGCTGTGTTTCAGCAGTGACGGTAATCATATCTGGCGAAACACACTCGCTTTCCTGTCTTTAACGTGAGCATCTGAAGAACTGTTTAACCAACATCTGTAATAATGGACGCAAAAACCAACACACATCTGGGTTTTGTCTACATTATGAAAAGGTACAACTGGCAACCATCGATATCCATTCCCAGGCCAAATGACTGTGCAGCAGTCACGGGTTTTCGCCGGCTCCGCCTTTGATTGGCAGCGATGCAAACATGACGTTCTGTTTTTTTTGTTTTCCACTGCAATGCTACGGCTACCTGTTGTGACTAATTTATTAGAGTTAAGAGAAAACCAGGCAATTCATGTTGGTTTAAGTTTATATTAAAAGGATGGATTATTCATTTATTTTTATATATTTCAGCTGATTGTTAACCCTTTATAGTTCACTCATACAAATACTCTGAAATTCCAAATTTCAACCTTAATGTGTTAATGTAGGGAAAAAAAACTTCATTACTTTTGTGAAAATTTTCAAAATAATTTTTTTTTAATGTAGAAAATCAAAGTTGATGAAGTCCTTACCCATGGCAAAAAAAATTGTAGTGTTTAACAAATGTATGATCCCACCTCCACCCAGTATAAGGTGTTTTCCAATGCCATAATTTAACAATATTTCTGCTTATTTCTTGACCTTATATGTACAAATGTTGTGATGTTGCGACATACCTGACTAACGTTATTTTGACTTTACGACGCTGGAGTCTTGCCCGCCATTATTGTATGATGCTGAAATATGTATTAGGATAGTTATTTAGAGATTTAGGAGGTATTTAGGGGTACTAAAGGGTTAATTCCGACTTAAGTGGAAATTCGGGTTACATCAACAGCGTAACTCATTCGTAACCCGAGGACTACCTGTAGTTATAAAATATAACGAATTAAGCAGGGTCCAAATACACAAATAAATGAACCACAGACTAATAAAAGCCATCCCTTTAAGAGAAAAGGATTTGATTTCAATTATTTCAGGAAGTGATTTTATTGTGAAGTCTCTCAAAACAGGAAGTACCTTTACAATGTGTTAACAAAACAAAACAAAATTACCCCAAACCCCACATATTTACTGTAAGATGTGGAGCTCTGGTTACCTGTTCTTGTTGTGTGAACTGGAGCATGTTTTATAATTGTATACTCCAACTACACTACAAAACCATCCAATCCATAAAAAACAGACAGGGACATTATTTATGATATTTTGCAGTGTGTAACGGCGATGTTATGTGCAATAGCGACTTTGTTTGGATTGTGGAAGTTGCAACACTGGTGAGACAGTGAACTTTGAGGATTTAATATTGGCTTTGACTCAGCTATTCGACAGGCAGAGGGGTAATGAAAGAAGAGGGAACAAACTGGGCAGATAGTAGGCTGAGAATTATATTAAGTCAAAATAATCTTGTACAAAGACTGTCAATAAAACATGTTAAAGTTAAGTGCAGTTGCTGAAGTTTTTGGGGCGATTTGATTGGCAAGGTGTTGAGGCAGACTCACTGCTATTGTAGATATTTGAGACCTGGGGGAGGGGACTAATGCCCAGGGTTGTGTTCAAAATATCGGTACAGGGATATATCATGGCGGGCCTCATCACAATACATGTATCGATACGGAGGCATCAGTATCAATATTTCCTACACAACAAACAATTAGTTTATCAAGTTTCTAAAATGGCATCTGACTTTGCATGTTTTAAGTTTATCAAACTCATCTTTATTTGTGCACTACAGCCAAGTTCTAACGCAGTGTTTTACATGAACTACAGTGGAATTGTTGTTCTACAGCAAAATAAAACAATAATATTTGGGTATACATGTGTCTGTTTTCTGTAAAATGTTAAAAAAGTAAAAACTGTAAAAAAAAAAAATATATATATATATATGTAAAAAAAGAAAAAAACATATATAGGCCTAAAATATCGGGATGTATATCACGTTGAATACCATGTACCGGAATGTGCATGTATCGCGATACATATCGTAATACCCACCCCTACTAATGCCCCCTATTTTGGTTGGTACCGCCTCTATTGGGAACCCCTTTTTTTTAATTATACATTTACATAAACATGTACTTATACATAAAGAACCACACAGACACAATATAATATAATAACAAACAAATTATGCAACAAACCTGTTAAACCGCCCAAAAAACCAAACAACAAGATAAATCATAATAATAATAATAATAATAATATTATCAAGTCCTCTCAACGATGCTTAGACCTGATTAAGAGTTGATATAATTTTTACAAACAACACATTTCTCCGTCAATGGATGGAGTCAAAGAGAACATGAAGGGAGTCGGTGTGAGAGAAGAGGATGTAGAAGACAGGGTTAGATGGAGGAAAATGATCCGCTGTGGAGACCCCTGAAGGGAAGAAGAAAAGAACATATTTTGTCCATCAAAAGGACATGGGGGGGCAGGACAATCTTAATTTGTCCACGAATGGAAAACGTAATCTTTTCCAACTTTAAAAAGAAAAGTGGGTGGGTGGCAGAAGTTCCTTCCACTCAAACAGAATCATTCGACGGGCCAATAGTGAACAAAAAACAGCGATATAAGCGTTTTATTTAACAGTACAACAGTGTAATCATTTGGGTTTTTGTAACGTACACAAAGTTACCAGCTTGTATCTTCCAACATAGTTATGACTGGGCCAGAAACACGACTGTTCACAGATTTAACACAACACATTTAGTCTCATTTACTTGCAGAGCCTCTACGTGGTCAGACCGTCTGTGGTAAACATCTATCACGGTCTCCACTTTCATGTACAGCCCTCGCCTTAGTCACACACACACGTGTTTTTTTTGTGTGTGTTCAGTTCTAACTCCAAAAACTAATCTAAACTGGCTTGTTAGTTGTTAGCTGCCTGCTAATTCATTGCTCCCTCGGACGCGCTGCCAGATGATTAAAGTGTAATATAACTGATTTGTCATAATAATTTTGTGGGTTTTGTCTTTAACTGGCACAGTTTTTTCCGAAGACTCGCCGCGCGGAAACCTCAGAAGAACTACCAGAACCCTGTCATGTTGAAGCATGGACATGGTCAAAATTAAATAAACTGAAACTCAATCACGATGTTCTGGCTTTCACTGGGTCCAAATTATAGGTGTTGGTGCCGTGCCTGCGTTCAGATTTACAAAACTGTCAACTTCAGACATCTCAAAGGTCTGTTCGCGGCATCAGATGCGGCTCTGAAGCAGAAACATAGATGGTCTTGTTTCTCGTCGCGCCTCTGCCAGTGGTGCTGAGAAGTGGCAGCTGGAATGTTTGTGTTAGTCCTGTGCTGTGGTGAGGTGTCACAGTGCTGAGCGCTCTGCTGGCGCCTGTTCTCTCTCCACCTTGCCTCGAGGTGAACAGACGCCGCCGCCGCTATGTTGCATCTGCAGCACACAGGAGGTAAAACCAGGGCAACGTCTCTGCTGTGTGTCTGCCCCGTCCAATCACCAATGCTCTGATTTTAACAGTAAACAGACCTGCGGTGACGCCGGCGATGCACCATCCACCAGCAGTGTACGCTAATGTCAGCTGACACGGATTCTAATATTTACTTATCGATGAACTTTTGACTTTTCCTGTAGCCTCTATACACAGACGCTGCACATTTGTACTAATAAAAACAAATGTGTAGAAATTATATGTCATTATTAGCAATTTTTTGCATAGTTTTGTGTAGAAAGAAGAAGTTGAGGTGAGTTTTGAGATTTACACACCCTCTAGTTGGTCCCTGAAGGCAGCATTTGTTAGAGATTTCTATGCAACTTATATTATTATTTATTTTCTTTCAGTGTCAGCTTTACATATATTGAAAGTAAAGAACAATTTTACTCAAAAATGTTCTATTTTTTGGCATTCTTCATATACTTTTTACATATTATACATATTATTTGTTTTTGGTGAACAAAACAAACCGCAAAATCAGTCTATAATGTCCAAATTTACATTTACATGCAGTAAAAAGTGTGTTTTCACAAGCTATTTAGCCTTTTTTCAAAATCAGAATTCTAATTTTTCAACTTAAGTAAACAGACCTGCGGTGACACCAATGATGCACAATGTCAGCTGGCACAGATTCTAATATTTACTTATCAATGAACTTTTGACTTTTCCTGTAGCCTCTAAAATGTATCACCTCGACACAGACGCTGCACATTTGTATTAATAGAAAAAACATTTAGAAATTATTTGTCATTTTTACCAATTTTTTGCATAGTTTTGTGTAGAAAGAAGAAGTTGAGGTGAGTTTTGAGATTTACAGACCCTCTAGTCGGTCCCTGAAGGCAGCATTGGTGAGAGCTTTCTATGCAACTTATTTATTATTCACTTTCTTTCAGTGTCAGTTTTACATTTATTGAAAATTTTAATCCAATTTTTTTTTTTTTTTTTTGGCATTCTATATATATTTTTTGGTTACTTTTTATATATTACACTGTTTTGGTGAACAAAACAAACCGCAAAATCAATCTATAATTTCCAAATTTACATGCAGTAAAAAGTGTGTATTCACAAGCTATTCAGCCTTTTTCAAAAACAGAATCCTAATTTTTCAACTTAAGTAAACAGACCTGCGGTGACACCAATGATGCACCATCCACCAGCTTTGTACACTAATGTCAGCTTACACAGATTCTAATATTTACTTTTCAATGAACTTTTGACTTTTCCTGTAGCCTCTAGAAACCATCACCTTGACGCAGACACAGATTTCTATTAATGTCACTGCAAAAAAAGAATTTATAGGAATTGTTCATCATTATTATCAATTCACATAGTTGTTTTGTGTAGAAGATGTCTTTTTTTTTATCTGAGGTGAATTTTTAGATTTACAGAGCCTCTAGTGTGTTCTTGAAGGCAGCATTTGTTAGAGCTTTCTATGCAACTTATTCATTATTCATTTTCATTTCATGTGTAAATTATCACCAGTGCAGGCACAAAAAAATGGGTAGAAATGTTTTATTATTACCATTATTAAATCAGTTTGCATTGTTGTTTTGTGTAGAAGACATCTGATTTATCTCAGGAGCATTTAGAGATTTACAGAGCCTCTAGTTGGTTCCTGAAGGCAGCATTGATTAGAACTTTCTATGTAACTTTTCATTTTCATTTCATGTCAGTTTTACATGTATTGAAAGTAAAGAACAATTTTTTTCGACATTGTTTAGATATTTATTTGGCTATTTTTCATATGTCACACTATTTTTCCAGAACAAACTAAATTGCAAATTCAATGTGTAACCTTGAAATTTCCACTTACACACAGTTCATATATTTATTTATCGATTAACTTTAGTATTTCCCTGTAACCCCTAGGAAACATCACCAATGCAGGCGCCGCACCTTTCAATTAATGTATCTGCCGAAAAAACATGCATAGAGATAATTGATTTATCATTTTACATTGTTGTTTTGAGTAGAAGACGTCTGTTTCAAGTGAGTTTCAAGATTTACAGAGCCTCCGGTGGGTCCCTGAAGGCAGCATTGGTTAGAGCTTTCTCTGCAACTTATTCATTAATCACTTCCATTTTATGTTTCATGTTAATTTTATTCCTATTTTTCATATGAAACACTACTTTTGTGAACAAAACAAACTGCAAAATCAATCTGTAATCTCCAAATTTCCATTTACATACAGTGAAGTTGTGTTTTTACAAGTTATCTCACTTTTCTTCGAAATCCAAATTGTTATTTTTCAACTTCAGGGCCATTTTTGCACGTTTTGATTCGCAACACATGGGTTATCAGATTATATGAAGTGCCTAAAAAGTTCGTCATGAACAGTTATGACTCTTAAGGGTTAAAAAAGATAAAATATCATGTAGCTGAAGTGCACATTCTGAGCTAAATGACTTGCATTTGGGTTTTGTGGCACATTTATATAACACAGTATAATATTCACAACCTTGGATTGTATTACAGTGTTACAGAAAGGAAAAAACCATAACAAAAAGGGAAGTACAGGGCGGGGATTCCTACTGTATCTTGGAGTCGAAGCTTTCCTTTCCACCTTCCTCTCCTTTCCTTGAGCGGTCGAGGCATTCTGTTACAGTTTAATCGAAAGTGTTTTCTGTTTCCCTAAATTTCCCTCTTTTGACGTTGTTTCAGGTTTTTCCAGTTCTTCACATCTGGTAAAATTAGGTGGTGAGTTACCTAACGATATGAAAAACAACGAGTCCGTTTTTATGACCACGACAATCCGATAACTGGGAGTAATCAGATAATTGGAATAATTGGATCTGGACATGATGACATACGCTTCAGAAATACGATGATTGATTTAGAGCAGGGGTGTCAAACATGCGGCCCGGGGACCAAAACCGGCCCGCCAAAGGGTCCAATTCGGCGGGATGAATTACTGAAACATAAAAATTACACTGAAGATATTAATATTATTATCAAAAATGTTCAAATTATTTTAAGTCAGACCAATAAAACACTATCATAATAAACTATAAATAATGAAAAACATATTTTTTCCCTCTTAGTTTCAGTGTCAAAAAAACAAAACAAAAATGTTTACATTTACTGATTATCCCTCCGTAACTACTGAAAACCTAAAGTGAAACTTAAAACACACTTCAAATGTCCAGCCAGGCTTCTGTGCCTCTGTTATAGTCTCTGTTGTCATGTTTACCTTTGTTTACCTCCCCTTATTGGTGCCCCACCCTCAGAATAACGTGTTTTTATTTTTTTATTATTTTGGGGGGGGGGGGGGTGTTATAGCAGCACTGAGAGTTGATTATCATGGAAATAATTATTAGACCACCCTTGTTTTCTTCACTTCAGTTCTTACATCAGTATCTGACAAAAACAGTGCTCTTTATTCATTCCATGTTTTCTTTTCTGTCTGTTTTAGTCACATGACACTTTAGTTAGTACTTGATTGCATAGCCATTGTTTTTGATGACTTTTGATGTACAATCAATCGGAGCGCACCGTTATACATGTAAACAGACTCATTTTTTCCCCATTTTCATTGGACTATGTCACTTCCATTTTCTATGATTTAATTGGTTTTAAACACACACAGATAAAAAAGAATTAAAGATCTCATTTTCACAGGCTACATATACGTGAAGGCATTGTATCAGGGAATAATCCAGGTGTGTTAATGAGATTTTTTATAATCAGATTACTGCTAATGTATCAGATTAGGCTGTTTACACGATCACTTGAATAATCTGACAACTGCAGAAATCGGATAATGATCAGAGTATTAGTGTAAACAAACAGAAATAGAATATAAAGCAGAGGCCACACTAATTTAATTAGTTGCTTCTCAGATTTTTTTTTTAGAAAAAAATTGAAGTTACAGGGTGAAATTATTATTATTATTATTTTTTTTTTTTTTTATTTTGCAAAAAGTGAAGATTTGGGGTTTACATGACATAAAGAATAACAGGATTATTTTAATTTTTAGTTTTATTTTAGTTGCATTTACAACTTTTTTTTATTCTTTCTGATTGGTTGTCCTCTAGCATGTGACCATAAAGAAGCTCTCTTATTGGTTCCCAGAGTATATATTGTTTTCAATGGGATTTTTTTTTTTAAATGCAAAAAATCTGAGCGTCAAAAACGAGAAGCAACAACTTAAATTGGTGTGGCCTTAAATCAATACATAAGCCAACAGAAGCATAAATCACCAGTTTTACTTCAATAGATTTTAAATGATCAAAATTGACATTGTTTTCAATAGAAGCTGAAAGGTGGAGTTTTCATTCAACTCACTGTGTTGGCCTCAAAGTTCCAATCTAGAATGAACAACAGAGTAGGAGTTGTTTATACAAGTGGGACGAAATGTTCCGGGGAGAACAGAACAGGGTTAAAGTATGATCAACCCGGTGAGAACACGATGAAAACATGTGCATGAATGGGTTGTGAATTACAGAACGTCACTCCAAATAACTTTTTGGGCTGATGTACGTGATGAACACGGCGCACGGTTTCATCCAGATATTTGTGAGATAGAAACCAGTTACCAGGAGGCTTCAACCCAAACATGATGGTGGTTCTAGAGCTGTAAAAAAAACAACAAAAAAAACCACAAGAACAAGAAACAGAGACTGAAACAACAGTTCGGAGCCCGAGTTGAGCGACCTTTTAGCTTCGGCGCCAACAGATATCGTCAAATTCCCGCCAAAACCAAAATCATGGTGTTTTGTTTCATTCTGTTGATAGTATTTGCTGTAAAACCGTAGCCTCGGAGCAAACTTGTGTGATGTTGTAACAACTATTTCTGGCATCAGCAGGGGAAGTAGGCTGCAGTTATCCAAGACCTGCCTCCCATTGATCATTAATCACGTAATTATTGAAATTCCACGTCCCTCCGAAATGTAAGAAGCACTCCGTAATGCCGCTCACGTAACCTAAAAAGAAGTGTGAAAGGTTATTTAATAAGAAACAACCAAAAAAAAAAAAAAAAAGATGAATGGCATTGTTTGCAGTGTTTTAATGTTGCTGGAGAAACTTCTCCATTGGTTCCTAAACAGGGAGGGAACGGCTGGCTGTTATTAAAGTAGGACCTTTTGTTCCGTGCGTTCTTTAAAATTAAGGCGATAAACAGTCATTAGGAAGTCAAGGCAGTTTCTGCTCACAGCAAAATGAAAAAGAAATACAAAAAAAAAAAAAAAAAAACGACCCAAGATGCTGCAGTCTTTTCATGGTTGTTAGTGAGAAAGTGGGGTTATTATGTGTGCATATGTATGATAACTAGAAGGAGAAAGAGAGAGTGAAGAGAACATTCCTTTCTCACTCCCACTCTCTACCACCACACCCCCATCGCTACTCACTGCCACCCCACCCCCAGTTTCCTTCCTGTGCTTTTTTTAGAGTCTATTGGATGTTTTTTCCCACATCCGGCAACAACGCCAGCCTTTTTTATGCCATAACCTAACAGCGTGGTGTTCTGCGGTCGGGCTACACACGGGGTTTGGTCAGATGTGATGAATTAATGAAGGCCGTTCTGTCCTGACTTCACATCCTCCTCCAGGACGCTTCTCACGACGCTGTAGCTCAAGGTGACGGTGCGTCGCTTTATATGGAGGAAGGAGCCGGTGTGGTGTGGAATAGTTCAGTAAACCTGTCCTGCGTTTGCTCGCTGTGTGATAAAATATGGCAGCAGTGAATTTGTTGGTGCTCAGAAACACCACTGATTTTTTTTTAATTAACTTGATTAATAACATAAGTATGAGTGGGAAAACTGTGATGGTACACGAAAATGAGCTTTATTAGTATTTACAGATGTGTGGTTTTCCAAAAATTTAATTAAAAAAATCACTTTAAGTAACTACATATTGACTTGTAACTGTTGTGTCATGATATGTAACATACTGGAAGATTCTTGTTAATAAACAGCCCTTATATATTGGTGGCTAATATCCTGAATTTTACTTTTTTGATTTTTTTTTTAAAATTATTATTATTATTATTATTATTATTATTATAGTATTTTTTCCATAAAGACCCAGTGCTACTTTTGTGACACTTTGCAAATGATTGCTTCTCTCCATCAATCAATTTATCACCATTTGTTATAATATTATCATCTGTATTTTGCTTTTTTTCCCCAGTAAAATTCAGATATTTCACTATTTAATTCACAGATCAAGTAGATGTTCCTAAAAGCTCAAATGAAAGTTACAAGTTATTATATTAAAAACTGAAAAAACAGAAGAAAAAGTGACTTTTTCTGTAAAATCTATCATGAACTGAACATAAAAAGAGGGTTTTCCATCCACTGTTAATCAAACTTCATGGGTTTTACTGGTGAATTAATGCTGTAGACAATGACAGTGTTTCCATGGTAACTACAGAGCTTCTGAACGTCCAAATGGGTCATATCTGATGACCATGAAAAGATGAAAAACTACATTTTACACCAATTATTGACATGTATTGATAGAATTAGTGGACCAACACAGATTGAACAGTTTATTTTCTTTGGGTCTTTATGTGTTAAAAATCAATTAAAGTCAATAAGTCCTTTAGTTAAATGAGGATTTGAACATAATCGCATAATTTTCACTGGAAAAAAATCATTGTAGTTGTAATATGAGAATATTATAATGTCTTTCACAGATTTACAGTTGAACATATGTAGACATATGTTATGGACACATTGAATTCAAGTGGTTTGTCACTAACGTAACAACAAGTTATGATGACAAAATACCTCAGAGTTTGTTTTCAGAATATGTTTATAATTTTTATAAATTATACCTCTAGATTTTGGAAACTTTTGTCACGCCCTGACCATAAATATAATATAATATACAATCTAGTAGAATTTAATATACACATAAGATACTAATATAATGTAAAATCTCCTCATTTTATGGTTGTGTAGAGGACTTATGTAATATAGTTTGATGTTCTTTACACTGCTAATAGAGTCAGTCATTGAGTAATTGATATAAAGAACTTCAGTAACAAAAGGCCAAACAGATTTGTACTCTTTCACATTTTCGCCCGCTCTTCCATTAGCCAAATAGTGCTTCATACATTAATCAGAACTAGTTTTCCGTGCTGATTAAAACACTGACACTCATGTTTATCAGTGTTTGTCCTCATTGTCATTCTCAGTGAATTAATTCCCTCAGTAAGAGTGAATTTTCCCTCTATTATGCTGCCTTGGCTGGCTTTGAATCACCAGACTCATCTGTTTTGCCTGAAGTAGTCAAAGCGAGAGAAAAAAACAGCTGTCAAGTCAGTGAAGGGACGCTTTGCCAGTTGAGCTGTGAAATTCACACAAGCTAGCAGGATAATATCTTCCACTCAGACCAAATATCATACCCGTCGATGGAAAGACAAATGGTTTGGTGTGCAAAGCCTTGACCCACTCGGGTGTAATTTAATGTGACAGCAGCATAAGGTCAAACCTGATATCCCAAATATCATCTCATTGGCACTGAAGGTATGTGTGCCTTTGTGTGAATGGCATTTATGGAGAACAGTTTGAGGTGGCCTCATGTGGAGCTGGGGGGTTTTTGTTACCGGGGCACGAACAAATCACCTTTTCCAACGTTTTTACCCAATAAATAATGTCATTTTTATATAGATTCTGTAAGATTTGCACATGCTTTTGTGCTTATGTGACATTAGCCTACTCATTTCTATTTATTTGCAGAAATAGTACTAGAAAAACACTCAGAGAGCGCAAACCTCCTCCAAGCAGCACAGTTCCCCCACTTACTGTGACTGACACCCCCCAATATTACTGCCACATTTGTTTTTTTAATCTATTTTATTAGATTCTTGACACTGGAA
>JAPSES010000144.1:10472101-10493949 GCA_029822895.1 Maxillicosta whitleyi
GCATTATTTGTTTTATTGTTTGTAAGGTCGATTCAAGAATTTCTACTCTGATATGAGCTCAGTAATTCAAACTGAACTAAAATGAACTGAAAGGTGAAAACCAGATTTGATGGAAGTTGTATCGGTGTATAAATAGACAAATCCCAACTTAAAGACGGAGGAATCTTTTGGCCACTAGGGGGCATAATCCAAATAGTTTTTCCTAAATAGTATGTTTCTTTCCGCTTTTCCCTTCAGGGGTCGCCACAGCGAACTAGATTCGCATGTTTTGCAATATTTCTTCCTAAATATATTGTAAAATCTAATGCCACGTTCCCACTACATGGTACTGACGCGACTTGACTCGGCTCAGCTTTTTTGCATTTACATTACGAAAAAGGTACCTGGTACGACTTTTTTCATACCACCTCCGCCATGGTTCCAAGTGGTTCCAAGCGATATTAAAGCATGATGTATCACTACTGCAGACCTCTGATTGGTCAGGCAGTTTTCTCTATGACTCGCTGTTTTACAAAAATCAGATGCGGAAGTAGACAGTAAATAACGATACATGAATCTACATGATGACAGAACAAAACCACACTATGGATGGTTGAGGAAGTTCAGTCTTTGGTGGCCAACGTAAAAATTCTAATGAGAAAATATGCAATGAACGAGTTTTCAGCAACTCTCTGAGCAGACGACATGGAAATAATGCACCGCATCGAAGTAACGAGTTGAGCCAAGTCAAGCTGGTTCCACTATAGTGGAAATGCAGCACAGGAATACCAAGTAGAGTCGAGTTGAGTAGAGCCGGTACCACATAGTGGAAATGGGGCAATAGTTGATGCAGTGCTTTGTTGTTTTTTGGTTTCAGTGCGTAAACAATATCTGATTATCTGACATGATATTGTAATATGTAAGATTAGTAGTGCGTTGACTTCTAGGGATCCATGGGTTCTAGATGTGGTAAGTTTTGTCCAGCAGTCACCGCCAAAGCATTCTGGGTGGAGCATAGTGATTGTAAGGCTATTGTATTCCAAAATGGCTAATAGCTCCAAAAGTATTAGTCCTATCAACTTGTCGTTTTCGCTAGTCTGTTCCTTGACCAAAAATACATAAGCATGCCAAACTGCAGCAGTCAGCTTTTTATGGATTTTGTGTGAATCCCTGGACACACACATACATACACACACTCATGCAGGCCACTTGGCTTTTATAATATACAGTAGATGCAATGTCACAACCTTCTGTGCAAACTCGCATTCATTTTTGGCCAGGATCTTTTATGGATGATGAAGTCAGACCACAGTGTAACGTCTTCTCCATCACATCCCGTAGATTCTCAGTTTGGTTCAGGTCTGGACTCTACGGTGTCCAATCCATGTGTAAAATTATGTCTCATGCTCTGACCCACTCTCTCACAATTTGATCCTGATGAATCGTAGGATTGCCATCTTGGAAAATACCAGTGTCATCAGCAAAGGAAAAAAAAAAATACATTGATGAAAACCCTGGTTGTTCAGGATATACAGGTTCAGCTGAGCTCATTTTATGGACATGTGACACTGGCTGTTTCTCCGTACCAGGTTCTCAGAGTACGGTCTTATGAACTCGGTGACTACAGTCTTGGTAAGAACGGTTGCAGATAACAGACTTACTAAGAACACAAGTCTCTGTGTAATTGGAACGGTTGGTACTTGTTCCTCTGTCTCTGCTGTGTTTCTGTCATCAGTTCCATAACATATTTCCCTCAAATCACCACAATGTCACTCAGTTTGATTTCAATACATTTGTACTAGTATCTGTCGTTTATATATACACTTTTTTTTTTTACATTTCGTATACCTTTCAAAACTGGGACAAATTTTGTTGAATCCCATAGGATAATAAAGATGCATTTCTCGCTCTTCTGCCTCTGGTGCGTATTACAACATTTTGTCACATCATCTCGTTACGGTCATCTATTCAATTAAATGTTTCTGTTTTCACAGAAGCTTCCACTGCATTCGAGATCTTGGGATATTTCTCATCCAAGTCTCCATGAGTCACCAATCAGTGCATCCTTGGTTTAAGCTAACAGACAAGAACATTCAGGGCATTTCATACGTTCTTGGTTTGTGTGAACTTTCACTTGGGCCACATTTCACGAGATCACAAGAACGGAAGAACAGAAAAGAACGAGTAGAGGTAGTCCTCAGGTTACGATGTACCTGACTTATGTTATGTTATTTCGACTTTACGACACCAGAGTCTCGTCCGCCATTACTGTACATACGTACTGTATACTGTACATACAGTAAGTACAGTATCTTATTTTTTTTTAACTTTATTTTATTAATATGAAGTATAATACATGTATTTGGACAGTTATTTAGATATTTAGGGGGTATTTAGGGGTACTAAAGGGTTAATTCCGACTTACGAAGAAAATCGGGTTATGTCAATTGGAACGGAACTCGTTCGTAACCCGAGGACTACTATTGAGAAACAGCCATTGTGAACGTAGACAGAATTAACCCCAAATTACAACACTGCCTCCGCAGGCTTGAACTGTAGGCACTAGGCATGATGGGTAATCACTTCATCTGCCTCTCTTCAGTCTGGACTGAATTACAGTCCAATCTGTTCACCCTCTATCACATCATAGACTCTGTGCCTGATGTTTTCCCACTGATCAAGGTTTTTCTTGAGACAAAACAGCTGTTCACTGTCAATCCTTTGAGTTATCTTCACTTTGTAGAAATGTTCTCATTTTAAATATTGAATCCAACCGTGAGTTCGAATGTTGATTTTTATTATTATTTTTTTTTTAATGATTTGATGTCACGAAACGGTTTATTGATTTCGATCTCTCAAAGACAATGATTCACTTCTATCCTTCCATGTTTTAATAATGCATTGGACAGTTTTTAGCCCAATTTTAGAGACTTCATATTCTCTTATTGTTTTCTTTGCTTGATGCAAGATAATAATTTGACCTGTCTGAAATGTTACATCGTTTCCATGACCACAGGATTCATCTTCTGACACGACTGTTTGAAGAAATGAGAAGCATCAGTTAGAGTAAAGGAACTTGTTACAGTTCAAACACATTAATCACTTCAGTATTTATCTAATGGAAAGCTTAATTAAATCCAGTTGGCGGCTCGTATGTATATACGTCTGACTCTTTACCTCAGGCATATGCTTCTTTTTCTGTACCCTCTTGATAACATTTTCTGTCACAGGTTTATTGCTCGCAAAGGAGCACACAGTCAGTTTGTCATAGCTGTTGAAAACAACTGCCAGTGGCTGAAAACAGGCCTGATGAGAGCGGTGACTCAACAGTAAAGTGCTGTAATCAGATAAAAGAGGTGAAAAAAACCTCTGTGGATTTTAGTGGGTTTGTCACTGAAGGGCAGACCTGCGTTACTGCGTGATTCAAATGTAATATGACATAATTGGTTAATAAAACAAATCTCGCAAATGGCAACAGGCAACTTTACTTGAGTATTTTCATTTTATACTGGTCTCCAACAAATCCTGTTCCCACTTTTACTCCTCTATATTTGTCTGACAGCTTTAGTTTTCCCTCAGATTAAGACTTGATGCCATGGATGATACAGCAAGCTTTTAAAGATGACAGGTTGAAAAAGATTAAACCATTATTTTCCAGAGTTTTTTTTTTTTTTTTTTTGATAAAATCTCCCCCAAACCTCACATGGATTCTTTCAGTAAATGTTCAAAACATCCAGTATCTCACTTAAAATCAAAGATCAGAAGAAAAAAAAAAAGTCCAAAAACTGCAAACAGCTTTGTGTAACAGAACATTGTTTTCTTCTCGTTCCTCTGCAGTTAAATCATGTGATGAGGCTCACATTTATCTGGTGTTCCTGTAAACTAGATGTAGTGTTACTCAAACGAGCAAAAACAACCGTGTCATGCTGTTCAGACACTGATGAGTCACTATTAATAATCCAGAAATGCGTCAGAGGAGTCAGGACAATATTTAAATACATATGGCTCTGAATATTTTTTTTATTTATTTTTTTTTTCGTCAGTTGTATTTAAAGGGACTACATGTAGTATTTCTACTTTCAAGTATTGAAAAATGACCTAAAATTGTCACCAGTGTTTAGCATAAACTGCTCTGAAGTTCTGCCAAAGATACCAGTGCACTGGATTGGATATGAATTGATTTTATTTACACCAACCATGTGACCACTAGAGGGAGTAGTGAGTCACTCTGCTTGTTCTCAGTTTATATTAATGATAATATAATAAAGGCGTAAAGGAATTAAAATGGTTAAATTAACAATTTTTTTTACCAGATGGGATGAGGACCACTAAGAAACAACAAAAACACTAAGTCTAAGAAAAGAAGCGATAAAAATAGAAGTATTGCTGTTATTTCCACTGAAAATTACTTTAAATGAAAATATTGGAGTTCGATGATGAAATGGCAGCGTTTTTTTTCTACATGGTTGAGTTTGATTATGAGGTTTATGAAGACATAAAGTCATTATGGGATGTTATTATCTTCGCTAAGTTCATTATAACCATATTATCTTTGCACGGTTCAGACTAAACTGTGACAGTTCGGATCCAAACAGGTCTTTAGTGCATTTACTGACAACATAAACTGTACTGTAATGGAGGTGAATTATGGTTTTCTACTCCTCTGCCAACTTCAGACTGAAGGTGTATTATGGGTAATGGGTTTGTCGTCTGTCTGTCCATTAAACAATGTAATTGCGTTATCTGAAGAATGCTTTGAGATGTCTGCACCAAATTTATTATGTGGATGCAACTGAAAATACATCACCTCCACCTACTTTTTCAAGGTCAAATGGAGACACGTCCTTTCCATGACGTAATCACATGCAATGAGATTTCTGCACCAAATTGACACGACGACAATCTAATGTAAACTATAGGTCAGTAACTTTCAATAGTATCTTACACTATATTTGGGTTTTACAAGTTCACAGCACATTATGTGACTAAGCTAAGCTAACAGTGCTATAATGTAAACTATCAGCTGTGAAGATTATAAGACACAGTGATGTTTTTGAGCCACTGTCAAAATAAGCTTCTTTGAGTTTTGGTTTAAAGAAGAAAACTTGATACCATAATAGAGATGTGTGTAAACAATGAGCTTTATTCTTTATTCGGTGCCTGATACAAACTGTTGATGCATAGTATTGAGTCGTTGATGGTTTTGTTCCGTGTTTTCACTGTGTGGAACCAGCTCAACTGGACTCAACTCGGGTGCTAGGTACTATTCCCATTAGGTACATATTCGTAGACTGTTCCCATTACAGAATACTACCAACAGAGAACCTGGATGTCATAGTGAGTTGACGTGTAACTTCCGTGACATCTGCTCAGAGAGTTGCTGATAAACTCGTTCGTTGTGTGTTTCGTCAAGCTTACGGTGAATTTTTTTTATCGGCCACCAAGGACCGAAATGTCTGAACCTTACTGACCAACCACAGTGCAGTTTTGAGGGCTGCCATGTGGATTAACCTACCAGTATATTTAAGGTACTTTTCCACTCCATGGTACCGACTCTACTCTACTCGACTCTACACGACTCTTTAGCTTTTCCATTATGAAAAAGAACCTGGAATCTCAGACCCGATAATACATTTTTAGTACCGCCTCAGTCAAGGTTCCAACATTTTGTGACGTCTCGACACGGTCAGACAGTTTTCTGTGACCCACAATTTACAAAAATCAGATGCAGAAGTAGACAATAAATAGTGAAACATGAATCCACATGATGACAGAACAAAACTACACCATGGACGGTCACGTAGATTCAATCTTTGGTGGCGGACATGAAAATCCAGACAAAAAAATGCGCAACAAGCAAGTTTTTGGCAACTCAGACGACACGGAAGTAACGCATCGTAGAGTAACGAGTCGAGCTGAGACGAGCCGGTAAGTGGAAAAGCAGCATTACTGTAAACTTCCATGGTATTGGGTTGCACATTGATAACGCAATGACGCACTCTCGGACCAATCAGAGGATTCCAAAAAACTAGTACCAGATTCCAGGTTCTTATACGTAATGGAAACACAAAAAAGCTGAGTTGAGTTGGTACCACACAGTGGAAACATGCCATAAGTCTGTTCTGGTACCAGACTCCCCCTGCTGGTGAGAGTTTACAATATCAATACTACATAGAACCTTTTTAAGTGAGATTTTTCGTACAAGATCATTATAATGGAGAACTCTTACACTGATGTATTGACACTTTAATCTTCTTCCCCACTATTTCCCTCTTTTCCGTATTTTAAACGCAGTCATTCGTGTTGTATTAACGAGTCAAAACTTAACTGACATTGTATTTATTGACTTGTTGGTGTTTTACGTCTTATACCAACACTCGGAGCCTGCAGTTAGTCACGTTGTCTAGCGCAACTATTAATTTACTGCTCCAGCTCATAATTCCCATGGGTTTCACAAATTCCAGTCTTTATGTGGAAGCTAAAGTTGAGTGTGAAAAACAGCCGTACAAAGCCAGCTCTCCTAAAAACAAGGTAAACTGTCTTAAACTGGGGAGAAAACCTTGTTTTTCATGCGTGATGATACATATCTAGGATCTCAGATATATCAGTGTCACGTGGGTTGTTTTTTTTTTTTTTGTTTTTGTCCTTCTGGGAAATGTCAGGCTGATGATAAATTTTTAGAGGTCACATATTTTCTGCACCAGGATCCCCAAATGCTCCACCCCCCAGACACACTTTTTCCTTGGTTGGAGTCGATGAGGGATCTGCAGTGTTTCTGCGTCCATCTCTACATGCAGACCTTATTTGGAACGTCAGAAGTGATAGGAGTGGGAGTCAAGTAAAGCTTCCCACTCGCTTATTTTTTTTCTTCTTACTTTCTAGCTGCAGAAGTGCCTTTTCAAACCAAACCGGCCGAGGATTGTTTCAGAGCATGAGTGCAGATTAGTGTGACTGTTCGCCTGTCCTAATGCGTGAGTGTGTAATTTAAGTGAAAGCTGGGAGAGATGACAAAACTCAACAAATACACCCTTTTTCGACTCGCGGATTCTTCCGAGCTTTCTCCGTCGAAGCGGTTTAAAACAGTAAATGTGTTTCCCCCCCCCTCTAAAAGCACGAGGCTTATCAAGACCTGGCTGAGTGAAGCAGCATTAGCACAGCATTAACCACTCAGCCCAGGTTTCCCACGGGATATAAAACGAATCCCTGTTTCAGTGGGAAATCACTGCGGTGATGATGCTAAAGAGCACTTTGCTGCCATCGCATCAGATATTGTCCAACGCCACTTCCTGATTTAGAACCGCAGTCGCTGATTGAAAAAGGCGACATCAAGAAATGTATAAAACAAACAGCTCGGTGATAGAACGCAAACAGCCCAACGCATGTTTATACGGTACAATAACACCCTAGCATTACTCCAAAATGAAAAGACTGGTTTCTGAGAATGACTTCCGAAAACAGTATAATCCTGTCAAGCACATTTAATGAGGAAAGTGATCTCATTTGAGGAAAAATATTGAACTTTCTCTTGATAAGATATTCCAGCTTATATTGATTTAACTAGAAACAAACAAAAATAACGGTTTGTGTAATTTCTCTGCAGAAAAAAAATCGACCGTTGTCTGTATTTTAAGTGTGACGCCATTACAGATTGGATATACAGTTAGTCCTCGGGTTACGACGTACCCGACTTACGTTATTTTGACTTTAAAACACTGGAGTCCCATCCACTATTACTGTACGACGCCGAAATTTCGTCTGCTGTTACTGTACGTACTGTATATTGTAAGTATATTAAGTACAGTATCTTATTTTTTAATTTACTTTATTAATATGAAGTATAATACATGTATTTGCATAATTTAAATTAGAGTTACATCGACAGCATAGGAACGGAACTTGTTCGTAACCCGAAGACTACCTGTAGTCGGTCATTTATTTGGGTAAAAATGATCAAACTTAAGTCGCATCATATGTCGTATTAGTCTATTTGTTATGATATTTTATAAAGGATGATTAGAGACACAATGAAGATAAAATATTTCAATTATAATGTCATGTTTTTCTTGAAAATTTTTTATTTTTTTAATAAAATTTTTGTTATTAGTCCAGAATAGTATAGTACAAACACTTCCTTCTTTTATTTTCTTTTTTAAAAAAAAATATTTTCCAGTGTTTCTGTAGCCTTTATATTTATTATTCTGTTTATCCTGCACATGTTAAAATAAGCACGTCTTAATCCCAAAAACATACTTATATAGATATAAATGGAAGTACAAACAGTCGTATTAGCATCATACAATAAATAAGTTATACATATACAAAAATATATTCATGTACATACATTAATAATCTGAAAACCGAACCAAGACACACTGTAAAAGTGATGACTTTTAATACGCGGTGAAGAAAGGGTAGAATTTTGACCCACTGATGCTAAAACATGTTTCACATTGTCGGTTAAATGACAGTGTTTGTTGTTTATTGCTCACATTTGGGCATTTTAGAGTTCAGCTTTGTTATATTTAAGGGATTATATTCAAGTTTCAGCCTTTTTCACTTAGGCTGTTTTCATACAACACTGCAAAAAAGGAATTTTAAGCCTTGTTTCTGGGAAATAACTACTTTTTATTCTCAAAGAGACATAATTCTGTCAACCATGTATGTAATTTGAACCATAATCTTCTTTTATTAATAATAATAATACGTCTAACTTCAGCTAATGTTGAAGTAAATGTAACCAGTGAAAAAGCCATTCCAGTTACACTGCCAATATTTAATATATGTGTTTTTCCTGCTAAGAACAATTCACATTTTGTCTTTTCTTTTTTTGGGGGGGGGGGGGACATCTCAATTTACAGCTATTTTCATTGGGCACTGCAAAAAGTGAGTTTCCAAAAAGGATATTTCTCACTGTTTTGTTTTGGGTCAAATGTGTTTTTCATTACAAAGGTCTTCTTTTAATAATCCTACATCTAACTTAATCTATTTCTTTGGTCACTGATTACATCTAGTTCAATATTTTAATATTTCTAACTGATGTTTAGTGGGTTTTCACAGCACAGTTAGCACAGTTTACCATTTTTGGCGTTTTGATATAGTTATATTTATATTATTATTATATTATTATTCATATTTCTGTATATTTCCTGTACACCTTGTATCTGTAAGTGCTATATGCTATGTTTATGTCCTCTAGTGTAAGTCGCTTTGGATAAAAGAGTCTGCTAAATGTAATGTAATGTAATATTTAAGGATTTATGTGAGTTCTATTAGGGCTGTACTTTGCAAAAATACTTATTTCAAGAAAGAAAAAAAAACACCTTATTTCTTAGAGATCCCTTTTTTTTTTTGTCCAAAAAGAAAAATCTCATCAACCATCTTTTTCATTCTATTAATTAATTATATTATATTATTATATTATTAATTTAACCAGTGACAATGAAAAAGGTCAATACCACGTCTGAATTTTACCCCTTGGATGATCAATTATATATTATCTTACCTTATCTTATCTTACCTTACCTTACCTTTTCTTATCTTATCTTATCTTAACTTTGCTAGGCATAACTTGCACAGATTTGACCATTTTTGGGAGCTTTGTTGTAATTATTTTTAAGAATTCCTGTGAGTTTTATTAGGGCTATAAAAAAAGAAAAACACTTTATTTCTTTTTTTCAAAAAGAAAAATCTTGTCAATCATGTTTTCCATTATAAAGGTCATCTTTTAATAATAATATATCTAACTTCAGTGAATAGTTAGATTAGTATTGTTTAACTAATATTAAATATGTTTTTGTTCCTTGAACTGGGCACAACTCGGGCATATTTAACTATTTTTCTCATTTTAAGCTCGTTTATGGTCTTTCAGTGGCTACTGTTTTATTACAGTCCTCGGAAATGAAGCCAAGTAAAATGTGCTTACACTGAAATTTTTTTTTTCCTCGATAAAAAAACAAAAAAAACAATCTGGTTTTATTTAAGGATTTTTGGACTCTTCCCATTTCTTTCTTTCTTTCTTTCTTTTTTTTTTTTTTTTTTTACAGTGTAGAGATTATCTCATCAATATTCAGTGTGAATCCACTCAGACACTGTTCGTCCACTGAAGTCAATGGTGTTTTTTTTTTTTTTCTGAGTGGCCGGAGATATGAGTGGAATTGCTCAGGCCTGTGTTGCTCAACTCAGCAGTGGCACTGTTGGCTCTGACTGTGCTGCAGCTGCAACATGCTGAAGAGCAGCCAGATGTTTGAGATGGTGAAATGAGCCTAGTGAGCAGGAAACGGCTCTGCATGCCATAGGAATCGTCTTTGAAAACAGGAAGGGAACTTGTTCCCCGCTTATGGACCTTTTCCTGTGGCATGACCGGAGGCAGGCCTTGTGTTTGACGGTTGCTGGGAAAAAGGTACTTGTGGTTGTAGGCGATAGCCTTTTAAAGGTACAAACATGTGAGGAGACGTTTAAGCCTGTTAAACAAGGGATTTGTTTTAAGAGAAGCTTTTATGTGGCCTCTTTTCCACATCACAGTGGGTTTTTTTTTTTTTTTTTTCCACCTCTGTGCTGTTTGTGGAATATGATAGATGAAATCAAAACTCTACGGAGCCTGAAACAAAATGAAAAATCTTGATTTGCACTTCCCTGAGGCCGAAAAGCAAATAATTAAATGCCATATTTTTCAGTGTTAACCAATGTCATAGACTTCCTGAAGACCTGGGTGTTAGAGTTATAATGAAACTGGTTTACTTCCACAGTTAAACCAGGAATCTTAACGCAATTTAAAGATTCCACTGTCATTTTTTACATTTTTTTTTAATCAGGATCATTTACATTGCTAACATATTGTCATTTCGGGTTACATTCCTTTACAGTACAGGTGTCAAACATGTGGCCCGGGGGTCAAATCTGGCCCGCCATATGGTCCAGTCTGGCCTATAATAATAAGATATTAACAATCATTTTAGTTCAGGTTCCACATTCAAACTAATTCAACCTGAAGTGGGTCAGATCAGTCAAATACTATCAGAATAACCTATAAATACTCACAACTACACATTTATCTCTTTGTCAATGTAAATATTTTCATGTATTGACACAAAAACCAAGTATAATTTGACAAAAAATGTAAATAATCTGAACAAATATAAAGAACCTGAAATGTCTTAAGAAAAGTCAGTGCAATTTTAATAATATTCTTCCTTTTACTAAACGTTTTCTGTATTTGTAGATCCACTGTGTCTGTAAGTTATAATGAACATGTGGAAATGATAAACTGAAGCAGAATATTGTTAAAATTACACTTATTTTTCAGTTTGTTCATGTTATTCGCAAGGTTTGAAAGGATACTTTATAGACGTAAACATTTTCATTGATTAATTTTACTTTTTTTTTTCACTCTAAAACATAGAGAAAAGTTTGGATTTGGCATTATTTATATATTATTATGTTATTATTTCACTGGTCTGGCTCACTTCAGACCAGATTTAGTGGAATGTGGCCCCTGAACTAAAATGAGTTTGACACCCCTGCTGTAGAATATGTCGATAATCTTGGGATTCCATTTTATTCTTCATGATGGCATATGGTCCAGGCCCAAAAAACAGCCCAAACCATGATGTTTCTTCTATTTTTCTCCACCGTTAAATTTGCAGTTTCTTTTTTAGATCATACCAAGTGTACTGAGCGTTCTCTCCGAATTATTCAACCATAGCTTCATTAGTCCACAAAACATTTTTACAGTAGTGTTGTAAAACGCCGTAAATGGCTCAAATCTCTTTTCATTGATTAGAATTGAGGTTTGTAAATTCCATTAATGCAAGGGTTCACTTAATTACTATTTCCCCGCAGCACTGTGAATGTTTACTAGTCGTGTTCGATACATTATAATTATTTATGTGATATTAGGGTCAGCACTTACTGGTGAATTTCAAAGGGTTCACATACTTTTTCCTGCCACTGCATCATAACCTGGTCTGTCTCATGGTTGTGTTGATCTAGAGAAACTTTCCCCTCTAAGTGATTTAATTGAAATGCAGAATTTATAACAGAGAGAGAGAGAAAATGTATTTATCATGTAGTGGTTTTGGAGTGAAAAGTTGGTTTGTGGTACATGGCTCATATTTTAAACGCATACAACTGTAGACAGTGCTTGAACATTTAGGAAAATAGGACGTTTATGTCTCGGTGGACATTTTCACCAAAGCAAAACTGTTGAATTATTGTCTTAATTCCTACAAGAGCCTAAAAGAACTCCTGGAGAACGAACCATTAATTTTTATTTTTTTATTTTTTACCTATGTCACATCTTCTATGGAGACCTAGACGTCTTTTTTTCCTCAAAATGACTGATTTTCTGATAGCTAGTGTGCATTATAAGGCTCAGATTCAGATCGGCGCAAGAATGTCTCACGGTTGTGTTCTGCTTTTTCACTGTGAAGTGTGTATCTTCATCCAGAAAGACAAAAAAATAATAATTAAAAAAAACAAAACAATACAAAGCTTTGAGTAGAAAGTTACTGTATGCATTGTCACATTCTCATTAGATCATTCTGAATTATACTCCGTATGAGAATTGTGGCGTTTTCTCTCAATGTGGTGCTAACCTAAATCCAACTAGGGTTATGTGTTTGTCTGTGTAACACCTTTACAAATATCACCATCTTGAATGTGCTGCTGTCTTTCCTCTGGAATAAAAACTATCCCTTTGTGAAGCAACTACTGTGTGTGGATTTTCTACTCTCTTGGACTCTCGTTTGTTTGTAATCCCCACATTGCAGCTTCCTTACAGAGTACATTTATCAAAAACCAGACGCTGTTTATGAGCGGAACAGTTGATCGAACCACTCAGTGCAGTCTGTCACATGAAGGAAGGAAGGAAATATCGGGGGTTTATTGTACACAGAACTCTGCAGAACAGAACTACAGCTGCATATTTAGTAAAGACACTTGAACACTGAGCTGCAACAAACATGTTTTACTTCGTTTTTTTCTTCCGTTTTGTTTTTATTTATGTCCCTTCATCTGCTTGACAGGCCTCAGCTGTCCAGACTTTCAGGCTGGTGGACCCAGCTCAGCGGGTTGGTCCAGAATGCCTTTTCCCATACGTTCTGGGCGTGTGGGGAGGGGTTGTCGACCTCTTACCATCACCCACCACCCCCCAGAGGTTAGCCTCACCCACAGGCAGCAGATTACACTGACAAATGTGAAATGCACATGATATATCCAATCTTACTATATCCTTTCCAGACTACTAAAGATTTGGGGCCCGACCACCTTCTGTCCTCCATCAAATTTAGCAAGTGAGTGAACTCGTGTCTTTTAGATGATGTTACATCCAACAAATCCATGTGATACGATGTAGAATAATTACACATGAAGCACATAGATGGCTGTGATTTATTGTTAAGTGGTAGAAACTATTATCCTCTTTGTTACCTGCCCAGGTGTGAACTTCAACCACATATCAGCCGCATCCCCATCCGGAGGGCGGGCTCCACTGAAACCCCGCCCACCCATATCAGTAACACAGCATCTTCTAGTGATAATCAGGCAGCAAATGAAGAATCAGCCACGTTGAATGTGTGGAAGCTGTTAAAACCTGGCCTCCAACGACACCTGTCACTATCAGGCATGTACACTTTTTTTTTTTTTTTTGTATAAAGGGAGTCAGTAAATGGGGGTTTGAGTCACATAAAGACTGATTTCACATAAAAGAAAAACTATTCCTGATTCACATGATAATTTCTATGCTTTTGTCAATTAGTTTTTATAGACTCTATGAAAGGAGCTATGAAATGTAACTTATTACTTTTATTCAAGTACTTAAACACATTTCACATACTTTTACTTTGCTTGTGAAATTCCATTTTGTGAAATTTTATACTTCTGCTGCATCTCATAAGTAAAATACTATACTTCTGACAGCTCGAGATACTTTTAAAATAACTTTTTTCATCCCGTTGCTTCAGTGTAAACCCATATCATATTTATTGTTGTTTTGTTTTAGTGATAAACGGAAGAATTAAAGGTTTGAGCTTCACTGTGGGATAATAAATGCCAAGTGATGTATAACTATAGATAAAATTACCCACTACTATAATATATGTGGTTCAGAGGTGCAACTAACAACATTAATACAGCAGTAATAATAACAAAAAAATATTATTATTATTATTATTATTATTATTATTAATTAAACACTGACACAAACCATACTGCAGAATGACATTTCATACTTACACACTATATATACTATATCAGGGTTAATTTTCTTGACATTGTCCATTGTTATCTATGTTTATTAAATGCTTTGGAAGTTATTTTTGCTGTTTTTTACTCATAGAACATTGCTTTATCAATCGTAATTTCTGAAATATTTGTCACATTCCCATTATGAATAATTATTTTAAAGCACAACAGTGGTTTCTTCAACTGGCATTGAGGATGAAAAAATCAGCTATTTACCATGATAATTATTGACATGAACATTTTGACCGTGATATTTTCAATCAGTGGGAGTACTACATCCTACAAACCCTGATGTGTGTCAATATGTTTGTCTATATAGCTTATTTTATTGCTAACACCGCATACTTGTACATAAGTATTGAATGCATAACTTCACGGCATTGATGACTTGGTATTTGTCAATTTCTTTTATTATCATTATTATTATTATTCAATAGTCACAATGTAAACTGTTCAACTATGGTCAAAGTTGTATTTCTTTTCAGGCGTAGCTGGGAAGGAGGCTGCCATACATTTAGCCTCTAAAGCACTGATAAAGAAGAACACAGACAGAAGTGTCCACTACCAAGGAGATGCTATTATAGAAACTGCATCTGAGGCTAATGAAAAACTGCAACAGGTAAAAGCTGATAAATACACTGGAATGATTCAATAGTTGATGTTAATTTACTAAAGTAAAACATGCTGTGTTGTCTTTAAAGGTTGAGGAACCTCCATTGATGCCTTTGCCTGAGACTGTCAACATGTGTGAGACAGTGACCCTGTGTGGTGAAGCCTAGGAACTACACATCTACTGTAGCACTAAGCGTATCTTTAGGCACAATCCCAATTCACCTCTTAGCCCTACCCCTTACCCTACCTCTTGGCCCTTGCACTTGGCACTACCCCTTGAAATGAAGCTGTAAAGGGGTAGTGGTTGAAACATTCTCCTATGAAAGGGGACAGCTCTTTGAGACCTGTTGTGTCATCAGCGGTTATCGATTCCACTATTAGGGCATTAGTGACTTCAGATTATTTCACATCAACTTATTTGTCAATAAAATCGAAGTCGAATAGGCTTGTCATATGATTGACAGCGGAGGAATGCCGTAGACACAACAATGATCAGCTAGTGCTAATATTCACTGGAACATTAACGATGTACAGTAAAGAGCAGAGTAAAAAACTGTACAGACACAAGCATCAATAGTCTTTCTCAGACATTTTAACCAAAATAAAACATTTAGTTTGAAATTTATGTGAAATACATAAAGGTGGAAAAAGTTCAGACAGTGACAGCCAAGATGGACAGCATGTTATAATCCAAATAATCCAAATCCAGTATCAGTGTTTCCATGGTCCACAGAACTTTTACTTAGACCAGAGTTTTTCTAGATCACAGTCAGTTTAATTCCTATTCTGAGTCGTCTCCTTCCTTCACAGTCCTTGAGCTAGTGACGCTTTTGTGGAATTATTAGCCCCACCCTGCAAATAAAACTAATTTTTTTGGACCTGCACCAACCCAACCCGATCCATGCATCACTAAAATGAGATTATCAACATGAACTGAATGAAAGCTCAGCACTGTGGCAGGGAGAAGAGAGAATAACACATGACGTATCGACTCCTTTAAAGTAACATCGACTTGTGCGACCGACGTCAATGCGCCTAAAAACCAGCTTTTTAGTTAATGCCCTAGCCACTATTAACAGATGTGATAACTTTGTTTCCGAAAGTATTTACCATGCCATCAGCAGCTGTAACCGTCTCTGTTGCATAGGCTTTGGGCATCTTTTTGCGGTTATCAACTGTATAAATTGCAGAAATGTGGTCTGCAACACATTGAAACGACATTAATCGATCAAAAGATTAAGTTGTCTACGAAGAAAATATGTACATCTGTATGTTTCTTTCACCACAATGCTGCACGTTTTACAGTATTTACCTAAATCTAGCCAATTATTCAAATTGAATTATGGTATATTTGTCCTACCCCGCCGTTCATACTGTGGAAAAATCTCTGTTTCGAGTGCTCCACCTTAGCCCTTCCCCTCTGTCTAATTGAGAATTGGGACAATCCTACCTGTTCACATCTACATGCAAAATGGAGGGGTAGGGGAAAAGAAGGAGGGCCGAGGAGTGAATTGGGATTCAGCCTTAATGTCTGTTTTTGCTTTATATATGCTTGTATTACCACAAACCTATTACCAAAAACATTAAAACCATAGGAGGGCATTTTCATCACAGGAGAGGAAGATGGGGCTCAATAATGTGCAATATAACTTTATGACTGTTGCCCAGTGCAGCCACTGAGCAGCTTTACTAAAGTAGCTCTTGAGGTTAAGTGCCTTGCTCAATAACACCCCAGCAGCTGCTGAGGAAGGGAAGATGCACACTCTTTCAGTTTTTTATTTGACCAAGGCAGTGACCTCAAATGCGTGTTCTTTTACATTTCAACTAAAGTTACTGTACCTCACACTGTTTCATTTAGTTTGTACCTCCTGTTACGACTTTCATAACAAAACAATGACTGACCAATACTGTTATGCACTGATAATAAATGTCCTCACAGTCAGCCGCTTTATTATAATAACAGGCCGACTTTTATTCAAGCACCTTTTAAATCAAACTTCCATTATGAGATTAGAAACAAACGTGAGTGAAGTGAATTGTATATTGACAGTAATGTGATACTTTTTCCTGAGGTTGTGTTCAATGTGCACATAGTGGCTATAAAATGTATTCACCCACTGTTGGACTTTTTCATTTTTTACATCACTGAATCATTTCAGATATAAGGAATTTTGACTTTGAACCTCAAAATATTTCACATACCCAACTAATCTGCAGTAAGGTTACAGCCAAGTACCAGTCAATGGCAGGATTGTAGTAAAATTCTGAGGTTTTATTGTCGTTGATAAGTGTCTTTTCTTGCGAAGGGTTACTCTTGACAGGTGTTGGAGCTAGACACTCTCTGAAGGCACTCAGGACATATCGATTAGTAGGAGCTTGAGACACAACAATAGTGATTGCCCAGTGCAACTCTAAAGTAGAACACAGTCTGTCAATATCAAAGTCCCACTAATCCAGTAAATCTTGTCCCTTGGATAATGTTAGTTAGAAGATACATGATAGAGGGCTGTACATATTGAATTATATTGGTGCTGGACTGATCACAAGCCATTATATACTGTACAACCTGCCTTTTACGTGCAGCAGCACATGGACTGATGCCAAAAATGTTCTCTTGGACTACAGTCAGTGTGTATTTGTACATTCAATAAGGCCATTTCTGGAAATTGAATGGCACCGCAAAGGTTTCAGAAAGGCTGAAAACACTAGTGGGTTAAGAATGTTAAAGACAGCTGATAAAACAAACCATGAAAAATCAATGTGGCAAAGAAAACTGCTGCGTTTTGTCATAAACCTGGGCTGGGCACCTGTTTTGTTTTTTTATATAATTTTAGTAAATAAAGCCACTCAATTTATGAATGTCAGTGTTTGATAGAGAACAAATTAAAGTCTACATCGCTTTGCAGTCATGTGGTGTAGACTTCAATATATTTCCACTGAATATATATAGTGCATATTAAATGTCTGTATACAACACATTAAATAGTGTAGAACATGAAAAAGTCCCCCAGGTGTGTATGCTTTTTTTAGTCACACTCCGTATTGAATATATTGAATACATTCCATCAGAGATTTGTGCTCTCCCATACCAACCTGTCCTTAACTACTGTGTTCTGTATTCAGTCAGAAATATTTTATGTAAGGAGACTTATTTACAGATGTATCTTTTTCAATGTGAACATTAAGCATTTCAAAATGAATTATACTGTGACAGAAATAATACTGTGTCTGAAAAAACTGGTGTGAATTAATAAACTTGAAATAAAATGTGGACTATACTGTGTACATTAACTTAAACTGTTTGTGGTGTTTGTGTAGAATAATGATCAATTTCATAAGACAAACGGAATTCACATATTTTATTACAAAAAAACATTGTCCAATCTCAATAACAAAGAAATCATGTGAGAACTGGAAAGGGGGAATGTTGTCTCCAGGGTGGTGTTGTCCATTTCCATCTCACCTGAGGAGAGAAAAAGAGTGACTTCATAGGTGGCAGAATGTGATAGACTAGCAAATACTGATGTGTCTTTAATAAAATACACATTTAAAGACAATAAATAGACAGATGTCATTTCAGAGTTTTACTAGATTACTCAACAGAAGCATGCTCTTAGTGTGCTATGAGAACCTCAATTTCTGTATTTATTTAATTTATGTACGGCAGATAGAACCATAATAAAATGAATTGAGCCTGTAAACTATTTTAAACAACTTAAGATTTTCTATCAGTAGTCACACTTGACATCGACCGGTTGGACACTTTCCAGACTACCAGTATCTTGAAAACTTGGCTCCAATAGTCACCACTGAAATTACCATCTTTACAAATGTCTGCTCAAAAATCAGTTTATGTTAAATAGCAAACTTTTTTTTTTTTTAATTACTAGAGTGGTTCTTCAGTTCTCTAATTCTAATACAAGATAGTACATTTCTGTGAGTGTCTAAATGTTTTACTCTTACCTCACCAGTCATGCTTCAAGGTACATTTGGAGCCTCTACTCCTGCTTCTTGGGGTTATTGACAGCGACGTAGTGATATAAAACTACCAGCAGGAACAATGACACGCCAAGCATGTTGGCAAATATGGCCAGTTGCACATCTGTCACCATTCTGGAAAGGAAAGTGACAATAATGAAGCCATATAGAAATAACTTGCACACTCTTTCTTGCAATTGATTTCAGTATGCGGTGTGTCACAGGGTTTCAGAGCCTTTATAAATCGTAAGGGGGAGTAAAATAACATGGTGTATTTAGGGTACAACTGTCAAACATTTCAACATACATTTCAGACCAACACATTTAGTTAAATCAAGCTGCCCTGCTGTTAGCTTAGCTGTTAGCACACATATAATTAACTTTTCTGGGGAAACTACGGACTTTTTTTTTTTTAACAAAACATTTTATAGTTACTGAAGCGGGTTTGACCCAATTCACTGCTGTGCTTGACGACATTCACAACATACATCTATCAAATACTGGCAGGTTGAGCTGCTGTCAAAAAAAGATGCTAACATTTACCTAGCTTAGTGCAACCGACATATGCTAATTACACAATATATTGAGCACTACACAAGAAGCTTAAGCAAAAGTTAAAAAAAAGAATAAGTTATCTAATATCACTTACGTTACTGCTTATGTTTGGTTTCAATCTCGCTTCGACTGATCCCTTAGCTGTTGAGCATCAATGCAGACAAGCAAATCTGTCTGACTTTAGTGACTTCCGGTTGGAGCGGAAAGCCACGTCACATTTAGGGAAGCCATAGGGCAGACGTCAATGATAAATTAAGCATAATAATAACGTATAAACTTGTGTCTTTGCAAATTTTGTTTACATACATTGTCTCAGAACACAGTTTTTAATTACTGCATTTTATTACATGCTATATATTGACTGTATTTAGGATCGTCATCCCGGTCAAGAGGGGGCGCTAGTGAGCTTCAATCAGCTGGGTGTTTCACCAGGAGTGGCCCAAATGTTTCGACATCAGCTCAGTGAGCTCACCCGGCGTGAACGACAGCGGTTAAGCTAGATGGTACTTCGATTTGGCAGCTAACAGTGGGAGATTGCGTCTCCAGAGGAAGATAGGCATCTGTTTCTGTCCTTTCAGAGTCGCTCTGCACCATCATGGCTCTTTACGAATATGTCACTCAGGAGCAGCTTGCGGGCTTCGATAAATACAAGGTACGGTTAATAGACTGATGGAGCATGTTAGCAGCTAGCCTCTGAACTGAGTGTGTGTGTGTGTGCGGAACAGCTAGCTGTCACGATCTGCTGGGTGCTTCCCTGTCAGAAACAAGCGTGGAAGTTAGCCAAAATCACACCGGATGTTGATCAGTATTCTTTAAAAAATAAAAGCCTTGAAATGTTCTGTAGGGAATCAAAGCAATAGCCTGGTTAGCTCATGTGGTATACCACTTATTGGATTCAACCAGTAAACTAACTGTTTATGTCTGTACATATATTATTACGAGGTTTATAACAAATACTCGATTGTTGTAATAGTTTCTCTCAAATTGGTGTAGCATTGAAGCGTGAGGCTTTAGAGAATAATATGAAATTGATAACCGGAAGAATCGTTATTAATGAAGCTACCTTGACATTGCCGCAAATGTGCTAATAGTTAGCCACCTCCATTTCTTAAGTGTTTGGCAGGAAAATAAATGTTTTGTAAATATTTTTTTTACATATTTCGGCTCTCCCACATTTCCCCCAATTTTCATATCAACGACCATCTAATTATTGTTTCTATTATTGGACAGTAAGATGAGAAAGAAAGCTAAGAAGCTGCTGTAATAGATAAGTAGAGGGATCCACTCAACCTGAGCTGGTCTGACAGTGAGAAACACCGACAGCAAACGGAGAACAACATGTGAATTCACTTTTCTAAGCGGTCCAGTGACCACACAAACCTCACAGTGTTCACTTAACAGCCATAAAGATGAACATCCGCCTGTTTATAGAGATACAAGGAGCCTCTTCTCATGTCTGTGACTAGCCAGAAGTCTCACTAGATGTTATATTTTGCTCAGGAGACATGTTCAATTGGACACTGTACATGCATGTTTTGAATTAATCTTTGTTTTATTTGATTAAATCCCATCAGTGTACAGCATCTTACATCTATTTTGACAGTGGTTGCTCATTACCTGCATGTGATGGTTAAATGTGTTTTTACACCCTCAGAATCCTTAATCCTTTTAATCTGAAGATGTTTCTTTGGTATTTTTATCATGCACCCTGACACACTCATTGAAAATCCACTCCTTTAATCTCTACCATGAAGTTGTTCCTTTGAGTTATTTATCAAGTCATGAGAGGCAGTTTTCCAATAATTGCTCTTTAAGTGGTTCATTCTGTGCATTAACTACTGTGCCACAATCATCACTTGCAGAAGAAGTGAGGACGATGAGTGGCAGGGATGAAGGACTGAGGCTTTTTTTTAAAAAAAAAAGCTGCACAGATGTGCAAAGACATGCATGCAAGCAAATAGCATGTGTCAACCCCAGATGGCCTCGCTCTGCTTTCCGCACTATCATCTGTCTTCTTGCATTTCATATTTTCTCACATACTGCAGAACCACTTTGCTTGGTGTGAAAGTTCCTCAAAACTCTATATGTGTAGTGATGATAAATTAGCTATTTTGGTTGCGTTGTAGAAGATGGTTTTGACATTACATAACAGAATCATAATCCAGTGTGGATATTTTTATAATTGTCAGTTTGTTATCATTTGTAATGATCATTCTATAAAAATAACCTTGGGGTAAGGAATTGGATTAGTAATGCAGGCGCAACAGAAGCTACTGTACCTGTCAGAAAGGCTGCGGATTATAAGGATTAATTAGCATCCCTGTTGACTGTTGTATCACTATTACGTTATATTTACAGCAAATGCACAGTGACACCAGGCACAGTTGGAAAGGGTAATCTGAACTCTTCAGAGGTTCCATTTCTCTTTGAACAGGGGTTGTGTCACACATTTTATTATTAACTCCAGTGCAGGGTTCAATGTTAGT
>JAPSES010000144.1:10553686-10568421 GCA_029822895.1 Maxillicosta whitleyi
CGACCCCCCCTCCCCTCCCCCCCTTCAGCCCTCACACACACACACAAACACCACAAACCAAGCAAAATAGTTGGAACTGCTCAGACTGGAGAGAGGCCCCTTGAGAAAGAGGGGTCACAGGGAGACAACTACAGAAAAGAGGTTAAAAAAAAAGTGTGGTGGTGGTGGTACGGGGGTGGGGGGAAGGTGGGGAAAGGGGGGGGTGTTGAACATCTACGGAAGCAATCCCTCTAAATTCCATTGGCTGCACAAGTTGCTGTGGTCCTGTTACACTCCGAGATCCCGCCCTGCCCCCCTTCGCTGCCTCCTTCCCACTCTGGAAACTATGACATTTATTATCGAGGGGAGGGGGGGAGACGCAGGGGAGGAGACTGGGAGAAGAGCACTGGGATAAGGAGGAAAGGGAGGGCTTATCGTAAATGAGAGGCCTGCACATCCTGGTACACCAGCGCTAAACAGAAATGCTACAAACGGAGCACGAGACTGGAAAAAACAACCCCAAAGCTTCTTGGAGCTGTGATTAGAAGTGTTTTTGGGTTTCTTTCAGCACAAGTGGATGTAAAACATCATGTTTTTAGAGGAATATGTTGTGTTGCTCCAAATCAACAAACATACCAATGCGTTTTTGTGCTTTGGAGGAGGAAAAGTTTCATTGATTTACTTAAAAAAAAAAAAAAAAAAAAAATTACACAAAAACACTGTCCAAGGCAAAGGGCATTCCAGAAAAAAAGTTTAAAAAAGACCTAAAAACTGTTGCATCGTGACGTTTCCAATGTTTTTAATGCAATAATCCCACACTCTCACTTTCCATGACACGTAAATAAAGCATCAGTCCAAAACTAGGTCGATTTGTCAAAAACTGATGGTTCAATCATGAAGGTGGCGTTTATCGTGCCAGTGTTATTTATACTGTGTCTTACGGTAAGGACCTGAAAGGGATCCAGGGGGGTGGGGTCTTTCCACAGAGGGTAAATTTGACTTTGCTGATAGGATTCAGCACAGAACCTCAATGTTGATCACATGGCACATGATACTACGACATACACCTACATTACCACCTTTGAAGTTTCATTTCAGGACTTTTAAGAAAGTGATTTAACCCATAACGACACCTGTTGATCCACTAATTCTATCAATACATGTAAATAATTGGTGTAAAATACAGTTTTTTCATCTTTTCATGGTCATCAGATATGACCCATTTGGACGTTCATATGCTCTGTAGTGAAAGTGGAAACAACGTCATCTTCTACAACATTGATTCATCAGTAAAACCCATGGAGTTGGATCAGTGACAGTGGATGGAAACACTGGGTTTATGTTCAGGTAATAATATATTTTGCTGAAAAAGTTACTTTTTCTGCATTTTGATACAACGACCTTTGACCTGATTGAGTTTTTGTGAATATCTACATTAAATATGGGACATTACACATAGAAAGTATATGATTTACAGTAAAAAATGCAAAAATACAGAGGATAATATTGTAATAAATCACTTAAGAAAGATTAAATAGAGAGGGAAAAAAAATAAAAAATCTGGGAACTGCACCAAAAATAGCACTGAGTCTTTATGGGTTAAGACCCACTTCACACCCACGGTGACCAAAAAGTACAAAGCACATGATAGAAACTGTAATTCACTGACTCGCAATCAGCATGAGCAGGTTATACTTTATAGATTAGTCGTGTACCTTCACATCGAGTATATGTAAATAAAACTTCGGTCCAAAACAGAAGGATCTGTTGACTCGTCAAAAAGCTCGTGATAAAACCCACTCAGACCTGCACTGTATTCAAAGTGTCCGTCCAACGGGAACTAGTAAATGAGTTACCAGGAGCAGTTAATTTATCACCAGCTTTTAAAACTAAAAGATAATCCATTTACTTCACTGGCCTCAAACCCTATATGGCCTGTGCTATGCGGCGCTTCCTGTAGGCGAAACATAAAACAAAACAATGTCATGGCAACTGTTGGGGACGGCTGGAGGCCAACAGTTGTTGTGAGGAATTGCTGATGATCTGCAACCTCTATGGTCACACAACTGCTCGGTGTTGTCTTTACATGTCTCTGACACTGCAGCGAGCTTAGCGGGGCAGCCATCGCCCCAACCCAACAGCCCATCCCCCCCCAAAAAAATCCCTCCATCCCCAGGGCAGGGCTGTGGATAAGCAGGCCTCTTCCAAACTAATGGGTTCTGTATGAAAACACTTCTGACATGTGGAAAGTTTTCAAAGCTGATCTGAAGGGTGGATTATAGAGTACATGGGTGTGAGAAAATGCTTTGACATTCATTTTCGGTTTGGTTTCAACTCTAGAACTCTAGATTTTTTTGGCCTATCGTGGTTAAATCAGCATCGACTAATCAATTACTCGTCGACTATTCAACTATTTTGATAATCAAATCAACAAAACAGTATACATTCTCGGATTAAAGCTTCTTAAACTTGACGAATTTCTGGTTTCTTTCCCCTTTGACAGTTAAGTAAATGTGTAGCGACTGGATAGCTTAGAGGTTTGGTGCAGAAGGTTGCCAGTTCGAATCACAGGTGGGCCCTTGGGCAAGCCCCTTTATGCTGTACATACCTATACCTTGTAAGTGGCTTTGGATAAAAGCGTCAGCCAAATCTAATGTAATGTAAAGTAAATGTGTGAACTAAACATGACATATGAGGACGTCACCTTGAGCTTTAGAAAAATACCTACAGTATTGACATTTTTCACCATCTTCTGCTGATTTACGAAACTAATCACACATTGATTATTCAGAAAGATAATCCACAGATCAATCAACAGTGGAAGTTTTAGAAATGATTGCGGCAGGGTTTTAAAACAATGATTAAAAAAAAATCATAACCACAACATTGTGGCCAGATTGTCATCTTAAGTGCTTCTTAAATGTTGATATTTTCTAGTTTCTTGATAATTGAACTAAATATATCATAAAAGAACCTCGTCTTAGACATTATGGAATCACAAGTTGACATTTTTCATCACTTTCTGAAGCCTTTTGGACCAAATAACTCCGAGATTAATCAAAAGAGAAAGTTGCAGCCATTAATTGAATTGTATAGTTCTTTAAACATGACAGATGATAAAAGACAACAAAGCACAACATACTGAGGATGATCCACATGGTTCACATTAGAAATGCAATGATTAAACAATTACTTTTCAGTTGTAAAAGCTAAAAAAAGTCCAAATTCTTATCATAAGTGTGAATATTTCCTGGTTTTCTTTTCTTGAACTCAACATGTAGAGTTTTGACTCAAACAAAACATTAGAGGAATTTCAGAAACACCTTTTTTCAACAATTTCTTTACATAATATACAATTAAATGAGATGATAATCCATATAAAGTGTGGTTTCACAAGCTCCTACTGACCTTTGGATACATTATTTTGGCTAAATTGTGTTTGTTGTATGACCAAATTATGAATTTTTCCAGCAATTACAAGCAACTTTACACCTCGACTGTCAAATGAACTCAAGTTTTTTGTTTTGTTTTGTTTTTTTACACCGGGGCTCAACTTTAACGACTAACAATACAGACCAACTTTTATCACATTATTGTCGACATGGCATCAATCTGAAGTTCTTTTACCGTCTTGTTCACATGAGCTTGATCGCTGAAGTCTATAAATGGACAGGTAATGCGCTCAAAGGAGTTCACCAAGGTTCATATCGGACTTTTTAATTATGTCTATCGAGCAGTAAACTCCCATCATGAGTATCGAGCAGTTCACTCCCATGGCGATCGACAGTGGCTTTGCAGAGCTCAGGCTGAGATTCTTGATCCACCCAGTCTCCTGACATCTCCTTGACTGATGGCCCAATTATCAAGGTGGCGTTTATTGTGCCAGTGTTATTTATAATGTGTCTTACTGTGAGGACGGGAAGGGGGAGGACGTCTTTGCATAGAGGGTAAACTTGACTTTGCTTAAAGGATTCATAGCAGAACCTCAATGTTGATCACATGGCAGATGGTACTCGGAGGCTACATTATAACTATTCAAGATTGATTTTAGGACTTTTTTTTTTTTGGCATTTAGGAAAGCAGTTTACGACCTATTTCACACCCTTAGTGACAAACAAAAGTATAAAGAACAGACAGAAAATCTAATTCCCATTCAACATGATTACTTTGTGCTAGAGTTGTGGGATTTAACGTTGTTAGCGGGTCACGATGGGGCCAGACTTGATGTGAACAGACAAATATTGGGTAGCAGCAAGCTTTTTATACCAACCCACATGACTTTAGAGCCTTTATACCCAAAGTTTCTAATTTTTGAACAAGATACAGCAGGCTTTAAGTTCATTACTACAGTAAATGCACTGTTCTCGAGCCAGATATAGATGACCTTTCTCTTAGAACTACCTCAAACAGTTGCTTTATTTTCTTTTTAATCAGAGGAAACATTTGTAAGTCCAGATAAATCCTGATCAGGCTGCATTTTTTTTTTTTTTTTTTGTTATTGGTTCCGCGTCTTGTTTTAGCCGGTAGTTTTGCTACAGTGACAGACTAATGATTATTTTCATTGCTGATTAACTTGAGGATTATTGGCTTCAGTAATTGCAGACTTGTTAGGAAAATCTCAGAAACACTGACGATTATTGATCAATATTTCCCAATGAACAAGATGTCATCATCAAATTTGGTCCAAAACCCAAATATATTTAGTTTACCATAACAGGGAATTAAAAAAAAAAAATCCCAGAAACTATACAAATCTAGAACAGAAATTTAACTTTTCTTTCTTTAAAGAGGCGATATGTAGTACTTCTATTTTATCTACGACCTAAAACGATCACGGGAACGTCTTTATTTGATCAGCCGAGTTAACCATAACCCGTAAAAGTCATGACATTTTAAAGGCTTAAAATTCCAATTTCTGTGAAGTTTTTAAAAAACCCAGAAAAAGACTGTGATCGTATTCATCTAAAGAGGTCGCACATTCCTATTGCACTTTTATTTTTAATCGAACCTGATCTCATTACAAGAGGATGATAAACATTCTAACACAGATGGCCTGTTTACACCCATGGAAGCCGTGGCGTTCACAGCTGGCTCCGACCATAACTTTTTATCCAAAAATACGCAGCGCTGTGGTCTAAACGTCTCCGAAGGATCTCCGCTACCTGCCAAAACAGCAGATCAAAGCTTGATTTAAGGTCAGACTGACTGTTTTTTTCCACTGAAATTGTGCTTCTTCAAAGCCAGATGTCAAACGTTGGTGCAAAAAAGTAAAGGAGTGAATCTGTGCGGGAGTGCAGCAGTGATGAAACCCGCCCCACAGCTGAGTTGTCAAAATGTTAAAAATGGGATCCTCAGGCCACAGGGGCTCCACCCAGGGAGGATATGCTTGGAAGTCGGTTGAAGCCGATGACTAAAGAGCACACTGAGGGGGGTGAGATGTAATCAGGCCTGTGAGATGAGGGCGACCACCACTGCTCTGGTCGACTCGGGATGCCTGGCTACCTCTCTATCAGCAGGACATCATCAAGAGAGATTATTAGGGCAACCTCTGTGACCCCATTGTAGCTTTAAGTTTCCTTTTGAAGTAGGATTTTTATCTTCATACGCCCTAACGAAGCACCTAATTTATTAGGGGGCCATGGTTTTTGGGTAAATCTTAAACGCTCACTTCCACTGCTGTTCATTTCCATGTATTATTTCAGGTATTGTTTAAAGGCTACCCAGGCGACTCAGGAGGTAGTCCATGAAGGTTTTACTTTCCCATCAAGTTGTTTTCATGCATGTTTCGAATTCATGCATTAAAAAAAAGCCTGAGTGGCAATGCGTAAAATGCAAAACATCTTGAAATAATAGAAATAAATTGCCATAAACACAGATTTAAATGACGTACCGGCATGCAGGGGCCATTGAAAAGATGATAACATTCGATAAGTTAACAGAAGAAGCCGATGTCAAGGCCATGTTGGATGGAAATGCAACAAAATGCAAGTATGAGAAGCTAACTTTAGACCAAGGCTTTGAAATTATGCTATAGGAGCATTACAAATGTCCAAAGGTTTGAACGTTTCTACACTGAAACGTGCGGGCTGCAGCAGAAGCGTCCACTTTGTTTTATTTACGTGTTGCCAACTCGCCATGACGACGCGCTCTGACTGAATCCTTTCGGGAAGCCTAAACCCCACCTGAGAATCTCCACTTCTCTGAAAGCCCATCTCTGTGGAGAAGCCCTCGGTGTGACAGTGGAAGCATTGATGTCTGAAACAGAGGTGTTACATCAAGACTTTGGTAAACACTGGCACTGACTTTCTCACAGTCCCATTTGTGTACTGAGCTGACAAGCCCTGGTTGAACAGGAAGGGTCTTGTCTGTGTGTGGTCAATAAACCAAAAGTTTGTCAAACACAAAGTTGCTCCAAATGAGGCTTTCACACACAGGCTCGTAGCCGAGTGTTTCCCAGCACCATTTGTGACTAACCCGAGTGGCCCAGGTTCAACAGGGCTTAGTATAAAATCCAATTTGTGTTTATCACTCGGAGCTTTCTGCAAAGTTCAAGTAGCTCTGATAATAACTGATAGTGATATCTACAGTAGCCATTATGTACTATGCACTTTTATACGATGCTGCTTATGAGATCTAGGGATGGGTCAAGCTATAAAACTGTCCATTTTAGACTATAGACTGATTAGATACAGTGGAGGTGACTGACAACTTCATTTTACAAAGCATTAAGAAGCCGACATGATATTAACCTTTTGACATCCGCTATTGTCACTTCGAGCAGGGCTTATAATAGAAAAAGCACGAGGTCAAAATGCATCTGTTAAACTTCAGTTGAAAGGGAACATCGTTTGTTTTGGTGAAAACGCATGTAATCTACGATATGGAGGCGATGTAACTGGCGATTAAGTTAAAAGATTAATGCCCGTTTCTAGAAAACACTCAACCTCCACTCTACGACTTCAGGACCTGTTAAGACTAGGATGAACTTTTTTTTTTTTAAAAATCAAAGTTTTTATTTCCTCGAAACAAATGACTTTTCAGGTATTTAAGAAACATGGATACACACTTGTGCTGTTAAATGAAATAATGCTACGTGTGGGCTGAAAATCTTAACACAATCTAAGGTTTCAGATCTGCACAACAGAGATACTGACTGCACACAATGAGAACAAAAGGTCCAAGCAAACACGTGATCTTTTCTGCTCTAATATTAGGGATCTCTAATTTCTGTTTAGTGCAACAGATGTTCAGGAAACTCCAGTCAGTGTGTGCACTGAAGCCGGACGAGTTACCAGGCTGTTTAGGACTCATGGATATCAAGGAAAGTACAAATTTATGGTTAAAAAAAACCCAACAAAAACATAAAATACACTCATTTACTACATGAAAAAACTGAGTCTAATGGAATATTTACAGTATGTTAAGTTAAATACAGAAACACTCAGGCTGGTCATTGTGGTTGTGGGAAACCAGGCTCATTCTAACAGCTTAAAATCCAATTGAGAAAAGACAAAAGTGTCCGTCAACACAACTCTACCTGCCCCTGAGGGTAGACAATACCCACTGCCCCCCCAAAGCCTTCCTCCACTCAGGGCTGACTTCCCACGGACTAAAAGCTCATTCTAAGCTGCGTTTAATAAGCGCCCGGAAACAGTGATTACCCCTCCTGGTTCACCGGTGTGTCTAAATTAGAAACCTTCATTAGTTTATGACCCAGCCGGGGAGACCGGCCCTGCCCCCGTCCTAGAGCACCGAGCAAGGTGACCCCACCTCCCTGCCCCTGCCGTCATAAATCAAAGGCCACGGCAAACTGCTGGAAGAAAGGAGGAAAGGTCAACAGACTGTGTTGACATTCTCCCAGTCTTCACCCAGTTTAAGGGCTTTCTTTAAATGAAGCAGCCAAAACAAAAGTGAGTCTTTGTAACAGAAGACGGTCCACATCCGACACTTTTCCACCAAGTATGAGCTCCAAAATTTAAGGGAACAGCCACAAAGTTATAAAACTGACCGGAGCTGCTCTAATAGGACTGGTTTTACCCATGTTATTGAGGACTACAGATAATTTTTCATTTACCATATCATTATCTTCTTAAATTTATTGCCTAAGTCCTAATTTCTAGGTTCTTCTAAAAGCAAAAAAATATCATATCATACACTCATCTATTTGGTTGAGTTTTTTTGGAATAACTTGAAAATTCTAACCTAGGGAATTGTTTGAAGAAAGTGACGATATTAATGCTGTTACTTTGTGTGACATAAGATTATTTGTTATATATTAAAGAATAACAAAGAAACCTTAAAAAATTATCAAAGATGTTTTGTTTTTTGTTTTTTTTTACAAACTGTGGTAAACCCACTGAAAACTTCAAGCATTACATTTTAATAAAATCTGAAAAAAAATATTTAAAATGCGAACGTTCTGCTGGACATTTCATCAAGTACGTGACAAACTCTTTTCCCAGCTAATCTCATATTCAACTGAAACCCAACCGGGTCGATCTGAGGCTCTCGTTGGCACTCAGGTCAAATGTTTATGATCACTGCTCAGAATCACCACTACTTCCACGAACACCGACTCAATCTCAAAAGAAAGAAGAAAACCTCTCACATGGCCATCTTCAAACTTCATCTCAGCCATTTGTCTATTTTCGGAAGGCTCACATGAGTCTCAACAGGCCTGTGGTCTGAATAAAGATCACTGTTTAACTGCTGGGACAAAGGGAGGGCCCCGAGTTTCTCTTGGCCCTTCTTCTAGTCATCTCCACATGGCTGCCATTTAACTCCATTGACACAAAAGGCCCCATCACAGCGCTACAGCTCCATTCATAGCAAAGCGGCGCCTGGCTTTTAAAAGGAGTGGGACGTCGGCTGTGACTCACACAGACCGGTCACAGCTCGACTCTTACAGCAAGTAAACACAGGGAAATATTCTTCTAAAACTTTCACCCTGAGTCAGTGTGTCAATGGACAACAGCGGTCACCTGAGTGAAATGCGAACCCGGCGTTCTGCTTAACTCTGCTAGCTGGCGACCGATCCCCCACCCCCACCCGTCCATCGGTCCTTCGTCCACCCACCCACGCACACTCTTTCGCTCTGCTTCACTCCCTCTGCAACACTCCTCAGTCAGACAGCCCCTGTTTATAAATAGGGGAGTGTCTGTTCCAGCAGCCTGACCGAGGCCGCCTTTATTCCAGATCAAGTATCTGCACTTTGAAGTCGGCGTACGTACGAGGTCTGCTCCAGTTTTTTGTTTCTTCAACAAACACTGTGTACTACACTCGACACGTTTGTACAACATGCCATCTGAGACATGTTCTTCACAAAGAGCTCATAAGTTTACATAAATGATCAGCTTATAACTTTTAAGAGGTTCCATATAGTAAGATTTGCATGTGCTTATGCAAAGTTTGTGCTCGACTTAGTTTTTGGTTGTTTGTTGACATTAGTAAACTCCATTACTAAGCTAAGGACTTTCAACTTTCAGGATAAGAATGGGTGTAGTGATACCTCCATTGAAGATTTGGATTGTTTTTGCTCTCTGAAAAGTCTCATGCTCACTCCAAAGAAAGTTTTCTGCTCTTCTACAGTGGCAACACCAGCTGCCGTTTGCTTAAAAATGGAGTTAACTAACATCAATAAGAAATTCCTACATTAAACAAACTAATATAATATAAACTTCACATGAGTTGCGGTAAAGTCTATTTTGTGCTGGGAGCTAAATGTTTGTTGACATTAGCAAACTCCATTGCTAAGCTAGCATCTGTCTACTTTGATGAGAAAGTAGACAGATGTGATTTGATGTAAATCCTTATGTTCACCTCAAAACTCTTCAGTATCTTTTTTCTGCTCTTCTACAGTGTCAACATTGTGCAACATTAGCTTTCCTTAGCTTATAAACAGACCAGACTCCAACACAAACTTCCAATAGGCTGTGCATGAGTCTGGTTTGTGCTGGGAGCTGGGCATACATTGACATTAGCCACCTCTGTCGCTAAGCTAACAAGAGTCTACTTTCACGAGAACAGTCAATGAGTTACTACATTGAAGATGTGGATTATTTTCCCTTGATAATTTATACAGTCATTCCAAAGCTCTTCAATGCCTCTTTTCTGCTCCTCTGCAGTAGCAACAGTGCCAATAGCTACGATTACCTAAGAAATGGAGTCAGACTCTGTTTTATGCTGGAAGCCAGTCATTTATTGACATTAGCTGACAAAGTCCTCATGCAAGTTCAGACAAATACTGAAACTTTACATTCTGTGGTTTTACAACAGACTTACATCTATACAACTATTTCCCTGATATTTTTTTTCCTGAAAGAGTAATCCAAGTGATGGTTAAAAGTGCTCTTTCCCAAGCTTAAGGTGAGGACCAAAAGTGGGTCGTGAAGTGGGTTTTACTGGTTCAGAGTAAAATAAAATAAACATGCTATGTGAATTCATTTGACAAACTAAAAAGAAAGTGTTCTTTGAAAGAGTTTATAAATGTTGACTTCACTAAAGTCAGTCGTAAAAGACTGAAATAAACTGAAAATGATGTGAAAGACAAAACAAACTGATAATGAAAAATCAAGAAAATATATTTTAACAACACACAAACAGTGGATTATGCTAAGAATTGAAAGACATAATGGTGAGAACAGATACAACAAACCTTAAAGACAACAATGATATAAGCTAGGTTAGAAAAAATGCTCAGTTTCATTATATTAAATTTGTAACTGTGCATTTATATACAGCTTGTATCTGAATCTGTTTTGATTTGAGAGGACAATTGTTTCTTGACATTAGCAAACTCCATTTCTCAGCTAATGGTAGCTAATTTGTCTATATACAATAGCCTATATCAAAGAAAAGGATGTAGCAGCTGACTATGAGCTAGCATATTAGAGCCTCAAGTTTACCACCCATCCTCCATCCATATTTGAAGATGATGAGATAGAAATCTAAATGTTAAGCTAAAGCTAAATGCTAACTGCATGAAACATTTGAGTACTAAAATAAGTTGAATACTCATTAACCATCTTGTTAGTATAAGTTCTAAACTATATCTGAACTTCAGCTGTTCGGAAAAATATTTTATTCAGCAAGTATTTCTAAACAGTTAGCTTTGAGTTAGCTGATGCTAATGTTGATAAACAAGAGGCTGATAGCACAAAACAAGACTCAAAGGTGGAGTCTCAAACTCCACATAAGCATAAAAACACACAACAAAACATCTAAGTTTTACTCTTACAAATGATTTAAGAACTCGGTAAGATTTTGTCGTTTGTGGAAACAGATCCAATGACAGTTTTACAAATTATTAAAGTCTCATAAACCCATGTGGAATAAACACTGAGAAGTACGTCATCTTTATGTGACTTTTTTTTTTTTTATATAAAACAGCAACAAAAACAGATAATACTGCTAGTCTGCGTTTTCCAAACAAAGCATCGATTTCGTTAAAGACATTGCTTCATTGTCTATAAAGTTATTAGATCAGTCGGCTTCTAAACTTTCCTGAGAGACTCGTTCAGATCAGCCTTTTCTCTCCTACCCCCCGAGCCTTTTTGTACACTTATAGGAGAGCGCCTCTTCAGACCGGGCCAGATGTTCTCCAGATGTGAGACCTTCAAACATCTGGTCCTGAAAGCTCTTTTTTGATCCCAGTAAATTTGAGACTATCATGTTTGTTCAAACCTTTTGTCAGAGGCAGATTTCCAAGAACTGACAACCTTTGTGTTTTTTTTTTTATGCCTTAAAGAGAAAAATGAAGACTTTCCATGTAAAATTTCTAAACACGAGCAGCTGAGTATTTCATAAACTGGAACATTTTAGAGTCAGCAGATTATCGTCCAGTGAAACTGTTGACAAGGACCTCACGTAAATAAATTAATCCACGTCTTGGAAGTAGAGCAGAGGAACGCAGGTATTGAGCGATTCCTTACTGCGGGGGAAAATCAAAGCAGGGATAAAGAGGAAAAACCTCCAACCTGGCAGACCTGTCATGTTCTATTCTAGAGCTCTACTTTGGAAATGTGCTGCTGGCAGATGAGTTTTACAGAGCTGTCTGTCCTTTGCTGTCTGGGACAACTACAGTGGTCCATTGTCTCCACTGAAATCTGAGACCAAGAAAAGGAACACTATATACAGCAGCAGCTCCCAAAAGACTGCTCTTGTTTGCAGAGGCCACCAAATTTAATAACCTACAATTTGACTATTGCAATTGTCTCTTTTAGAGGACACTGGTCATTATTGTGTACTGTAGCAGATTGCGAATTAATGTCTGGATAATGTGCACCGAACACTGCAGCAAGTATGAGGGTCCGGTCTCATGAGGACTTCACCGATAACATGGACTTCGTCTCCTGGTTCTGGCTGTCGCTGGAGGCCAAACCTTTTGTTTTTCCGAAACTACGTACAATGGTGGGAAGGTTTTCAGCACAAGCTCGTAACTCTTGAGCTTGTAAATACAACACGAATGAACGTTCTTACATAATCCAATGCAGCAATTACACAAGGCCGACTTCCGCCAATCATCGAAAGCATATGATTTCTTCAGAAAACTAATAAAATGGTTCTCCTTAGGCTAAGTGTTGGAAAACTGAAACGGCCTCAATAAAACCTTAAGGCCATTTCCACTGCGTTTGAGTTTGTTTATTTGACGTATTTATGGTTGTCATATTAACGAGTGCAAATATATGATCGAAATGCTGCAGCTTATAGATCCAGATTTAGGATAATTTAAGGTAAACATCCTTTGTAAGATACTGATATGTTGGAGCTGAGCCGACAGATGCAAAACATACAGAATTAAAGTCATTTAATCATTTTTTAAAGTTTTTATATTATATTTATGGTTAGTAGTTTATATGTTGGATGTGACATTTCTAACTATGTGGAATTTTCTTTATAACGCAGCAAATAGTCCGAAACAATAAAAATAATATGGCTTTTTCATCAAGTTGTGCTTCTATACAATTTCTCATTAACATTTTGCTCCAATTCAGTGTAAACATTTTGCATTTCCAATTAGAAATTAGTTCCTATAACTGTTCAAGTAACTCATACTGAATGGTATATAAAAGATGATTAATAGCAAAATATAAAACGTAAAAGTTAGCCCATTTATGTCGACGCTGAATTAGGCTATGCTCAGACTGCAGGCAATTTTTGGCTAATATATTTGCGGAAAAAATTATTATACCATCAAAAACAATGGTTATGCAATCAAGTACCAACTCCTGTGTGTGTCATGTGACTAAAACATGGAACGTATAAAAGCAGTGTTTTTGACACTAGATATTGATGTAAGAACTGAAGTGATTTTGGTTTTTATATATAAAAAAACAAACATGTTAAATGGATAAATATCAGCTCTGAAATTTAACTATTATGAGATATTTTTGTTGTTGCCATTACATTTATCCAAACAAATGGACCTTTAGTTTGGACCTGGCATTAAAATGAACAAGAAACTGAAGAAAACAAGGGTGGTCTAATAATCATTTCCACAACTGGCCAGGCCACTTGCATATGTGGTCCGGAATCCAATAGTATCTGATATTTTGCAACGCCACTTCAGTCTGAACGACCAGGTCGACCTTAACGTCATTGAAATGTGACAAATGTGACAATTCTGTGTCCTGGGAGGAGGAGCAGGAAAAACAGATTTACTACCATAAACACAGTATGTGTCGGATGGTCACGTATTAGGTCAGGACCTCTTTTGCGTAGGTGGGTCATTTCAGGGTCGCATTTAGTTCAAACTCAAAACTGATAGAAATCACATTTAACGTGTAATATGAACGAGCACAAAAAAATCCCAATTGTGCATTAAGACCTGCTGTCTGAACGCAAACAAAAATAATAATAATAAAATCAAACTTGTATAGCGCTTTTTTGGACACTCAAAGACGTTTATGTTATGTGACGCTTCTATAAATGTTTAATGATATGAGTTTGAATCAGAACATTTGGGTTTTCCTTAATAAAATGAGCATTTTTTTTATCAAGAAAAGGATAAAACAATAGTAGAATTATTAATGGTACATATTATTATTCAATGGTAACTAATGGGATTAATAAATTAAATGAAGATCTTCTGATTTGATTTAAACACTGGATTCAGATGTGATGAAGATCACACATGCTTTATATCTTGGGCGAAAGTTTGGGCCAAAAGCTGATTTAATACTGATGTTTATTTACTTAATATTTCAGTTTCTGTGTCATTTATCCTCTTTAGATCTGTGTTATTTACACTTATACCCTCTTTTTTTTTTTTTTACTTAACCAAAAATATGTTCATTTCTAAAGACTTTAGAACTCTTTAAATGGAGCCAACTTTAATATATTAAACAGATTAACATGCGAGTGGGGTTTTATTTTGGTCAATAAATCAGTTCATCCCTACATTTCTGTCTTTAACAATGCAAAAGTCACATTAGGTGTTTATACATGGACCTCCAATCATTTCCATTACATCAGCAGTGTTTTCACTCCTGACAGCTGTTACCAGTCGACTTACTTAAGGAAGTATCTCTGTCCGGAGGCGGTCTTGGCCATCTCCCACCCCGGGGGCAGGGGCACGTCGTCAGGGATCTCATAAGAGGACTGACGGAGGTGCTGAGGGGAGGCACCTGCTGAGGCCATGCCGGACAGGGAGCCCCCGGACACAGCCCCCAGCTGCAGGGAGGCCGGGGACGAATGTGCCCGGATGTGGTGGGGGGTAAGGGTCCCTCCGGTCCCGGCGTCAGTGCTGGCCTGGAGAG
>JAPSES010000144.1:10585046-10598953 GCA_029822895.1 Maxillicosta whitleyi
ATCTATCTATCTATCTATCTATCTATCTATCTATCTATCTATCTATCTATCTATCTATCTATCTATCTATCTATGATCAGTAAAATAAATGTTGGAAAATACTTGATTTTCACTGAAAAAAACACAAAATACAGAAGACAATATCATATTAAACGGTGTAAAAACAACTTGAGGACGGTTAAATTTGGAGAAAAATGTATTTGGAAACTGACACAAATGTCACACTGGGTTAAACACTAGTGAAATAAATCAGGTAAAATGGAGTTTGTCATTTTTTCAGCAATATATATATATATATATATTTTTAATAATTTAATTTCTCAAGTGAACATGGAAACACTATTATCTTCTATAACATTGATTTTGATGAATGGTTCTAGATGCTATTTTTTTTGTGTTCAGTTAGCCTAATGATGTATTTAGAAAAAAGTAACTTTTCTTCAGTTTTCATGTTACTTTGAGCTGAAATGGAAATCTAGATGGTAAACACCTCACCCGCCCCAAATTTGTTTTTAATATTATAATGATATATGGAAGTAGATGCTAGTTTTTAAGTAGAATTGATACATTTTGCTGTAAAAGTAACATTCATATCAGTTTATTGTGTTTTTGATTTAACTGTTGAATTTACTGAAATTAGTGTGTTATCGGACATCATCATCTACATTATCTTGCCATAAAACATCTGAAAAAAGTAAACATATGTAATAAAACAACTGTCATAAGGTCATAAATGGACTAAAATGACTCATATTCACTATTTACAGTTTCAACATTAACTGTTTACTGTTAAAAAACCAACATACATGTTGACTTGACACTGGGGCACTGGACTGACCCCATATTTAATGTTTGCAGAAGTGACCAAAAATAGTCACTTGCCTGATAAAGGGTTAAGTAACATGATCAGTAAATGAAATATGGGAAAATATATAGATTTTAACCAAAAAATGCAACAAATAACATAGTCACCTCCACGAAAAGCTTTTTTTTTTTTTTCCAAAATGATCAAATATTCAATTGCGTTTCCTGAAAAATCTGAAAAAACAGAGAAGAAAAAGAGAAATATTATAATGTTAAATGTTCGAAGATGCTTATTTTTATGTGGAATTGATACGTTTTGTTGAAAAAGTCACGATTATTTTGGGTTATTCTGTTTTTCGTACAACCTTTGAATTTATTCTCAGCTTTTATTAACACGAACATAAAATACGCAACACATAACAGTATAGTCAAAATCCTAAAAAAGCTTTATTTGACAAAAATGGCTCTCTTTTTTTAACTTAAATCATCAAATGGTCGATTTAACGTTACATTTTTTGCGTTTCCTGAGAAAAATGACTTCAGCAGTTATTCTAGGGAGGTCATGATGTTATAATAAATGCTGATAAATTACTGGTTAGTGGTTAAACATAGAGAAAAGTCAATTCAGAAGTCACCACAAAAAAAGTTCCAGGTCTTTAAGGGTTAAATTACTTCTATTATCTGCTGTATTAATGACATTTCTTGGAACACAGTGACATTCTGAGTCATTTATCACACACGTTCATCTCTGAATAGACTGTTGTCACTGATTATATGTTTATTAATAACGGCATAATCCTCTATTTATCAGACTCTGATGAAAATACCAGGGTTTATAGTGCAGATGATGAATAGTTACAGAGAATACGATGCTTTTTTTTTTTTGTCTTTTTCTTTGATTTGGTAACATTTCCACAGCTATTAAACATGACGTTCAAGTACGGAAGCAACTTTTGCATTAATAGTTAATGACTCAAATCAAGTTTTTCTTCTTGGAATGATTCCTTTTGTTGCATTTGACCTTTTTTTTTTAACACTTCAGAATGATGATGACTCATACAAAAGATGATTTAATCTTTGGATGTACTTTTAAAAAATTTTTTTTTTTTTTATTCTCTTCTGTTCACAGTATGCCGCCTCAGAGGCTGTGTGTGATCTGTGGAGACGAGGCATCGGGTTGTCATTACGGCGTCTTAACCTGTGGAAGCTGTAAAGTCTTTTTTAAAAGAGCAGTCGAAGGTGAGGCTGGAACTGAAAAAATACCCCAAAAAAAACTTTGGACTTTTTCGGTTAAGTTCAAAGTTGTGTTTTTTCTCCTTTTCTCTCTGTGCACAGGAGGTTTATTTATTTATTTATTTATTATTATTATTATTACAGGTAGTCCTCGGGTTATGAACTAGTTCCGTTCCTACGCTGTCAACGCAAGTCAGAATTAACCCTTTGGTACCCCTAAATACCCCTTACATCTCTAAATAACTATCCAAATACATGTATCATACTTCATATTAATAAAATAATGTAAAAAATAAGATACTGTACTTACTGTACGTACAGTATACAGTACGTATGTACAGTAATAGTGGACGAGATTTTGGTGTCGTGAAGTCGAAATAACGTAAGTCGGGTACGTCGTAACCTGAGGACTACCTGTATTATCATTGTACTGAAGACATCTTAACAGTTTCTGCAGATAAAAGGTACAATCACTGTCACATTTACTGGGAAAAAAAAGAAAAAAACCCACTAGAAAATAAGTAACAGTACTGTGTAATACTGCGCTGACACGTTAAAAGTGAACGCTGCAACACTAGGACCATTAAGTCTGTCATGAAAAAGAAGATTTGACTTTTTTTTTACATGTTCATTTTTATCTCCCGTCTCCTTTTGCTACTGTTCTGGGACAGATACCGTTAGTGTTTTTATAGGCATTAAAGTTTAATGCCTAAATAGTTACATGTATAGGCTACAACCAGTTGGGATGGGAAAACAACAACCCTTTGCCCCCCCCCACGCAAATTCATTTTCCACACACAGGTCTGTTGTGGTTCTTTAATAATAATATACCACATCTTTCCCCCCCGCTCCCACACTGTTCATCAAAGGTTGAGAAACACTGCATTACACAGGGATAAACTTCTGCCCATTATAAGTAAATGGGGAGAAAAAAACCCTAACCCTAACCCTTGAAAAATCCATTCAAAAAATGTAAAATTTGACCTACTGTTCCCAAAATGTAACAACAAACAAACTAACCCCAAAACAATACCCGTTGCCAGTCCTCAGGGAGGCGGTGTAATTAAAGTTCAACAGGATTTGGAGGGTAGTTTTACTGTTACAGACCTTTGAAATTTCAACCATTATAAGTAAATGGGGAGAAAAAAAATCAGAAAAATTCCTAAAAAAAAAAAAAAGTAAAATTTGACCTACTGTTTCCAAAATGTAACAACAAACAAACTAACTAAAAGACAATACTCATTGCCACTCCTCGGGGGTGGCATAATTAAAGTTAAACTTCCGCCCATTATAAGTAAATGGGGAGAAAAAAAATCTTATAAATCCATTAAAAAAATTTTAAATTTGACCTACTGTTCCCAAAATGTAACAACAATCAAACTGACCCAAAAACAATACCTATTGCCACTCCTCAGGGGGGCAGCGTAATTAAAGTTCAACAGGATTTGGAGGGTAGTTTTACTGTTACAGACCTTTGAAATTTCAACCATTATAAGTAAATGGGGAGAAAAAAAACCCTGAAAAATTCATAAAAAAATGTAAAATTTGACCTACTGTTCCCAAAATGTAACAACAAACAAACTGACCCTTGCCTCCCCTTTGGGGGCAGGGTAATTAAAGTTCAACTTCCGCCCATTATAAGTAAATGGGCAGAAAAAACATCTAAAAAAAAATCATTAAAAAAAAGTAAAATTTGACCTACTGTTCCCAAAATGCAATAACAAACAAACTGACCCAAAAACATGCTCGTTTCCACTCTCAGGGGGAGGCGGGGTAATTAAAGTTCAACTTTCACCCATTATAAGTAAATGGGAAGAAAAAAAATCTGAAAAATCCATTAAAAAAATTTGACCTACTGTTCCCAAAATGTAACAACAAACTATTCCCAAAAACAACACTCCTTGCCTCCCTTTTGGGGGCGGGGTCACAAATGTGTTCATCCATATGAGTTGACACATGCCCACTGACCTTCTATGGCTGTTGTTAAATTCATTAGCAACAGTATCACATCTGCCCGCGTTCCCCGTGTGCTTCTGCCTGGACTTGTTTTTCTTGTTATCTCACAACGCAAGATATATAAGAGCCACTGTGTCTCACCACGGCCGTGTCACTCTGTCCTCACAGCTTTGCTTCTATCTAATTTTCGTTTTCAGATCTGTCCTCATGATGCTTCCATGGCGTGCACTGAAACGGAGTGGCCGTGTTAATAGTCAAGAGCCCCTCCAGTAGTTTTTTCCCCTCATTATGTGCCGCTCCTCCACCCGCTGTTCTGGATAAATCAAGCGCTGTTAAAAAATTGTGTGTATTGTCTGTTCCCCAGGCCATCATAGCTATCTGTGTGCCGGGAGAAATGACTGCATTGTGGACAAAATCCGGAGGAAAAATTGTCCTGCGTGTCGCCTCAGAAAGTGCTATCAAGCAGGAATGATGCTTGGAGGTAACATTTTTTTTTTGTTGTTTTTTTGACAGGGTTAAAGGTCAGTTGTGTGCTTCTATGAAACTGGTCCCTAACAACAGGACACAGGGAAGAAAAATTAAAACTAGATGTAGACTTATGTTAAGTTTGGAAGCACTGTGGGTCTATTTTTTAAAAGTAAATATTAAAATTGTGAAAATTAACCCCTGTAACCCCTATTTTTATCTATTATTTGTAATGCAAAAATCCGCATGTAACACCGTCAAAAGGACACGAAAATTACTATTTTTTTAATATCCTTCTATTCTCTCACAAGTACACTTTGAGAACTGAAGTAATTATGCAAGGCAGAGTGTTTCACAAAAATGATCACTGTTGCAAAATCACTCACGATTTATATGTGTTTTAACTGGGCAGGTTCTGTATGTAACACAAGTGGACACAATGGGTTACACGCAAAACCTGGAATGACTCCGAGATTAATGAAAAGCTCACGTCTGGATTAGAAAAACCACTAGGATCAACAAATGTAACACATCTTTATTTATAGAGGTATATAAGACCATTTACGGCCATGTTTTCAGATTAAATGCACTGACGCTTAAGCAGCTTTTCACGTCCAAATTTTGGTCCCATTTTTGGCTCCAATATTTTATTAAAAATTCATTAATTTTGGGATGGCTCAGAGTAAGAGTATAATTTTTTTGTATTTATTTGAGGTAATCATTCAGTACACTCTGGGGGACGATCCCAGCTATTCCGATAAAAGCCAATAATGAATTAAACCTGAGCAGGATTTGGAGGTTTTAGGGTTTGGTTTATATGAGTCGTGCTAATTTGCAGCCACATGTTCACGCTCAAAGACTTAAAAACCCACCACTGACTAAAAGCTTCTACTGATTTAAAGTTTTTAATACCATCTGATCCATTAATCCTATCAATACATTAAACTAATCCAGGTAAAATGCAGTTTCCCATGTATTTGACAAATGAAAGTGGTTTCAGATGCTGGTTTTTACATTCAGTTAATGACATATTTTGCAGAAAAAGTAACTTTTTCGTCAGTTTTCTATGTTTTGATATAATAACATTTGAATTTACTCTTAACTGAAATGGAATTCCACATAGTAAACACCTGATTTTCCCTGAAAATGCAAAATGCTAAGGGTAATATAATAATAAGTTGTGGTAAATCACTTACAAAAGGTTAGTTAATTTGGAAGTTGCCACAAAAACACTTGTGGGCCAAATTAGTGGATATTCCATTTCAGTTTAATTTTACATCTAATATATATATTTTGGCCTGACATTTCTTCTATTAAAAACTTAAGTGAAACCTAGGCTGCGGGAAAAGTTTGGAAAGTATGATTCACATCGGAGAGAATTTGGGAGTATTCAGAGATAAACTGTGTAACAATACTGAATGAACAAGTGGTTCCAGGCGCAACAAGCCCCGCCCCTCACATGTATTGTGTCAGATTTTGACTTTGATCCAGCTGATGTCATCATGTGCATGCGATGATGTCAGCATATCAACTGTCTCTATATATGCACCAACTCTGAAGTACACTCAAACAAAATTTCGGCCATTATAAGTAAATGGGGGAAAAAAACATAAAAAATTTTAACTAATCTACTTTTCCCAAAATGTAACTACATCTATTTTGGGTCACTGGCAAACTAGAAAACAAATTTAGTTTGAATTCAACCAACAGTTTCGCTGCTACAGACATTTGAAATTTCACCCATTATAAGTAAATTGGGGGGAAAAAAAGAGAAAAAAAATGCATAAAAAATTAAAAAAAAAATGTAACCTAATTTTCCCAAATTATAAAGAAAAGAAAAGAAACAAAAAAAAGAAACAAACAAACGGCACCAAAAACAATACACCGTTGCCACTCCTTTGGGGTTGAGGTAAAACAATTTTAACAGGATTTGGAGGGTAGTTAAATACGTGTTTTCATCACATGCTAAACATAGAAACATGAATATATTCCATTATTAATGAAGTCCAGCCCATGCATTTAGGCCTAAAACTGCTTACAGTTTAGAGTTAAACTTCCATTAAAAGAGTAGAACGTGTGATAAATATCAGGGGAATGTTTGGAAATGTTCAGAAAAAAATAAAACAGAAGGATGAATTCATGCGAAATTGCAAACAGAAGTTTAATTTTAGAGGTTATGGTAGGATTACATTAATTCAGGTTAGATAGTGTTTTAGCCACATGTTAAACACAGCAACGAGAAGATATTCCCTATCAAAGACGTCTAATACATGTGTTTGAGTCTTAAAGTTATGTATTATAACCTTGTCTAACATAAAATTTATCCATACTTTTATAATACCATAAAAAAAATGAAACTTAAAAAAAAGGTTAGGATTAAGCTAACCCATAAAGACCCAAACATCCACCATCTACTGATCTAAACAGTTTAATACCTGTCGACTAATTATATTAAAATACAGTTCTTCATCTTTTAATGATCATCAGATATGACCCAATTTGATGTCCAGAGGCTCCATAGTTACCATGGAAACACCATCATCTTCTACAACATTGATTCACCAATAAAACCCATGGAATTGGATCAATAAAAGTGGATGGAAACACTGGGTTTATGTTCAGTTAATGATGTATTTTGCTGAAAAAGTAACTTTTTCTTTAGTTTTGTCTCATTTTGATATAATAACCCTTTTAAGCTTTTATAAAAAATCTACATCCTTAATAAATTTAATGTTGAAAAATACTTGATTTTTACTATGAAAAAAACAACACAAACTACAGAAGATAATATTACAATAAATGGTGATAAACCACTTAAGGTCGGCTAAATATAGAAAAAAAATTCATCTGGGAACTGCCAAAGGTCACGCTGGTTAAACTGGGTTTGGGAGGGTTTTAGGATTATATTTAAGCCACATGTAAAACAGAAAGTAGACAATGTTCCCTATAAAATGATACTTGTTCTGTTACAAATCTAAACCTGAATCTATGAGTAATTCAGGGTTGGAGTTCTATGAGAAGAAAGAATGTTTAGAGATGTTCAGATGGAAAAAAGAACTAAAAGAATAACAGAAAGAACGGTTTTAGAGTGTAGGAGTACAAAGTTGACTGAGGTTGTTCAGGTTGTGTTTGAGCCACATGCAAATGTAGAAACTAGATGTTAAATACACACATTTAGGTCTTTTACTGTAATAAGTTAAAGCATATGTGTAGTTTTAGGTTGAGGTTTGAAGTGTTTCTGGTGTAGGGTTGGGGTTAAATTGGAGCTGGTTTTACTACCACTTTAAACACAGACAATGTTCTGTCTAATCTGTGCATTTTTCTTCTATGAACTCAATCCTGACCCTAAACCTGAATAAAAGGATTAAGGTAAGGGTTACATCTGAGTCCTGCTTGAACTGATGTAGTTTAGGTTCTATTTCAATTACATGTTAAACTGAAAATAGAAGATATTCCTCGTCAAATATACTAATTTTGGCCTTGAACTTCTTTTAAGTCCTATCATAAGCAAAAGTTAAGTGTGGTTCTCACTGCTCAAATTGTGGTTCTACTTTGCACAGGAAGTGAAAATCACAAGTACAAATCGTGATCCTCCTCATCAGATCTTACCAGACCTTGTTTTCGTGTCACAGGCAGGAAGCTGAAGCGCTTCGGGGCCTTGAAAGCCTTGGGTTTGGCCCCATCCCTGATGTTCCAGTCACACTTGGCCATGTCAAACGACAACCAAGCCTTGACCACCATGTCTTGCATACCGGGCATCCGTGAGGTGCAGTTCACCCAGCAGATCATCAATATCCTGGAAAACATCGAGCCGGAAGTCGTCTACTGCGGTTACGAAAACTCGCAGCCCGAAGTCCCCCACCTCCTGCTCAACAGCCTCAACAGGCTGTGTGAGAAACAGCTGCTGTGGATCGTCAAGTGGTCCAAGTCTTTGCCAGGTAACGGCTCTCTGAAGCTCAGGGTCACTGCAGTCGTCGCCATGGAGACCCAAAAGCAAGCCTTGTTTGAAGGTCTTAATCTTAGGCGCTAACAGATGCAGAGCTTTGTAAAGAGATGAATATTGTGAAGTGACTTTATGTGGGTTAATGTCATCTGATTGGCACATGGAAGAGAAAACTGGGCCAAAAATCTGTGAAAACCAACAGTAGTGAAAAAAAAAATAAATTACACAATTAAAAAATTCAAACCATCTATTGCCACAATGCTGTGGGAGTAACTTTCACATTTGTCTATTACCACAGAGCTGAGCAGCACCCTTGTTATACTTGATAACCTGTCACCCTGCTGCCACAGTACTGTGGCAAATAAGTACTGCACATGCCATGTGTCTATCTGAGTATAGGAAAAGAATAGGGTCCCAGATACCACAGGCTGGTTTGTACCTATTCATACTTTCAGTTTCAGCCTGCAGACAAACAACATGAAATATGGCGACTGTTTTGCCTAAAGAGAGGAATTTGAATGGGTTTTAATGAATATAAATCAGCCAGTGGGACAATGTTTGGAGTGTAGAATTCAGATCATTTGATTGGCTCTGAGGCATATTTTATGCCACAGTACTGTGGCAATAGCTGTTGTCTTAAAAAAGTTTCAAATATTATCATATATTTGCAGATAAATCCTTTTTTTTTTCTTTAAATATGTTGCTGCAATCATACAAACATGAAGAAATACAAATACAAGATTTTTTTTTTTTTAGTTAATTGTTAACAAGAAAAAATAATGGTTAAGTTTTGACAGGTTTAACATATGATTCAGTATTTTGCTGAAACACCTAGTTTCGACTTTGATTGAACAGAGCATGTGCAGAATGGAGTGTGTAGGTTTGGAGAATGGAACAATACTAAGCAAATTGCAATATATCACAGATGCATGGGGTGTCCAAAAACATTTCCCCACCACTATAATGGACTCTGCCAGAGGTTGACGTCACACTGCTGCAGTATTCATGCAACAGGCTGCGTTAACGAAATTAATTTAATGTTTGTTTAATTTCTTTAAGGATTTCGTAACCTTCACATCAATGATCAGATGACCTTGATCCAATACTCCTGGATGAACCTGATGGTGTTTTCTCTTGGCTGGCGTTCCTTTCAGAATGTCACCAGCGAGTATTTATACTTTGCTCCAGATCTGGTTCTTAGCCAGTAAGTAAACTCCTGAACCCTTATTTTGCTTCTGGTTTGAAGACGCAACGTGCGCATTCGTTCTCATGCATGAAATGTTTTGAGGTAAACACTGCTTCTTTGTGTTTTTATAGGGAACAAATGAGGAGATCCCCGATTTACGATCTTTGCCTGGCCATACAGTTCATCCCTCAGGAGTTTGCGAATCTCCAGGTTTCACGCGAGGAGTTTCTCTGCATGAAAGCCATAATATTACTCAACACAGGTATAAGACAGAGCACTTATCTAGAGACGAGAAGACTTGAATGTACTTTTTCCCACCATGTTTTCAACTTCCAGTTTAACCTCACTTAGAATAATACAATGTTTCAAGTGTAAAAATTTGGTGACCATCTTCTGTAAAGCTGCACAAAGGGAGTTCAGTACACAGACCTTGACAGGATTTATGTAGCAGCTGTTATCAAGGCCCAGTTTTCACTTACTGTACCAGCATTTTACCTCCATCACTGGCTGTTGGGAAGTTATCTGGGTGCGTCTACGAAACTGGTGCCTAAAAGCAAGACAGAGGCTAAAAATTCAAACAAGATGTTAGACTAATCTTATGAAGCAAGTTTGGAAGCACTTTTAATAATAAGTATTTACTGAGATAAAATAGAAACAATTTTTCAGATAACACATTTTCATTTGATGTGTGTATACCAAAATCCGCATGTAACATGGTCAAAATTATGCGCTACTATTTGTTGGAATAGCTTTTTATTCTCGCACAGGTACATTTTGGAAATGAAGTAATTCTGCAAGGTAGAGTGTTTCACAAAAATGACCGCTGTTACAAAACCACATGCGATTTATTTGTGTTTAACTGGGCTGGTTTCCGTGTGTAACGCAAGTGGACACGGTGGGTTGCACATGAAACTTGGAATGAGATTGAGATTCATGAAAAACCCTCATGTCTGGATTAGAAAAACCACTAGGATCGTCGTCTTTATTTGTTGTGCCTTTAGTTATAGTCTATATAAAACCATTTACAGCTATGTTTTCAGATCAAATGCACTGACACTTGGGTAGCTTTTCATGTCCAAATTTTGGTCCTACTTTTAGAACCAATATTTTACCCCGATATTTTATTAAAAAATTCATTAATTTTGGGATGGCTCAGAGCAAGAAAATATTTTTTTGCATTTATTTGAGGTCATCATCATATATGTCTAAATTTCTTTTATTATTGGGTCTAAAAAGCTGGTAAAGTACCAGGTACCAAAATAAACCCATTTTAATGGAAAGACCCATCTGAAATATTCTGGAAATAAAATGTATATTATAATCTACAACCATGATTCAGTAAAAGGACATATTCAATGGAAATAAAAAAAATGGAACATAATGATTGGCCAAACTCTTAAACCCACATTGCATTCCGAATAGAACACAGAAAAGATACAAACTGTTTAAACTCAGAATATGTACCCAATGTACCAAAAGTTCCTAGAGGGCCATGTATCATCCCCTTCTTTTTCAGTCAACAATTGATGAACATCTGGAACTGCGGAGACCAGATGCAAGAGCTTTTGGAGAGGAATGTTGACTCATTCTCTCAGTCTGATATATGATTCTAGCTCTTTAACACTGCCAGGTCTTTCTTGGATTGGGATTTTTTGTTTCATGAGCCGCTAAATATTTTTCAACTAGTGAAAGCTCTGGACTGCTGTCAGGCCAGTTTAGCACCAGCACTCTTCTATTACAAAACTATGTTATTATAATAGACGCAGTACGTGGATTAACATTTGTCTCGCTCTAATATGGAAGGACATCATTTGGATAGGAGTATGTGTTGTTCTAAAATATTTGTGTATTTGTCAAAACTCAGTCATGTCCCATCAGAGAGCGAACTTTAATCGGTTTCCATTACAGCATTTGTTTTGAATATAAAGTTTTGGATAATCCCTTATGGTCCAATGAAAGCAAAAATGAATTTAAAAGAAAAAAAAAGTGGGCCATTTAGCAACAACTAATCTGTCAAATTGTGTCTAAAATGTCCCGTCAGACAGATTTCGCATACCGTGTTCTGACCCATGAACTTCTCAACATCGATGAAAACCTGCCCATTCCATAATCGCTAATGCAGCCCCATACCATCACCGATACTGGCTGATGCTGATAACCAACTGGATAGTCACTTTCTGCTGTCCATGGTTTCCAGAAACAATTTCACATTTTGATTTGTCTGACCATATAACAGTTTCATACTCAGATGACAAGTTGGGGGTATTTTTGATTATCAGATTATCAGCTTTAACATTTGTTTTCTATGTTTTATGTTCGGTAAAATATGAGTTTGAGATTTGCAAAATACTGTGGGATTGTGGGTGGGTAATATTTCATCATAAATGTCCAAGAAAAAAAAAAAGAACATTTATTAATACAAACTCAATGAAAGTTTGTCTTCTATATTTATGGCTTTAATTTCTGACTTTGTTTCCTCAGAAATTTACCATTAATCAGAACAGAAAGTTACTTTATATTTTCTTTAACAAGTTTAATCTTCCAAAATTCCTGGTTTATTTCTTGAAAATATGAGACTTTCTGATTTTTTTTTCTTTTCGTTTTATTTCAGAAAGGTATAATTCTAATCTCAAAGAGTTCATAATTTTTTTTTCTTGTAAATTAATCACTTTAATCCCTCTTAAGAAAATATGAGTTTTTGCCTTCATATTTGGTATTTATAAATTTACAATTTAAAAAAAAGTTTTTTAGTGTTTCTCCTCTTTTCAGTTTAGAGATCTTTTTCTTTTGGTAAACTTTTAAACTGTAAATGTCCAATTTTTGCAGCTTATATTTATGACTTCTTAAAGAATTTAATTTTTCTTTTGCAAATTCATAGACTTTTATCGAATAACATTTTTTTCTGTAGAAATTTCAGATTTTTTCTTGTAAATTCCTCAATTAAATCTTGGATAAGTCTGGTAGAGATTCATACTGTCTTCCACTTAAAGTTATTGTAGATCATTATCAACAAACAATTACACCTGTTTTGATAAATGAATGATCTACCATAAGAATCGCAGTGAATATTTGAGTTTTCTCTTTAATTGCGTTCACAGTTTAACTGGACTGGTTTTGTTTTTAGGATTGGATTAGGATTTTAGGATTAGACAAAATGTTTCAAGTGGAAAAATCAGTGTGGTTGAAACTAGAACAGAACTAGGGATGATTATATTTCATGAATTATATCTTGATAATTCTTCACTTCAGTTTTTCTCCACCTTAGGCTTGTAAAACTACCTTTTATTGATCCTGAAACCACGTTCTGTCTGCTCTCAGTGCCTCTGGAAGGCCTCAAAAGTCAGGCAGCATTTGAAGAGATGCGACAAAACTACATCCGGGAGTTGACCAAAGCCATCCACATGAAGGAAAAGGGCGTGGTCGCCAGCTCCCAACGGTTCTACCACCTCACCAAACTAATGGACGCCATGCATGATGTACGGCCCCTCACAGCTGAGTACAACTACCATTAACTCATTATGTGCCTTAAAGATAAACTCCTACATTCCAGCACCAAGACAAACATGAGTGTCTCTCTCTTTTTTTTTTTGGACAGATAGTGAAGAAGGTCAACCTGTTCTGTCTGAGTACCTTCATCCAGGCAGACGCCATGAAAGTGGAGTTTCCAGAAATGATGTCAGAGGTCATTGCCTCCCAGCTTCCCAAGGTCCTGGCAGGCATGGTGAGGCCGCTCTTATTCCACACCAAGTGACGACGCCAACAACTCCGGACACGTTTTATGACTGGATCCTTCTCCCAACATGTACTGGAGACTTCGCGGCCTTCACTAATGTAGTCAGTTGAAAGTCACGTTTGCCAGATTGCCTCAAATGTTCCTTTCCTTTATAAGGTCATACAAAACATGTTTCCTGAAAGTGTTTCTAGTAGAGATATATATACGGTTTAAGTGGGTAAATAAAGCTCCTCTGTAAAAGGCTGTTAAGATCTGGTGTAACCATATTCCACTTCCACTTATCATTTGTGACAGATGGTACCAGCTTGCATAGAGGACCGCTAATGATACTAATGAGTTTTTAATCAAGATATTAGACTAAATGAAAATAAAAGAAAGTGTTTTAGCGTGAGAAGCACTGAGGCAGAGAAACCCAGCATATATTTATATATATATATATATATATATATAAAAGAGTAAATAGAAAAAAAACAAAACACAGACCATATGCCTTAAGAATTAAAGATCGTTATGTAAAGATTGTAAGAGGTCATCCATTTTTTTTCCAACATTTTCAGGAGCGTACACAACAGACTCTTTCAGGGGGG
>JAPSES010000144.1:10599053-10616129 GCA_029822895.1 Maxillicosta whitleyi
TATAATAGCTCAGTGAATTTACTGCATGAACCTGTGTTTATTTCTACCAGAACTGTCATTATTGTCATTTATGAGAAAGCGGGTCATTTATTTGGTATTTTTGGAGCCACCTTTAGCAGCAGCAAAAGAAAGATAATCACAATTTGTATGAACAAAACATACTCAGACACCAAGCGGCCATAAAAAAGAAAAATAATGTGATTATTTAGACATATTTTGAGCTGTAAGTCTGTCCACATGTGTCAAAACAAACACTACTTACCGTTTGTCACCGACGCGGTCACCACAATTAGAAACAAAACTCCCACATGAAGAGAAGAGGCGTTAGCCATCACACATGGAACTTTAGAAATAAAAGTGTGGAATGAAAAGGGCTCAGACAGGAGGAAATATCCCAGATGCTCATCTGCACATGTGCGCTGCTTCCACTCCTGTGCGTCTGATCCCTCCAAACACGCGCTCATTCATTATGAAGGCGGAGCGCAAAGTCAGCTGTGAAAACACCAACACTTCCGGCTTTACTTTTCAAAATAAGACACTCACAGTCCACGCCTCAAAAACTGATAATTATATCAACTGCCACTTTCCTGACACATCAGTGTTAAACCATAAATGAATGTTTGAACAGCACATTAGTCCTAATATTCCACATTTTAAGAAGAATAAGAAGTTGTGACAGGGTGCAAATATATTCATTTACATTTTTCTGAACAATATATTGTTTTAAAGGAGCAGTTTATTACCGTGGCTGGGAAGTGCAAATCACTTTTACATTTCACAAAACACATTAACAAGTTTGAAAACAAAATTACATGTAGAACACATTTACATCTTGAAAACAAATTTACGTTTCATAAAAACACTTTTGCAAATGTGCAAACAAATTTACAAGACACGAAACATTTTTACAAGCGCTGAAACAAAATTACATTTGGCAAAAACACAAATACAAACTCCTGAAACAAATTAACAAAAATGACAGAAAAGGATTTCCTTAAACCGGAAGTGAGGATCGTTGTGTAGGACAAACAGGAAGTGGATGTAGGTATGAGATTTGTAATTATGCTAATATCTATAATTCCTTTGAATTCTGTGGTGGTGCAGATGGATAAGTACGTGTCTGTGGAACTATGCATTGCAAGTTTGATTCTTCCCTTTTTCACAGACTTTATTTTTGTCATGGTATCAGTGCCATTACGGTGTCATTCCACGTGAACGCCTCTCATTTAGACACTCATATGTTTTTACAGTATTGTGTACGCTTATATAATAATTATATTAAAAGTGCAAAACTCTGCCAAAATAGTGGTAAAATAGTTGAATTAGGGGAAGTGTCTTGTCAGACCCTTAAATAGCGAGTGTGCACCGGTGCAGGCTTCCTGGTGGCTGCAGTAGAAAATCACGTCCGGACAATGAAAGAACAATCATTCAAAAGTTCCGTCTACTTCTTCCAATAAATATTTTTACTGTTTCAAGAGCGTACAACGTTCGCCTGGGGGGAGGGGGTTAATGAGTGATGTACGCTTTCAAAATGTCAAATAAATGTCGAAATAAAGTCTCTGAAAATAGGGAGAATCGAACTCGCGTTGTAAAAATCCAAAGTCACATGTTTATCCAACTGCACCACCACAGCTTACCAGTTAATGGTAGATATTGGCTTAATCACAAATGTGATCCCTACATTCACTTCCTGCTTGTGCTACACGTCGATCCTCACTTCCGGTTTAAGGAAATCATTTTATCCCGTAATTTTTGTTAATTTGTTTCAGGAGTTTGTATTTGTGTTTTTGCCAAATGTAAATTTGTTTCGGCGCTTGTAAAAGTGTTTCATAAATTTGTTTGCACATTTGCAAAAGTGTTTTTATAAAACGTAAATTTGTTTTCAATATGAAAATGTGTTCTACATGTAATTTTGTTTTCAAACTTGTTAATGTGTTTTGTGAAATGTAAAAGTGGATTGCACTTCCTGGCCACCGTACCTGAATATCCTTAATGGGATAGTTATGTATTATATATAGTTATGCAAGTTTGCGGGGTCACTAAAATAAAACACTTTTCTTCTAAAAACAGCATGTGTTCAAAAGAGTGATTTATTTGCATCACAAAAACAATGTCCACAAAAAAGTCACACCTTGTGATCACTCGGCCCTACTTTCTCTCTCTTCGTATCCCTACGCAATGCTGCAAGATGACACTAGTCTACCTGTTTCACTTTTAAAACAGTCGTGTACTAGTGCGCAGCAGTCAGCAGCATGACAGCGCACTGATAGGAAATGAGAGAAAGTAGGACCAAGTGATTAGGAGGAGGGACTATTTATGGACATTGACAAATTCAGTGTTCACGAGGTGCCCATAGAGCAGTGGAGGGGCCCCAGTATAGAAGTTGTGAGGCATATGTTGAAAAAATGTGAGGATTTGGTTTCATTTTTTCCCCTAGCGCAAGTAACGGTGTAAGTAAATATATATATATATATATATATATATATATACAGGTAGTCCTTGGTTTACGAATGAGTTCCGTTCCTACGCTGTCGACGTAAGTTGGAATTAACCCTTTAGTATCCAAATCCATGTATTATACTTCATATTAATAAAATAAAGTTAAAAAATAAGACATTGTACTTACTGTACGTACATTATACAGTACGTATGTACAGTAATAGTGGATGAGACTCCATCATCGAAATAACACAAGTCGGTTACATCGTAACCCGAGGACTACCTGTATATATATATAAATTACACCCCCACCTACATAACAACCCCACCACACACACACACACACACACACAGATTATGACTTAACTTCACCCTTTAAATCTTCAAAAATAACCTTTTTGTGGATCATTACTTTGATAAACTCTGTGCAGGTGGACAAAACAAACACAGCATAAACCCACTGTGGACTGAAGGTCCCACATGGTGTAAAGCCACTTGATTATTTGGCAACAGAAGAAAAACAAAGCTGATCTTACCCGTAATTTTATTCTAATTTAGCTCCTGTTGCTTTGCTCATTGTCCTTTTATTTGGTCTCTGATGTTTTTCAAGAATCGTTTTTACTCGTTGATTTTTTTCTCACTCCATTTTCCAGTCCTGGTATCCGTCAGCTCTTATAGCTTTGGTGTCATGGCAGTTTTATCGACCGCACAGTTCTACTAATGAGACAAATAAATGGTGTTGTGTTTTTACTGTACCTTCCGACTGGAACAGACTGTGTTGAGACGTTCTCAAAGAGAAGAGCTCTGGCTGCAACCCTGAAACAAGATGAAAAATCAAAACAGTCTCGCTTCTGTCAAGGATAACTTTTACAACTGTAAAAGCTGTTTGTTTTGACTATAAGTCCATTAAAAGAAAATAAATGCTGAGGTAAGATACTGTACATGTATAAAATACCAGGTGTCCATAAAGTCTCCGTACAATTTAATACGTTCATTACGAAACTAAATGAATAGACAAATCTGTGGCAATTATTACAAAATGAAAACTAGATTTTGAAGTTTTTTGCCTCATTTATTCAACCTCTATATGGGCACAATTAGACACATAAAGCTCATCAAGGCAGGACTGGATTTGTTTCCATTATGGCTGTAGCATAGACTCATCAATGGTATCACTTGGTGTTTTTCCATTGACCTTCAAATTGCGTGTATAATAATAATCATCATCATCATCATACTGATAATTAAAATACATTTTATTTATAGGTGTCAAGGACACCGTACAGTTGACAAGGAATACAACTTATGCATAAAAATTTGCCTAATGGAATAATAACAATTTTGCGCAAATTCTCATTTTTCAATAAAAACATTTTGCGCTGGCAAGAGGTGTTTTTTTTAGGCATAGAGAAATTGGTAAATTGCACACAACTGCTTTTTTAAGAGTCACATGAACAAAAACAAACAATGGCTGGCCAGGCTAGTAAATTCCTTGGGGAAAAAAAACAAAACTGGATGCCGCCGGACGTGACAATAAGCAAAGAAGAGTTTAAAGAGAAACATGGTGCAGTATGTGTGAACACACCAGGAAACGGATTAATTTTTTTTTGATTTAGTACAGGGTAGAGGGGTAATATATAATGATAATAATAATAATAATGAATATATCTGTAAATCAATGTGATATTTATGTTCAACATTATGTTTATGGAATGTCTCGTGTCATCTCATGATAATAAATTTTAAAAAATCGTCGCATTTGTGATTTAATGGAAAAACCGACACTTCTGTTGTTTCCGCATTTAGTAAATATCAGTAAAGCTTCGCACAAACATCCAATGGTAAAGCCATTGTCTTTGTGCTTCATGCAGAGGTGAGTTTTTTTTTTTTTTTCATAAATTAGAGTGAAATTTGTCTTTTTTTCTCTCTATTGTTTATTTCATTCTGCATAAAACGAGGTGCTGGTCCTGATGACTTGTCTGTTCAACTGTATCTGTTTGTCCATGTCTTAATGTTTATCTCGATCAGTTGTAACTGGAATGTCATTTTGTTGCTCCGAAATATGTGCAATTACAATAAAAGGCAATTCATTTAATGACATCAGTGATATTATGCTTCAGATCATCTGGGCGTCATCCCGTATCTGTGTTCGATGTACGGTATCTTTAACATAACCCCATAGACATACATCCAGGGCAGTGATATCTGCTTGACGATGTGTCCAGGGAATTGGACCGTCCCTTCAAATCCACCGGTCTGAAAATGTTTGATTTAGGAACCCACCAACACGCAGACCCCAGTGTGGCGGTGCACCATCTGTCTGGAAAATGATAGTTGGTTGAATGTCATCCAGTCAAAAGGTCAAAGTAAACATTTACAGCAATTGAGCTCTAGTGGAAGAAAAATGGACCAATGATTTGATTGCACATGATCCCACACCAACCACTCCAACTCTGGTAACCACTGAGTACACAGAATAAATCTGTTAAACATATCTCATCAGTTGTTTTTGGAAAAATAATAGTAACTGTTGCCATCCTTTCCAATCCACCGGTCTGGAAATATTTGATTTAGGAACCCACCAATGTGCAGTCGCTTAAGTAAGAGTGCGTCATCTGCCTGGAAAAGGATGTTTGGTTGGAGGTCATCCAGTTGTGGTGACGCATATTCAACCAAAAAGTCAGAAATTGCAGAAATTGATCACTCATTGAAGAAAAATAGGCTGATGATTCGATCCCGTATGATCTCAATGAAATGAAAAACTTCGATAACCATTGAGTGCATTAAACAAATCTGATTAACCTCCCATCAGTTGCAATTGCAATAAATTTTAGAGACTTGGTGGACGCTCTGTATTTCTCATTTATTTTGATGCACTGCCCGAAAAAAATAAATAAAGTCCCACATGTAATATCTGACGTCACCACCTTTGGTTCTGATCCCAGGAGACATTCAGTGGATTTAACTGCACCAATAGTTCCGATCCTTCCATGGGTCAGTACTGCAGTGGATAATAGAGGTGACAAATGGACTTTAGCTGACCCCATCTGTGCTCTGGTCCCAACCTTATACCCAAGGACGTCCTGGACCCCCCCTCACTGCTCATCTGTCTGGATGAGCCCCCCCCTTCCTGTGGCGTCCTTAATCACCTGATCTATGACTATAGATGAACTACTGGACTTTAAGTAACAACTCCTGACACATTTATAGTCTGTCCGTCCTGGGAGTGGATCTGTCCTTCATGTGGTTCTCCCTGAGGTTTCTTTGTTTTCCCACAGACGGGTTTTTCGGGAATGTTTCCTCACCGAGAAGGGGGGGTCTAAGGGGGGATGTGCTAGAAAACGTTTAGTCATTGTTTGATTGTGTCCATTCTGTACGTGTTCTGTTGGCTGTGTGTTCTCTGCTGACCTTATTCCTGGAAAGCCCTTTGAGGCAATTGTCATTGTGATATTGGGCTATATAAATAAAATTGAATTGAATTAATGATGTTTGAGCTGGAACAGGTTATTTCAGTCTAACTGCAGTAAGTGTCCTCTAATGTCTTTAACGTCCAACAGAATGGACAATGCCAGCAGAATGGTTCAGGGACAATGAGACATCATTTTCACACATGGTTTAGCCTCCATAAAGTCCAGACTCTAATTTAGGATGTGATGAAGACTGGATGGAGCGGTTCAATTCTGCATCAAATGAATGAAACTATGGATGGAAAAAATATTATGAACATTATTATGGAACTATGGAAGAATTATGTGGTTAAAAAAAGTGTGGCAATGAAGATTTTCGCTTTTCCATTAGGCTTACGTGCAAAACTTTACCTTTACCTTTTACTTTACAAAATGTCGAAAAAACAGAAGTGAGTAATATCAAGTTTTTTTTTTCCCATTAAATCACAAATGCGATGATTTGTTTATTTATTATCACGGGATGACACGAGAAGTCATTCCATAAACATGGTGACGAATGTAAATATGGAGTTTATTTACAGATATATTCATTATTATTATTATATGTTACTCCTCTATCTGGTTCTAAATGTAAAGAATTACTGTTTCTTGGTGAGTCCAAAAACTCTTCATCTTTGCTTGTTGTAAATTCCGTCCACATCTAGGCTTTTTTATTTGCATGGCTCTATTAGCAAAAAAAGGTCTTTCCATTGCAGTTTTGCACAATACAGGTAGTCCTCGGGTTACGACGTACCCGACTTACAAATTTCGTCTGCCATTACTGTACATACGTACTGTATACTGTACGTACAGTAAGTACAGTATCTTATTTTTTACTTTATTTTATTAATATGAAGTATAATACATGTATTTGGATAGTTATTTAGAGATTTAGGGGGTATTTAGGGGTACTAAATGGTTAATTCTGAGTTATGCGGAAATTGAGGTCACATCGACAGCATAGGAACGGAACTAGTTTGTAACATTTGTAACCCAAGGACTACCTGTATACCAATTTTTGCAACACCCAAAAAACCCCAAAAAACACCTCTTGCCAGTTTTGATGTCATTTTTTTTTTGTAAACTATGGATGAAAAAACCATTATGAACCTTATTGTGGTACTATGTAAGTATTATGTGGCCAAAAAAAAGATGTGACAGTGAATCAAAGAAGACGGTGCAGTCAAATATTGTATGTGCGACTTGTTTTTATGGCCAGACAGTGTATGTTGCACTGTGTGTGAATCAACAGAGAAGCATGAGGGAGAATTTCAAGCATTTCTGACCTTTATAACACTGGAGATGACTTTCCCTCAGCCCTACCGGTGTGCCACATTGTTTGGGAAAAGGTGAAAGGCATGACGACACAATGCGGGGAGTTTTCCTTCCTCCGGGTAGACGCAGCGGTGTTACAGCTCAACTGACTTAAAGTATATAACAAGGCCATACTTGACCCTGTTCACAACAACCTGGGGCAAACGGGGTGGGTGCTATACAAGGAAACTACTTGCGAGAGTGTGCGACTGGCGTCTCAGACATGACAAGTTAAACAATCTATTTGTCCCGGGAGAATGAGTACAGACTGCTGCTGGGTCACATCAACCCCAGAGAAGGCGCAGTGTAATTAAAGCCAGCTCTCCCACCAGAGAGGAAAAGACATAAATCTCCTAACACGTACTCCTCTGATCCTTGAGACCTCTCAATGCTCAGCGCTCATAAACAGACGGAGGAGGAGGATGACGACCCAGAGGGGAGACGCAGAGGTAGGCAGGAAGACACAGAAATGTTGCTGAACCATTGTCCTCAGGCCTTATAGACTTGTAGTTCTTTTAGCAGGGGTTTATGAAAGTGCACACATAAACACTCCCATGACATGTCCTCTATATACCATATCAAATCTGTCAGGACTGCGACCAGCAAATACTTACCTATGTGACTAGGTTTTCGGATTAAAGGGGAAGTTGCGTGAATTCATTAGTAGGAGAAAAAAAAACGGCTGTGTATAAGCCTATAAGCCGTGGATTTACTCTCATTTATGACACTCACTGGATATGAAGTGTTGGGTGGATGATGGCTAAGCTAATGCTAAACACTCATTTAACCCATAAATACCCAATGTGACTTTTTTTTTTTCTCCGTTTAATATTTCTTAACCCTTTACAAACAAAAGGGATACACCACCCCCAGACCAAAGTCAGTGTATCCCCCACACTCCCCAGACTAAATAAGTGTGTGGAAGCATTTTCCTGATAACCCAGCCAATGTCCGAATCCATGACAACTGACCACTGGCTGGTGACGCGTAGTAACGGGTAGTACATGCATCCTAACGTCGCCAAAGAAGTGAATTCTAACATTCTAAAATACATGTTCCTTTCAACATGCATGTGTTTTTCTTGTATTTTTATATCTCTTATATTACCCTTTTTTAAATTTATTTATTTGATGCCACTTACGGGTAATGAACCAAATACGGTAACTTCATTGACCTTGATTTTCTACATAACAATTTTTTTTTTTAATTTCACAAAAGTAATAAAGCCTTGTTCGTTCCTCCAATAACACACTAAGGTTGAAAGTTCCAAATTGACGTGACCTATATATAAAGGGTTAACATGGCTCCCATCCTTTGCCTGATCAGAAAACACAACTCTTCTTCACTTTCTATTTATCTGACTGAGAATTTTTCTCTGCAATCTCCGTTTTTAGCATTAGCCACTTTTCTGTCACACTGCTCCCTTCACCCTGTTTTGCTGATTAAGTGGAATAGTTTTTTGTGGATTTGTCTAAACCACTTAATCTTTCCCAATTGCAAAGCCAGGCCTGTGTACAAACACTGGATTAGTTTCAGCGTTCACATCGAACAACAGACCGTGAGGACGTATTGGCTGAATTTGACAAAAAGTATATTGCATTAGAACTGCTCCCTCCACCTTTAATCTGGGTGTTGTTTTGTCTGTAATAGTGAAATGGATGCGTTAACAGCTTGAAATTGCTTTTGCTTTTTAGTGAACCAGCCTGAAGACCCCAAAGCATTGTATTTCCAAGGATGTTACAGAAAGAAAATAAACAAATACAGGTAGTCCTCTGGTTACGAACGAGTCCCGTTCCTACGCTGTCGACGTAACCCAAATTTCCGTGTAAGTCGGAATTAACCCTTGAGTACCCCTAAATACCTCCTAAATCTCTAAATAACTATCCAAATACATGTATTATACTTCATATTAATAAAATAAAGTCAAAAATAAGATACTGTACTTATTGTATGTACAGTATACAGTACGTATGTACAGTAATGGTGGATGAAATTTTGGCGTCGTACAGTAATAGTGGACGAGACTCCGGTGTCGTAAAGTCGAAATAACGTAAGTTGGGTATGTCGTAACCCGAGGCCTACCTGTATTCACATCAGATCATCTGGACACAGTGACTATTTGCAAGAGAATCTTGAAAAAAATGCGACTATTAATCTATTTTCAGAGCAGCACTTATTGAAATATTTACACTGATCCTGGTCTTTGGTAGCCGTTGCTGGGTGAGGAGTTCATCTGGCGACGAATCACGTCTTTCGGTGGCAGGTTAGGGTGCTCAGAAGGCTTTAAACTCTCTTTGGGCTCCAGTGTTGATAGACTTTGGACGGAGCCAGAGCAGCTCCTCTGGCCTTGAGGGAGAGATTGAAGTAATGACTTTTGGCTCTGAATAAATGACACAACAGTTAGCTCCTAAAACCATTTTCACTTGCCTCACACTGCAGAAAAGAAACTGCAGGAATGATGTTTCAGTGCCTGTTTACAGATTGTTCATAGATGCTATTGTCTGGTACAGCATAAGGAAAAGTTCACAAGTATTTTCTGAACTTTAGTGTCCCTGGGCCCTTCCAATTCAACGCTGCAAAACATGCAAACCCTAAAAATGTAACACTGTGCAGGCATGGGTCAACTTTGTATTTATAGTAGAGATGTAGCGGGGATTTAGGATTTTGTGCAAGATTGAGTAATTTATTTATTTATTTTTTTAGTGTTTTGATGGTTTTACTAGAATCAGCCATCAAATCTGCTACCTGGAACAAACCATATAATGAAATAAGAAGAGGGGCGCAACAAGATTTTTTTTCTTTTTTCCAAAAACAAAACTAATGTTAATAACAAATGTATTTATTTGTGCTTTGGGAGTTTGTAGCTTAGCTCTTTAAATAGCAGCTCACTGATACTAATGTGTGCTATGTGTTGATGCTAATTTCTAATGCTAATGCTAATACTGTGTATGGGTAGAATGGGTGGGTAAAATCCAAAACATGGAATTTATCAACAAGGATAATAAAGTGAGTTAGCCTTTAACTTTTTTTTTTTTTTTAAACAATGACAACAAGGAGGGGGGGAGGAAGGCCGACTAGGTTTTATTCTTTTATGTTAAAGACAAAAAAACAAATATATTTATTTGTGCTTTGGGAGTTTGTCCCTGATCCCTTTCAATAGCAGCTCACTGATACAAATGTGTGCTACGTGTTGATGCTAAAGCTAATGCTATGTACTGCGTGTATATGGTATTGGCAAAATGACCAATAGGGTTATCAAAGTAAATTAACATTAACCACGCCCTCTTCCAATTTCCACACAGAGTAGCTCTTGGAAAGTAAACGAGAAAAAAACTTTTGTCTGGATGATGCGTCAAGAAAAAGCCCTGGTTGAGAGAACAAATCTTTCTGTTCTTGCAGAGTATGTCACAACCTTGATAAAAAAAAAAAAAAAAAAAAAATACTAAGGTCTAGTATTTTTGAGGGCCCTTGTTAAGTCAAGGGTGTTCAGACTCATTATCTCTTTCCTCCTCTTTTCATTCATGATCTTAAAAAAATAAAAGTGCTGAACTCACAGGGAAGATTAAGCTGCATTACTGGTGGATTTCCTTACCTTCAGCAGCAGGGCGGCTCAGACGTACGGGGTTGAGGCCCGCTCGGCTGTGCGGCGCCTTTTTGGGGGCGACGGACTGCCTCGATGCGATGCTGACCGAGGATAGGCTGAGGGCGTCCTCTGACTCTCCATCTGTACGCCCTGCGTCCTCCCTGGAGCTGGACTCGGGGCTGCTGACACACACGGCGTTGTTCCCGGGGCCGTTTGAGAGCTGCGACGGCGTCTGGCGGAGGTCCAGCAGAGACTTGTCCTTGACCTGAGCGGAGGAGGCTGTTTTGGAGAAGCTGTTCTGCTCAGAGGAGTGGGATGACAGGGACTCCATGCTGCCCATGGGGGTACTGCTCCGACTGCTGCTGAAAGTGTCACCTATGCAGGGGCCAGAGGAGAGGCACGCCAGGCCCTCATTAAAACCTGCTGAGGGAGGTCGATGGGCTGTTTGTGAAAATGGATGTTTTTTAAGAAATTCTAGTCATGTAAAGGTGATGCGAGCTAATATGAGGTGAGTCTGTCAAAGCACTGGGGTGACAGGTTTTTGAGATTTATTAAAGGCCACGTGTAGCTTTTGGCAGACGGTGGTGCGATGGCCTGTGGATGGTACTCACTTTCTGCATCTGCCAGACACAGTGTTGGGGTGTAGATGCTGCGGGGCTTCCTGGGTCCAGTTGACAGACAGATGGCCCTGCTACGGCGAGAGCCAGGACGACTCTGGGGTTGAGGAAGGGGCACGTTGGGGTCTGGAGGCTGGCGAAAAACCTGGATATTCACACAAGAGTAATGCTCAGTGAACTAAAACAGTGTCCAACAGAGCCACGAAGCACACGAGCCAAAAAACGACTAAACTGTGTTCACTTTTTATTCAATGAAGCAGAACGCCACGGGGTCCGCAACTGTCATGTTGCATATAACCATTAATGCAGCTAATAATATACACAACTTATCTTTAATTTCATTGTACATGTCTTTAATTTTGTTGTACTAATGTATAATGACGATAAAAACCATTCTATGTATAATTTGACTTTCATATACAAAAGTCACTGTAATGATCTTAATATACATGTGATTAGGTGAAAGGCTTATTAAAATCCATAATACAATGACATTACCTATGAAGATTAGACAATTTCTATGAAGAAGCGTGTTGTGTCAAAGGATACTTGACCTGTTAATGTTAGCATTTGTATGCTAATAAAAGCCTAACAGGTTCAGTGGTAGCTTTATAAAAAAAATCATATAGACTATAAACATGATTCTATAGTGTTATTTCTACTGGTACTATTACTATTAAATATGAAATATGTGTTCTTTCATTGTAGCTTATTTCATTACATTTGTCTAGTGTTTATCATGTTAGTTAGCATAAGCGCTTTCATTACCTCTGATAAGCTAACGGTTCTAAATGTTTGTTGTCTTAAATGTTGTTTAGCTAGGTAGCCATTTTACAATAATATGTGCTAACAAAACCTTTATGAACAGTAAATCCTATTGATTTAATGCTTAAGTCTCTTCTTACTTTCAGGAAATTAATTTGCTGTTGTAGAAATTCTGCTGATTTAACCTTTTTCACTAACCTTTTTAGCTAACCTGTAGCTTAAGTTTAGTTAATAATTTCAACTTTTCACTGTTAGATAACTAGTTTTAGAACATTTCAAAATACGGTATTAAGACTAAAAACTGGCAAATATTTTAAGATATATTATGTTTACTTAAGAAAACCATAATTTCTGGTACTATCCAGGTATTTCTCCTGTTGAATAAATATGACCGATGTACAAACCGATAGAATCTCTATATATTTTCTTTATATACTCTATAGCACACAGTTTGTAGCTGATACATGTATAAAACAAACAAATAAATAAACAAAGTAGAGTTTATGGTTTATTTATGGTTTTTAGGCTAACACTATTATTTTATAATAGTGGTTGAATATCCACATTTCATTGTGCTACATTGACATTGTATGGTATGGTATGGTATTGTGTTCTATTGTATTGTATTACATTGTATCGTATTGTGTGGTGTGGTATGGTATTATATTGTATTGCGTTCTATTGTATGGTATGGTATGGTATTGTGTTGTACTGTATTGTATTCTGTTCTATTCTATTCTATTCTATTCTATGTGTGTGAGCAACTCTGGCATGAATAGTTGTTAAAATAAGGAACTCATTTTAGAAGAATGGGTGAAATGGCCAGAACCAAAACATTACCTTAGTAAAGTTCTCGATAAGTATTTCCACCACAATGTTCTGAAACTTAATGTTCATCATGGCGGCCACGGTCTCCTCCTGCGACCTCATCAGCGTGGGTCCGAAGATGACCCCCAGGTTGGACACCGTCATCAGGTTGAACTGGTTTTGGGCGGAGACTCTGCGCGTAGAGGAAGCGAGCGTTAATGCGACAGTGAAACGCAGTCAGTCTTCTTCACCCACCGCTGACACTTTTAAAGACGCCTGAACTGAGGAGACAGTCTAATCAGCTAAAACCATTTTTATTTTACCGATTCTTTACAGGAACACGTACGTGACCAGGTGTTTTATTAGGAGCTCCAGCATTTCTCTGTTCCTCTCCGGCAGCTTGTGAACCAAGGCATGAACGGCGCACACTCTGTAGTTCTGATCATCAGACTCTGAGGAACAGCAAACGGACAAATATGAGAATGTGTTTCTGTAAGTACTGTAATCAGGTTAACATTAGCGTGGCGCAATTACGAGACGGGCAAATCCAACCAGTCTAAACCCTGCTCTATAAAGTTCCAGACCAACAATTTATCAAATACAGAAAATGCACTTGTAAATTATGACGGTATAAATAATAACAGCAACCAGGAAATGAGCTTGTTAAACCGTTTAACTTCTCGGTTTGACATAAAAATGGGAGTAATTTGATGCACATGCCACGCAGCCACGATCTGCGATGGAAATAGTTTAAGTGGAACAATTGTTGCTCATTTGATTTTCAGGCAAAGGCCCACAGTGCACTCAAAACCCAACTAATGAAAAAAAAAAACTCTCAAATGCGGTTCGCTTCGAGTTCAATCATGTTGAAAAGTAAAGCACTAATGCAAAGCGTGGGAGACGAGTGGTTTTCGATTTATTTATATTGTATTACTGAATAAGGGGACACTGAATGAGCATGATTTACCAGGTTAAAACGTGCTTTTTCTGCAACAAATACAGTATATTTATTAAGAAAAAAAGAAAAATCCAGATGTTTTGCAGTATCACGTCCGGTTTTATATAACACATATAAACATAAAAGCTATTATGATTTATATGTGTTTTAATTTTGCCAACTTTGGCAAAATTTAGGAAAAGTCATCAAATTTCAAAATAAAAGAATCATACTTAGGGTACTTTTACTACTGTTGAATGTTCAAATGGGTCAAATTTAACCACATTAGTATGACAGGGTTAAGTAATGAAGTATTTGTACTCCATTACTTGACACTTCGACAAATGAAATAATGGAACATACATGAATTTGCCTTAAAAAAAAACCGAAAATTACAGAGGATAATATTAAAAAAATAAATGGTGAGGAGAGGTTAAATAGTGAGAAAAATGAATGTGGGAACAGTTAGAAATGTGGTTCCAGGTCTGTATGGGTTAAAACATGCTTTTTTTCCTGCAACAAATACAGTTTCTAAAAAAAAAAAAAAACAACAACAACAAAAACAAATAAAAACATAAAAGCCATTATGATTTATATATAAATCTTTTTGCGAATTTTGGCAAAATTTTAGAAAAGTCATCAAATTTCAAAATGTAGCACCGGGTCTGTATGGGTTAAAGTGAATTAGAGCAGAATTTGGACTTTGTTAGGAGTCGGGATTAGATTAGTTTTAGGTTAGGCCTCTAGGCTTCTCAGATTTTTTTTAGGAAAAAAAATTGGAGCGACAGGGCGAAAAAAACTTTTTTTTGTGCAAAAAGTCTTGGATGAAGATTTGGAGCTTATATGACAAAGAATAACAGGATTATTTTAGTTTTCAGATTTTTATGACAGATTTATGTATTGAATCCCTTTCTTTGATCTATTACTATGATTCCAAATAAAGGACATTGTTTTAACTGAGTTTATGTTGCATTTACTACTTTTTATTTTTTTACTCTTTCTGATTGGTTGTTCTCTAGCATGTGACCATAAAGAAGCTCTCTTATTGGTTCCCAGAGTATCATTTTTATTATTACATTATTATTACATTATTATTATTATTACTACATTACATTTGGCTGATGCTTTTATCCAAAGCGACTTACATGGTATATAGGCATGTATAGTGTAAAGGGCCTTACTCAATGGGATTTTTTACTCCTGACTTTTTTTGGGAAAATGTAAAAAATCGGAGCGGTGAATCCGAGAAGCAACTATTTAAATTAACTAATTAAATTGTTGTGGCCTTATTATTATTATTATTATTATTATTATTCATGTATGTGAGACTGTGGTGTGTGGTGTGTGTGTGTGTGTGTGTGCGCTTGAAAAGGATGAGTTTGTTTTACCGTAACATGTGTTGCGTTATTGTTACATGTGTTATTTATTCTTCGTACATGGGCCCCTTTGAAAAAAACAAAAAACCTCTTCGTGTTCACAGCGCGTCCCATTTCACATAACATGAAACGTCTTTACCCTTCTTTTAATCGGTGTGTGAATAAATAAATAAATAAATAAATGAGATGGAACGCAGTGCTATACGTAAACACAACAGTTCGGAGAAAGCTATGATATTATTTTTCATTACTTACTGACAGCCAGGATAAAATCTTTGTGGAGCTTGAAGGTCATTAGAGGCTCAGAGAGACACCTGGTGAATGAAGAGAACAGTTGCCATTTATTCCCAGAGTTACATGGGTTTTAATGCAGCCACCTTTCCTTTGTGAGTCAGTAGCAGCTCTGAATGCATGACTAACACCAGGGAGGTTTCAAAGAGGCATTATGGAGGTAATGACTATTCCTGACAGCGAAGGACACACACAACTGGAAGGGCGCGCTGACCTGAGGTAATTCTTCAGACCGCTGGTGATAGTTTTGTTGTCCCACGTCTCTGGATCCAGGTCTATATCCACCGGGGCCTTAGATGCTATTGGAAGACACATGTTTTTTTAAATTTTTTAGTTTATGAAAACAATTTCAAAATAAGAGTAATAGGGTATTTTTACTACTGTTGAATGTTAAAACGGGTCAAATTTAACCCCATTAGTATGAAAGGGTTAAGTAATGAAGTATTTGTACTCCATTACTTGACACCTCTGCAAATGAAAGAAGGGAAAATACATGGATTTGCCTGAAAAAGTGCAAATTACAGAGGATAATATTAAAATAAACACTGAGGAGAGGTTAAATAGAGAGAAAAATTCATGTGGGAACAGTTAGAAATGTGGCACCGGGACTGTATGGGTTAAAACATGCTTTTTTTCTGCAACAAATACAATATATTTTCCAAAAAAAAACCCCAAACCAAAACAAAACAAAAAAAAAACATAAAACAAATAAAAACACAAAAGCTTATGATTTATATATAAAATTGACCTGAACTAGTCTCCAAAAATCTGTGGCACGTGTACAGAAGTATAACATTTTAAAATATTACATTTTTGCCAATTTTAGTTAGAGTTAGTTCAGTTAGAAATGTGGCATTGGGTCTATATGGGTTAAAACGTGCTTTTTTTTCCTGCAATAAATACAGTATATTTTCTAAAACATTTAATTAACTTCCAGACTGACAGAGCAGGGTTAAGAGAGATGTAAAAACACTGACTAAAACGCACATTTCCACGCTCGGAGCTAATGTGTGGTTTCCAGACGAGCGACGTGTTTATGAGACACTTAAATAAATTATTCAGACGTTTCCTGTTCATTTGTACGGAGGGTAAGGAAATGATGTTGCGTTATCTAATAATGTGATGACAGAGGAGGCTGAGGCGAGCGGCTGTTACGCTGTCACGCCACAAGGAGGACCTCTTTACCCACTGTGAGTTCAGTCAAGCTTTAGCACAGGGGGGGGTCACACTGGTGCTGGTTCAGGGGCCACATAAAGCCCAATATGACATGAAGTGGGCCGGATCATTAAAATAATGACAAAATAATATATAAATGATATCAGTTCCACCATTAAATGTGTAATTTCTATGATTTACTGTGAAAAAAGTAAAAGTCGTACAGTTAAAATGTTTACACCTATAAACTATACCTTTAAAAACAGGAGAAAAAGTGTAATTTTAACAATATTCTGCTTCAGTTTATCATTTTCACATGTACTTTATAACTTACAGATCACAGTGG